>OX336367.1:71803210-72328210 GCA_946902895.1 Fragum fragum | reverse complement strand
AAAGAATTCAATTCTTTTAGCAATTTTCATAGGGCATCACCCAAGGAACATTTCTGCTTAATTTGGTTGAAATCCGTCCAGTGGTTCGGGAGAAGAGGTGGGGTTCGTGTAGGGTTCTTCATTGCGCTCATCGTCTCCAAGTTATCCACTTCCTGTAAGGGCTTAGTTTATTTTTCGACATTACATGTTATAGTGGCATATTTTCGTTGCACATTTCTCGGAATCTATTCTTAGCATTGACTTGAAACTTGATGTGGGTGTTTAACTAGGGGTCCTAAATGGCGATCAACGAATTTGGATCGCCAAGTAAACTACTTCCCTCTATATGTCTTAGTATACGTTCCCTGGTAAAGTCGTATATGTTCATCTTTTTTTCTGCAACCATTGAAAGTATTGACCCTTAACTTTCTATGAATGTTCAAGAAAGGGTCCTCCATTGCGCTTACTAAATATATATCAGCATGTTACCTACTTCAAGTTTTTTTTTTTGTTTTTTTTTATTTTGTTTTTTTACTTAGTTTATTTTAAATCTTGATTCAATTGATTGAGAGGCGTTTAACCCCAGTCAATCAATCAATATTTTCAGTCAATACTTCATTTTTGGCAATTTCCTTTTACAGTGATATTCTTTAGATCCTTGTGTCGAAGTGCAGCTAGGTTTTGAATCACAGATCACGTGTTTACGAGATGTACTCTAAAGTGTGCGTTCTATATTTTCGTTTCAAGTTCTGATTTTAAGTATTTTCTTTTCATGTTTCTAAGTTAAAATATTTCTTATTAGGTAACTGTATTTTACATTAAGTATTTTACTTGCATAAATAATTTCCGATTATAAATAATCCTTAATTGAAAGCAATATAATAAAAATAAATGTTTAGCTCATACCAAGTTTAGAGCGATCCTCGTCCAACAGAAGAAGTAACTCCACTCTCGTCCACTCATAGCTGTGTGAGGTCGTCCTGCCTATGTAGATTGTGAGTGACCACGTACCGAAGAATCTTATGGTTATACTATTTGTGCCGTTACTATTCGAGCAGCTGCCTGATGTGCTGAATTCGTCAGATATGTGATATGTAGATATCCTTTTCTGACAGGAGGAAAGTGAACTTTGAGATCATTTTAGAAAATATGGAAAATGTTCTGTATCATTTTTTTTCTTTCCTGTAATCTATAGTACGTTTTTCCTCTACATTCGTACATATACCGATGCACCAACCATTTTTTTTTTTATTTCAAATCATCATTGTATTTTGTTCGTGCTTTGACCAGAATAATACTAATTGATTTATCCTTGAAAATTTTGGTAAATCGTCGGGTTTTCCCTTCTACTAAAAATGGGCGTTCTGATTGGTCGAAGAAAAAAAGATCAATACTCCATGAACAAATTTCTTTAGCACTGAGCGATTTTGTATGCTTCCGCACTAAATAGTCACATACAAAAAGGTTTAAATTTTTTTAAAATATTTGCTTTTTTCGCTCGATGCTATTAAATTATCAGAAATGAAGAGAATATTTTTTTGTTTTCGTGGAGGTATAAACCGAAAAAAAAACCCATCACACTTCGCGTATTGATATAGTGTGATTAGTTTTTTCTGTTCAAACCTACATGAAAACAAAAATATTCTCTTCACCTTTTAAATAACTTTATTTCTATTTGATAGAGAATGTTTTCTTAACGGATCGTCGCTGTCAATAAAAAATGTTTGACCAATAAGATCGTTCAATACAAACGAAAGTGAATTATAATTTATATTAAGCATTTTTGTTGGTTTGGCGGCGACCTAAAAGTCATAACTGCGAGAGTTACGACAAATAAGTCGCTTATAAACGACTTACGTTTCGATTCATGTTCCCGACCAAACATTTTACAAAAAATGTATTTCAGAACGTCAGTCGGGCTGAAAGGAAATTCTGCCACAATTAAGTGTTATGTCTTTAAACGAAGGCGTGGTATGGTCCGACTACAATGAATTCTTGTTTGACGTCATTTCAACATAATTCATTTTGCATTTTGTTGGCAGATGCAGTAACAATGACTCTCTGCCATTTTCCCTAAAACAGATACCACACCATTGAATCCCGAGTCACAAGCTGCTCATTATTCTGAGGCACATTTCTTGTTCATTCTCCAATTGATGAGAAAGTAATTAGGCACCTAGCGCCATTTGTCAAAAGTAGGAAAGAATGTGTGGCGGACCGAGGATCGAACTTGAGTTTTCCAAATTAGAGCACAGACCGTTACAGATAATTCTAACGTTGCATGGAATATATACTTTCAACACCCAATTGGCTGTTATTGTGAGCGACTTGGGCCAATCTGCCCTTCTTATTTATTTCTCCTCTAACTTCTCCTCCGCGGTTCCCCCTCCCCTTTTTATGCTAATGACACAACTTCGTCTGAAAACTCATTCACGCGGAAATAGATTCGAACTCAACGCCACATCCCACGTTTAAAGTTCGCCGTGATAGCGCAGTCGGTAGCTCTTCAGACTCCTAATGGGATGTCAATGATTCGATCCACGGCGGCGGCACATATCCTTTCCGACATCTGTCTCTCACCAATGGGTGGATAATCGTATACCTAATTGGGATAGCAGCTGGAGGCTAGGAAATGACGTGGTGGTAGTGCTGGTGTGAGAAATACCAGAAAATCATTGTTAGGTGCTCTAGCTGCCGCGATATGACTAATATTTTGTTAAAGGTGGCGTTAAACCCCATTCAATCAATCAATCTACGTTTAAAGATATGTTCCACGCGAACAAAGTTAAATATTTTTTTGAATTGTCATTAGGGTCCGTTGACATGATAATGTGAAACAAAAAAATACATTGAAATTAAATTCATGTAAACGGAAATCTATATAGAAAGTGAAACGGTCTGAAACCGTTCCATAGGAAAATTAACCTTAAAACATTTCGTTTACAACTCGAGTGTAAGCTCTCTACATATATCAGAAATAGGGGAACATGACATTTGATGTTTCATTGATGTTTGATTTGAAAAAAAAAATATTATCAAATAGTAGTATATATTTAATTCATCACCGTTTTTAAGGAGCAAAAAAATCAACTTTCATATAGATTTAGACAAAACCATTATATCGGTAAATGATTTACAAAATTTTATTTTACAATGATTTTTCATTAGAGTTTAAAAAAGGAGCACGGTTTTTGTGCCTACATCTGTTGCCAGTTTTGAAGTCTATGGAGAAAGGCATCTATTTCCAACAACCTACCTTTTCATCAGCAGGATGCTGGATATCTAGCAGTATGGCAGCTTCAATGACCACGCATGTCTTGCCATCCTCGGTAGCTATGAAATGATGACGTCGACGCCAGTCGTCTTCCACCGAGGACTGGTCTAGATGTCGTTCAGAATACAAGCGTGTTTCTAGCTGTCTTTTTAGGTTCTTTTGTACCAGGTCTGGTTTTGCCCTAAGACGAGCCTCCGCCCCAACAGTATAAGGCGCTTGCAGATCTGAAATCAAGGAGTTATTTATATGTATAGTTGTTTCTAATGGGGGAGGGGAAAAACATGCTATTGAAGAACTGAACGTAGAGTTGTTTGTAATTAAAGTACATTTACTTATATTCATTTTAGATTTCAAACATATAAGATTATCACTGATTATCTAGTGAAATGATTATCATTTCGGATCTATTTCGACCATTCGTTCTTTTTAGCATACAAGTTTATTTTAGTTGACAGGGATCTGCCAGCCAAAAAGACATTCACATATCAATAGACTCAATAGATTTGTTTGTTTGAATGGGGTTTTACGCCGCTTTCAACAATCTTTCAGTTATATCGCGGCGGCTGGAGCACCTAACAATGGATTCCTGGTATTTCTCACACCAGTACTACCATCACATCCTTTCCTAGCCTCCAGCTGCTATCCCACATAGGTCTACGATTAGCGACCAATTGGTGAGAGACAAATAGTCGGAAAGGATGAGTGCCGAATCGAACCCGGGACCTCTAGATTGACAGTCCGACGCGCTACCAACTGCGCTATGACGGCGGCTTAGACTCAATAGAGAGAGGTTAAAAAAATATTTATTACAGATTTTTTTTTTTCAGTGGGATATATGTCTTCACTGTTAAAATTCTATAATCACGTGTACGTGTACGTACAAGATTCGAGAGAAAAACGTGTTACCCAGATTTTCATTCATAGAATCGAATCAATATATTCAGATTTTCGACAAATCTTAAAGTTTTATTCATTATTATTTTTTTTTTTTTTTTTTTTTTTATTTATTTATTTATTTTTTTACATTTTTCGCGAATTATATCCTTCAGATTTCCGAGTTCTTATAATCAGTCATTAAAAAAACGTATCAGTTTTTGTTTCTTATTATTTTGTTTGTTTGTTGTTTATTTATTGTTTACGTACGATCCGTTAACCAAGAAAACCTGCCCAAATGACATTACCTCATGAAGTCAGAGAATTCAAATATTTTGATGACGTTGCATATGTCTAATTGTTTCTCTTCAAGAAAAAGGGGGAAAATTTGAAAAATAAAGAATTTGCCTGATACAAGCATTTTCTTCATTATCAATAATCTTTCCTTGCCTAAATTACAAATTTTAAAGATTTAATCACCTCAAAATTGTGTCGTCTGATAATGGGTTCAAGATAGGTATCGATGTTTTTTTGTTTGTTTGTTTGTTTGTTTTGTTTGTTTGTTTGTTCGTAAATGTTAAATATATAGTCACCATACTTTTTCGCAAACCACTTGGTGGAAGTTGTTTGTTTCCCTTGTCACTTTGTTATCCTCTGTTAAATTGGGAAATATGCAAATGCGGTCACGCGGTGTCGACAGCCGAATGCATTGATTTCTAAAAATGACACGAACTACTTTGAAACTGGCTCAAATTGAAAGAACTTGAAAACGAAAAGTTCAAGTTTGTCGATTTTAGAAAATATTCCCCTTCTTGGGTAGAAAATATTGTGGATTACCGATATAATGGTTTTGTTACAAGCAATTTCTTCATTGTCCACAATGTTTTCCAAAGATTTTTTCCTCGATTAAAAAGCGGAATCGAAAGGGAATGGGTTAAATTCTGTTTTTGAAAGAGTTCTGGACAATTTGAATAGAGTTTGCAATATTCCTGAAATACAGATGAACTAATTTCATGGCGTAGGCATTCAATGGATTGAGTGTGTAAGCCTCCAGTGGCAGATTGCACTCGTTTAACTTTGAGAGGACCTCAAAATTTTGTCTGTGAAAGCTGGCGCTTTGCTAGCTAAAAACACACACATATACCATATTAGCAGGTTTCCTCGATAACGGGTAATATTTTTATTATTTACAATTGTAAAGGCCTGAATAACCGTATAACGGTCAATTTTGGGGGTAATGTATTATTCGTGGTGTTATTATAGGCTAATTTAAAACTTTGACAGCATTTAAGATGAATGATAAATTAACAGCGCTTTCTCGATATCAGGTCTCAAGAGTTAAACTGCAACTGTGGTCATGTTGAATTATTCTTTAAAAAGTATATATACGCTTTGGATTTATATCACTAATAGAAATTTCAGACGACATTTTATTAAACAAATAGAAATTTCAGACGACAAATCAAAGTAATATCGAATCATCCTATTACCAGACGACATGCTGTAGATGATAACTTAAAGGGCGTTAACACATACGAAAGAAAATATTGTGAGAAAAGGATACATTATTTCAACAAGCAATTTCTCTTTTTTCACGACGTTTTTCTAAATATGTTTTCTTGGGGCAAAATATGTCGATATTGTCTGTTAACGGCTGTAAATAGACTGTAATTTAACAGCGAAATCACTGTGATAAAAAGGGAGTTGCTTGTTTTAAGAAATATCATTTTAAACTTGATTTATATCAAAATAATATATCATCAATGTATAGAGGTAAACGTTTTTCTCAATAAACACATTTCAGCATATACACGCTGTTGCACCATTATTTACCCTGTCCCGCGTAATTTACACCTGTAAATGTATCAAGTCAGATGAGTGATTATATTGTTACCTGTAATGCCTATGAAGATAAAGAGCAATTTCATAGATTGTGCAGACATTGTTGATCTGGAATAAATAATGAGTAAGTTAACAGGTTTGTAGAATATAAGACATCTATATACATCTATCTAACCCATTCCCACACCTCGAAATTTTAGACTGATACAAATTGAAAATGCAGACGACTATTTCATGTCGATTAAAATATTGGGGTTTTTTTTGTGTGTGTTTTTTATTGGGTATTTTTTTGTGTGTTTTTTTGTTTTTGTAGAAAACATAGTGGATATTAAAGAAATTATTTGTTTTGATTTTTTTTCATGTTCCGTAATGATTTCAAAAGTTTGTTTTTTTAAAAGCGGGATAATGTGTTGAAAGGTTAAAGAACTCCTATTTCTGGAATAAGTCGAAACTTTCGAAACTACACACAAAAATAGAAATAATTTTTAGATTGGTGGATAAAGACTGAGGAGTCTGCCCCTTTGTTAAGTTTGTTAAGTTGTTGCTTTTTATTTATAAACATATATATATGTTTGTGTATGTGTGCGTGAATGAATGGTGTATATTCCGGCAATCGTGAAGAGACGAATATATTTATATATGTTCGTCCTTCCCAATTGCCGTTTAAAACATCATTCATTTATTAGGATTTGATTCATAGATTATTAGGTGTGCTGTAAAAACCCCAAATTATGCATTATTAAGTGAATTCAGTAGATTTCCTTTATCTATCCTGTGTAAGCATCGCTCTTTAAAAGTTTGGTGTAAAAGAACAAACAAAAATAACTCTTTAATGTATGAAATGTACACTTATCAGTGCAGTGCCATACATTGAAAATGTTTGGCAAATAGAATTAAATGACTTATCTTTATGATCATCTTGGATTATCAAATGTTCGAGCAAATTTTGATACCGAACGAAATAACCTTTTCTTAATTAAGGATTAAATTAAATGATCAGTTCATCCAAGACTTTTGTTGTTGTTGTTGGATTGGCGACTTAAACGTCTTAAACAGCTTATTCAAGCTGTGCTTACGATGTTTTAGGTCGCTAATTATCCATTGTACTTTTTTTACATGTTATTGATCATACAATTTGCAAAAAGCGTTTAATATGGAAGTGGAACATCCTGTCGAAGGTAAGCGATCTTTCAATTCAGAATTACCTATAAACCGAAGAAGAGTGGTACTTCAAATTAACATGAGGTTTCAGAAAGATAACTGTCTACTTTGAATTTCATTTTT
Source organism: Fragum fragum (assembly GCA_946902895.1). Taxonomy (NCBI): domain Eukaryota; kingdom Metazoa; phylum Mollusca; class Bivalvia; order Cardiida; family Cardiidae; genus Fragum; species Fragum fragum. The sequence continues at coordinate 72,320,958 of OX336367.1, read as the reverse complement.
AAAATGAAAATCCAATTACAAATTCAAATTAACTCACACACAAAAAAGCCCAAGACAAACATCATAATTTTACTTTGATTATGAAATAAAGAGTTGTGTGTTTATATATATATTCTGTTTTAATTCAATACTAATATTTTCATTTCCAATTTAATAAAATCAAAGAAAATTATTCCAACCTCCTTTGGCTCACTTTGGGACGAAGTATGTTCTCACTAAGAATATTTGTTTGTTATGTAAGCGATGAGTAGACGGTGTTCTTTTTATACAGATTAACATAGCGACGGCGCACTTGAAAATACCTCAAACATGATTGGATGAACGAAACGAGACTATGATTTCTATAAGACGTACAATTTTATAATTTCCATGAACGCTTTATTGAAATTATTTTTGTTAATATCAACAAGTACGCAGGTCTTATATAATTGTATTTCTTTAAATGCAAATTAAAATTGTATATACGATATTAGGAAAAAAGGAGAAACTGTCAAGAGACATGGTCTGAAATAAACAATCGAAGCATAGCCACTATCAATCAAAAATCAATTGACCTATGATATTATTTATCTAGACCAGATGAAGCTTAAAACTCAACATTCAAATCATCATGTTTATTATGTTTGGAGAAATAAAACGATGTACCTACAGCTTATTCAAGCTGTAGTTATGATGTTTTAGATTACCAACGAACGATGTGCTCTCTATTTTATCAACATTATAACACTTTTATACAAAATAATATGAGCGCGTGCATGACATTTCCAACCATTACATATGTGCGCCAAGTAAAGACACAGATCAGCCTGTGCATCCGCACAGTCTGATCAGAGTCTTCACTCTGCGCTCTATAGATAGATACTGACCCAAAGCATCTTTAAACAATCAGCGAATATTCTAAATTGTCCCGAATGGCTGTCCATGGTGCTCAATGTGTGCGAGTCACGCACGTGCGAAATTTTTGGAAATATCACGCACAGGCTCATATCATTTATAACCTCACTCGAACTGAAATGTTGGAGGTCAAATTGTGTGGACAGTGATCGGACAATTAAACAGAATGGTGAAAGAGACATTATCGCGAAGACTTGGTGAAAGGATCTTTGTGGGTTTAATGAGATTTAAGCCATTTCCTTAAATCTGGCGCTTTTTGTCGCCCAAAGAAAAAGGATATTAGGAATAAATTGTTTAAAATGAAGAAATTGCTTGTTACAACCAATTTCTTATTTATCCACAATGTTTTCTGACCAAATGTTAACAAGAGGACCATGATGGTCCTTAATCGCTTACCTGAATTGTCTGTTGTCTAAAAAAAATTAACTAGAGCCAAATAACTATAACTTGTTTCATGACAATTGAGCCAAAACTGTGGCTTCTATATTGTAAACAAAGAAATTGTCATATGGCCACTTTTCCAGTGTTTTCTGATAGAACCTTAATCTACAAAGTTTGTCTATATGATCTAACAATCATCCTGACCAAGTTTCATGACGATTGGGCCAAAATTGTGGCCCTTAGAGCGTAAACAAAGAAATAAAGGCCCCTTTTACCCGTTTTCCAATGGAACCTTCCTATAATCAATAGGGTTCCTTTTTATGCCCTAACATTTATTCTCTGCAAGTTTCATGTACATTGAGCCAAAATTGTGGCTTTAGAGTGTAAAAAAATGAAATTGTGATTAAGGCCCCTTTTCCCGAGTTCTTCAATAATCAATAGGATCATCTTTGTGACCTAATAATTATTCTGACCAAGTTTCATGAAGATTGAGCCAAAATTGTTGCTTCTAGAGTATAAACAAAGAAATTATCATTGAGGCCCCATTTTCCTGTGTTTTCTGATAGAACCTTCTCATAATAAAAAGATCATCCTTATCATCTAACAAGTATTCTGGCCAAGTTTCATGAAGATTGAGCCAAAATTGTGGCCTCTAGAATGTAAACAAAGAAATTGTCATTAAGACCCCTTTCCAGTGTTTACCAATAGAACCCTCCCATAATCAATGGGGTTTTTTCCTCATGATTAAACTATTATTCTGGCCAAGTTTCGTGAAGATTGAGCCAAAATTGTGGCCTATAGAATGTAAACAAAGAAAATGTCATTAAGGTCCCTTTTCCTGTGTTTTCTAATAGAACCTTCCCATAATCAATAAGGTTTATCCTAATGCCTAACAATTATTCAGGCCAAGTTTCATTAAGATTGAGCCAAAATGTTGCCTCTAGGGTGTAAACAAAGGAATAGTCATTAAGCCCCCTCTTTCCGTGTTTTCCGATAGAACCTTCCCATAAACAATAGGGTTTATCCTGATGACATAATAAGTATTCTGACCAAGTTTCATGAAGATTGAGCAAAAACTGCTCGACCTCTAGAGAGTAAACACTTTAATTGTTTAAGCCGCACGACGTACGGCGGACGACAGACATTAAACGAACACAAAAGCTCACCATGAGCACTTTGTGCTCAGGTGAGCTAAAAAGGAATCATACTTTCACCAACTCAAATTTGTCTTCTGCAACAACTTTGAATTTGGACCAGGTGAAGTTTTGCCGTTTGGAAATTGGTTAAAGGTTTGCAGCTGTTCTCAATGTGCTGATTAACATTACCATTAATTGTATTGAAAATGTCAATGGTCGATCCGAGGATCAAACCAACGACCCCAGGGTAGACGATACAGTGCGTTACCAATAAAGCTTACAGAAATTAATTTTACATTCGCTAGCTGTTGGAATAGACTCTCTTGTGGTTAGAAACCATACGCGGAATGTACCCGGTCCCGGTTGGAATCAAGTCCGTACCATTTCTTTTAGTGGCTCATATTTACCTGTGGGATTTATAAATGGTTACATGTGATGGTTATATACGGCTGACAAGTACAACCTCTGTTAACGCATTCCAACACAATGACGTTTTTGAACGCCCCGCAAGAAAAATGCTTTGGAAAAAATTGTGGGAAAGGAAGAAATTGCTTATTTCAAGCAATTTTTCATTATCCACAGTGTTTTCTAACCAAAAATACATTTTTTCCATATTTCATCAACTTGAAATTGTTGTCTGCAACTTCTTTTAATTTGGGCAAGTCTAGAATTTTGCTGTGTGATAATGGGTTAACACTCTATAATCATAGGTTAACCCATTCCCACACAATAACGTTTTTTTTTGACGCGCCACAATAAATAACCTTTGTAAAACATTTTGGACAATGAAGAAATTGCTTGTTACAAGCAATTACTTCATTATCTTCTATGTTTTCTACCCTAAAAGACAAAGAATTCAATAATTTCACCAACTTAAATTTGTCGTCTGCAACTCCTTTCAAATTGGACCAGTCTTAAATTCTGTCACGTGGAGAAGGGTTGATTGATTGATTGTTTGATTGATTGATTGAATGGGGTTTAACGCCGCTTATAACAGCATTTCAGTCATATCGCGGCAGCTGGAGCACCTAACAATGGATTCCTGGTATTTCTCACGCCAGTACTACCACTATATCCTTTCCTAGCCTCCAGCTGCTATCCCACTTAGGTTTACGAGTATCCACCCATTGGTGAGAGACAATGTCGGAAAGAATATTTGCCGCCGCCAGGGATCGAACCCATGACACCCATGATTAAAGATTAGGAGACTGGCGCGCTACCGACTGCGCTTTGACGGCGGGAATGGGTTGAGTATTGTCAAATCGTGAACCAGATGGCTAACCTTCACAGTTATCAGTGATGTATACTCGTCACAGGTGCATTTTCTTTGGGATTCTTGACCTTCACTGGCTTACATTGAAAATATAATTTAATTAGCCTTAGAAAGAAAGACGACTGACCGTCTCTTACAAGAAAAAAAAATAGGAATTTTATTATATACCTTGCTGTGAAATCTTGGAATTTCCCAATGTAATAACTTTTGATATCGTCACTGGAGTGACGATAACACTTTTCAGTTTCACTCTCTGTAATAAATCTTTAATAATGTATTCATCCGCACTTTTTCAATAGACCTTCTCTCTATCAAAGAGATTGGTTTCGATGTTTTGATAAAAAGAAATAAAATAATAAGGTATATTATAAATAGAATAATCAACTGGTTATTCCAGATATGAAAAAATACTTCACTCGGATGCGTTGTTATGCGTTAAAAAAACTCGTGCTGCGCACTCGTTTTTTCAACGCCTTACAACGCATCCTCTTGAAATACTTTTTTCATACATGGAATAACTAGTTGATTATCCTCTATCTAATCACCCCAAGTATTGGAATTTTTAAATATTCAGACATTTTGTTATACCTTGATGAGCTTTTAAAAACCGAGACAGCTAAGTGCATTATATAAAGATGATTTGCATATCGCTTTTATTTACAGGCAAGGTATTTATTACAATTCAATATATTTTGTAAACACTGTTTAAACTCAAGAGATATGGGCCTTCGTTTAAACGGAGATATCGATGTTTTCACATGTCGTAGATTTTAATTACTTTTATTCCATTTTGTATAATGTTTGAATACAATATTCTGAAAATATCAGAGATCGTTTATTAAAGTAAAGGGTTGTTAATCTATCTTTAGATTTCGCCTAGATTTTTACAATGGATATTGGTAAAGTTGACCGTTTATATCACGCTTCTAGTTTGAACTCGCCCAAACCAACGTCATCGTGACGTCACCAGGGCGATGCATGCATCGATGCATGGCTTACACTCTGTACAATGTATTTAGTAAAATTTTTTGAAATCTCTCCAAACTTTCCATTCGTAATAATTACTTTATAGTTTTAATTCTATTTGGATGACGGTATAATTCTCCAATAGACACAGCATGAATTAACGTATCTTTATTGGTCGAGTTCATGCCAATAATCGGTATGTAACAAAAAATAAAAATCATCACTTTCTCGAAAACCGTTTTAATTGAATTATTGTTATTGTAATTTTGTTTAACTGTACTAGATTCCCCAAAAATGAAACATATGAAGATTTTGAATGGGCGGATCGGTATGGCCCCTCTATGGCCTCTTATATTGTTTGTCTCTCTCTCAAGGTTTTCTGTTTGTACATTAAAAGAAACAGGTAGGTTTTTCATGGAAGTAGATGAAAAGAATTTATGGACAAAGAGATAGAGTCGTATTGTTATGTTAATCCTTTGTTGAAGTATATTTTACACGTTGAATTTTTCCACGTTTGGTTTCGCTGTAATAATGATCAAGACGGTCTTAGTCAACACAGTTAGTTTATTGAACACTGAATGCACGATACATAATAATACACAGCAAATTAACATTTTCATTTTTGCATAAAAGAGGGGAATTGTTTTACTCGCTAAGCTGTCGAGAGGTGTCAAAACCATTTAATGAAATTTAATAAGATTCAAATATAAGAACATAGTTTACATTTTCATTCCATTGAGAGCCACGTAAAGGAACGAACTACAACATTGAACTTGTAGTTACAACGTTGTACATCTGCTCATTTACCTGCTACCATAAAATATATTATCAAGGGGTTTGGTTGCAGGGTAATATAAACTATAAGAAATTTTCATCCTTTTCCACTATGTTCTTATTTAGGTTGCTGGGCAGTGTATATGGACAATCTACAACATTGTTACTACAATAACAATGTTGTACATGTGCTCATCTACCTGCACCAATCATCCACAAATTGAGCTATGCATGTAATCCTAAATTTAATAGTTCTTTTCCAATGAAATATCATTATAGTACAGAAAGAAATATATGATATGTTTTCAGATTTTTTGATATTATTCTGCCATTGACCATTGAAAAACTTAAAGTCCATTGTCATCAATTTATTTTGAAACAACAACAACATCAATAGTTACTTGTTTAATGTTATGAACTTCGTCAGAATTTTGTATCTATTGCTTACTCAAAAATATCCATTTCAAACTTTAAATATTCAAAATCTCCTTTTCTCACTATGTTTTCAGATACTGATTTTTTTAAAAAAACATTTCTTTATGTAAAATCAAATATAGTTTACCATTTAAGTAGGAAAGTTGAACTTCCGTTAGAATACAAATTCACATAAAATATATACATATATAACTTCACATACCTGTAATAATGATCAAGACGGTCTTAGTCAACACAGTTAGTTTATTGAACACTGAATGACCACAACCATCCTACAGCCATATTATATAGCTGTTCTCAGAATCAGGTGAGAAGTGGCTAAGCCAGCTTAATTTAGTGGCATCTTTGCCTAAAGGTATTTCAAAGGAAGTATGGATTGTTTGGTTAATTGTTTGGCTGCCAAACTATTTGGCTTATAACACATGTCAAGCTTAAGGTGTTTTCACAGCTGATTATGGATATGTTTGTATGTTTGTAAATGCCTAATGAGAATTTAACCCAAAAGGAATATTTTCACAGTTTTCTTAAACACATTGTTATTCTCCATCTAGGGAAACAAAATGCATATTTTGTAATTAACAAATAATTCCATGAAATTCTATGTGACCCTTAACATATGGCATAATATCTTCCCTGGACCAAGAGCTGACCCACTCGCGTCGGTTGAAATGATGAACTCTTTGTTCATGTCAGGAAATCTAAGAATGGGCGGACTAATGAGAGCTTGTTTTAAGCTTTCAAAAGCTTTTTGACAATTATCAGACCAGTCTGTTTTTGAAAATGATTTGTTTATGTCCTTTTTAAGCAAAGTGTTTAAAGGAACTGCAATTTTTGAAAAATCTTTCACAAAACGTCTATAATAATTGCAAAGACCAAGAAATGCTCTAAGTTCCTTTTGGGTTTTAGGGATAGGGTAATTTTTTATTTTGTCTGTTTTAGCACTATCAACCTGAACGCCATCTTTAGTTAGACTGTGCCCTAAAAACATGACCTTATCAACACAGAAGTTGCATTTGTTAGGTTTTAGAGTTAGATTTGCATCTCTCAGTCTTTGAAAAACCTCATTTAAATGTTTAAGATGCTGTTCAAAGTTTGAGCTAAATATCAATATATCATCGATATAACACAACACAAATTTCCAATTTAGTCCTTTCAGTACTAATGACATTAGAGACTGAAACGACATAGGGCTATTTCGAAGTCCAAAAGGCATCCTGGTGAATTCAAAAACACCTTCATGAGTAACAAATGCGGATTTATGTCGAGTTTGTTTATCTAGAGGAATTTGAAAGTAGGCAGAATTTAGATCAAGCGTTGAAAAGATTTTTGCTTTGGACTCCCCTATTGCATCAAATACATCTTCAACCCTAGGTAGTGGATGAGAGATAGGGATTGTGATTTGATTTAGCTTTCTATAATCAACAGCAAATCTCCAAGAGTTATCTTTCTTTTTCACGAGCACTACTGGTGAATTCCATTCAGATGTTGAATGTTCAACCAACTTATTGTCTAACATTTCATTAGTTTGTTTTTCTATTTCAGCCTTTTTAATTGGATCTTGTCTATAAAATCTTGAGCGGACAGGTTTAGCTCCCGGATAAGTTTCTATCGTATGAGTAATTTTATCTGTTTTCCCAATTTCTGATAAGTCAGAAGCAAAAATATCTTTATTTTTATTAAGAAAGTTTTGTAATGAAATTTTATCTTTTTCAGGAAGTGAACTATTTTCTAAGTTAAACTGAATACATTGTTTTGAAGTTTTGCTGCCTTTAGATTGAGAATTATGGGAATTTTCTGACTTTTGACAGTTTTGCTGTTGAGTTTGGTTCACTTGTTGGTCAGTGGTAAATTCGTAAGTTTCTGGTTCTACTAAGCTAACGGTAGCAACTACTCTATTTGCAGGTAATGTTATCGGAGATGCAGTGGGGTTGACTATCCTCATAACAGTTCTCTTTTTGGTGGCTTTGATGAGGCAACGAGCTCCACCAAGGCCAATATTTTGCAGACTGGCACAGGGCTCCAATAAAATATGATCTTGGCCCTTTTTTCCAGAGAGTTTAACTGGAATAATGGTTTCTGAGAAAGCTAACATTTCAACAGCCTTAAGATTCCTAGCATAGCCATGTTTACTATCATTTATTAAGTTAACTGAGACAGTATTGTCACACAAGGTTAAGATTTGTTTTTGAAAATCAATTTTAGCGCCATAAGTTTTCATGAAGTCAATTCCAAGAATTAAATTTTGATGAAGCTGATCAATTACAATGAACTTCTGAGAAAAGCCAACTCCTGATATTTTAATGTCCAACTTCACTTGACCAAGCACTTGATGTTTCTCTCCTCCTACACCAACTATACGAGAGATGCAGGATGGGAGCAATTCAAATGCCTCTCTAGCAATTTTTTTTAGAAAAGAATGCTGGATGCAAGAAACACCAGCGCCTGAATCCACTAGTGCCTGTGTCCGTTTACCAAAAGTTTCAACCAGTATAGTATTTCGGTCAAGCGAAGTAGAAACATGTATTTCATTAGCTTGTATTGGCATTTTTTTGTCCTCAAAACAGTCTGTCCCACTCATGACAGATTGCCTGTCATGAGTAGGGGTGTACTGTCACTGCGAATTTTGCTGAGAATTTCGTTGCAAATCCCTTTTTCTTTTAAAGTATGTATCATAGTAATGATTCTTTCCAAGACAATAACCACATGTTCTGCCTACAGCGGGGCAAGATTCAAATGAATAACAAGACTTACCCTCGCATCTAGTACAGATTTTGCCATCACGCCTTCTTGTGTCCCTCTGCTGTCGGCTCCAGGTTTGGAGAGGTTCACGTTGGTTTTCTGGTCGGGGCGATTGTTTGAAGGCCATTACATCAGCCAGCTGGGCAGACACACTTTCGATTACCTTCTTGGAGATGGCATCAATCGACATGGAGGAAGCAGACTGAGTTGAGGCAACTGTCCTCTCAGCCAGGGTGGCAGCTATCCTAAGCTCTTCTAGAGAAGTCTTGTTTTGAGGCATGACAATAGCCTTGATCTCATCACTAAGTCCTTTTAATGCGATCGTTGTTATAAGACTCTCAGGGTACTCCTTCTTGTTTATAACAGTGAGTACTCGGGTGAAGTATGCTGCGCAACTTTCGCCTGGCAACTGGTTCAATGTCAGGAAGGCAAGATCTCCATTTACACCATCACTTCCATTAAAACGATTACACAAAGCTTCACACAATGTTTCAAATGTAGCCTTACTTGCATCATTCAATGAGTTAAACCAGGCCAGAGCATGGTCCTTAAGAAAAAATGGTAGAATCTGCTTTTTCTTCTCGGGTCGAAAGTTGTTGGCATCAGCATAGTTATTAAACCAGGTCAGCCAAGTGTCAGCACGTTCCCCTGGTGATCCATGGAAAGGTGGCATAGAAATGTTAAGTGCCATACCTGAAGCCTCGTGGTCGTCGCTCTCGTCACTATGTTCAGCGTCGGAAATGTCACTCAAGTTCAACTCGGATTCAAAGAAGTCTGTTTCCGTAGCGAAAGTTCCTAGGCTCCGAAGTCTATAAGTTGAGTTAACTGGTTTTGACATGGACCTTTCCTCTTACTCCACCAGTTTTTACACGTTGAATTTTTCCACGTTTGGTTTCGCTGTAATAATGATCAAGACGGTCTTAGTCAACACAGTTAGTTTATTGAACACTGAATGCACGATACATAATAATACACAGCAAATTAACATTTTCATTTTTGCATAAAAGAGGGGAATTGTTTTACTCGCTAAGCTGTCGAGAGGTGTCAAAACCATTTAATGAAATTTAATAAGATTCAAATATAAGAACATAGTTTACATTTTCATTCCATTGAGAGCCACGTAAAGGAACGAACTACAACATTGAACTTGTAGTTACAACGTTGTACATCTGCTCATTTACCTGCTACCATAAAATATATTATCAAGGGGTTTGGTTGCAGGGTAATATAAACTATAAGAAATTTTCATCCTTTTCCACTATGTTCTTATTTAGGTTGCTGGGCAGTGTATATGGACAATCTACAACATTGTTACTACAATAACAATGTTGTACATGTGCTCATCTACCTGCACCAATCATCCACAAATTGAGCTATGCATGTAATCCTAAATTTAATAGTTCTTTTCCAATGAAATATCATTATAGTACAGAAAGAAATATATGATATGTTTTCAGATTTTCTGATATTATTCTGCCATTGACCATTTAAAAACTTAAAGTCCATTGTCATCAATTTATTTTGAAACAACAACAACATCAATAGTTACTTGTTTAATGTTATGAACTTCGTCAGAATTTTGTATCTATTGCTTACTCAAAAATATCCATTTCAAACTTTAAATATTCAAAATCTCCTTTTCTCACTATGTTTTCAGATACTGATTTTTTTAAAAAAACATTTCTTTATGTAAAATCAAATATAGTTTACCATTTAAGTAGGAAAGTTGAACTTCCGTTAGAATACAAATTCACATAAAATATATACATATATAACTTCACATACCTGTAATAATGATCAAGACGGTCTTAGTCAACACAGTTAGTTTATTGAACACTGAATGACCACAACCATCCTACAGCCATATTATATAGCTGTTCTCAGAATCAGGTGAGAAGTGGCTAAGCCAGCTTAATTTAGTGGCATCTTTGCCTAAAGGTATTTCAAAGGAAGTATGGATTGTTTGGTTAATTGTTTGGCTGCCAAACTATTTGGCTTATAACACATGTCAAGCTTAAGGTGTTTTCACAGCTGATTATGGATATGTTTGTATGTTTGTAAATGCCTAATGAGAATTTAACCCAAAAGGAATATTTTCACAGTTTTCTTAAACACATTGTTATTCTCCATCTAGGGAAACAAAATGCATATTTTGTAATTAACAAATAATTCCATGAAATTCTATGTGACCCTTAACATATGGCATAATATATACCATGCACAACTCTATACTGTTTGGTTGAAATCATTATTTTCGGATAGTTCATTCTACCACGTGATTTATCTCCCTTTCCTCTAACATCCGATTGTCTTCCAAAAAAACTGCGCAATAAATTGTTAAATGGGGCCGAACTTATTGAGTTAATTCTTACAATTCACCAATCTCATATTAATGTGTGCTTGCTAAAATCTATTGTTGACTATACTGTATATTATTTGAGCACACGCGTGACATTTCCAACCATTTAACATGTGCGCCAAGTTTAGACTCAGATCAGCCTGTGCATCCACACAGTCTGATCAGAGTCTTCACTCTGCGCTCTGTAGATAGATACTGACTCAAAGCTTATTTAAACAATCAGCGTATATTCTAATTGACCCAAATGGTTGTCCAGGGTGCTCAATGTGTGCGAGTCACACACATGCGAAATGGTTGGATATGTCAAGCATAGGCTCATTTTTCCCAGGCAAATGTCTTCTGTAGGCCGACATGTAATATTGAGCATGTTATAGTTAGCGATCAATTAGTATTTATTAGTTAAGTTAAAGACGGTGTTATTTTTCACGGCTCCTCAATCAAAGAAATCGCATTTAGATTCGATGTATCATGGAGCAAAGTTTTTGTTTGTTAATTAAAAATCCTTAGTTTTCAACGTTTCATAGATACTGAAGAACACCTTATTAGAACGATTTGAAAAACTCAAATGGCACACAAACCATTATAAGAAAGTAAGAAAGGTCTTTTTTGTGTGTGTAAAATGCGGTATGACTTTATCTGTATCCGGCGGCGACTATGTCTGATCTGATATGCACTTACCCATGCGTTCATGTAACACATGTCATGGGGTTGAGTTGTATAGCTTATCGAGCTACTAGATGTCATAGTTCACCAGAAAATTCATAAATTATTAATCCATGAGAACCACACCATCGTCAATTTTGCGGGTTTTTTTTTTTTTTCCAAAAAATGTGTATGTAAACAAGTGACATTTATATAGATCCAATGATAGGACCAATTTGAAAATTTCTCTCTGTTCGGATCAAAAAATCTGTTTAACTTAAACCAACCAAAATCAATTGATGTTTGATGTGTCTACTTGGTTACGAGAAAGAACAAGAATGTTGCACTCACTTTTAGTTGTCGTGTTCTTTTTTTTTTTTTTTTTTTTTTTTAGAAAAGGGATAAAGGATGCAGAGTAGTATGAGCAAAGGATGGATAGATCTAGCATAGATGCAAACCCAGACCTTTACTAGCCAATACCTGAATACAAAAACAGAGTTTTTAGGCACAAATTAGAAAAATACTCAACATATTTAGGAAACTAAAACAATTAGAGAAAAGTTTTAAGTGGCGTATCGCGGACGTAAGTAAAAAAAAAAAAATCAAACGATTTATAAAATTATTCATTAAGATCGAAAGTGAACTTCGACATTGTTGGTTTGACGACTTTAACGTCGTAACAACAGCTTTTTCTAGGTCACCAATTTGGCTTTTTTATTACACTGTTTTAACTATAAATCTTGCAGAATAAAGCTATTTGATATCGAAGTGGTATTTCCTGTTAGAGTTAGTGGGCGTGGCCAGCGGAGTCAGTGGGCGGAACCAGCGATCTTTTAATTATGTATCTTCTCGGAATTGAACAAGAAAAGTTGGATTTTATTTGAGATTGTAAACAAAGATAAATATGGTTCTACTCATTCAAGTTGGTTTATATATCATAAAAATGCAACCAATAGTGCTTGTCTATAGTTTTGACACCTCTTTTATTGCAGTGTTCAAATATTTTTCATTCGTTTATGCAAATTATGTCTTCACTTGAAACTTAATAAAATCTTAAAACCTTCCTCCACTAACACGAACTTAACTCTTCTCACCCTTTCCTGTTTTGCAAAATTTAGACCTGTCCAAATTCAAACGTTTTGCGAAGGAGAACTAAGAGTCGATTTAATTACAAAAATAACCATTCAGTAGGTTAGGAAACATTGTAGAAGAAGAAGAAATTGCTTGAAACAAGCAAATTTCTATTTATTCTACAATTTTTTTCTCAAATATTAAATCACGTAAAATCTAGGAATTTAAAGGGAGATATGATGTTTCTGTAACCTAGACAAAAAAAAAACAAGTACCGAAAATTACACTCATACTTTAAGTTGAGTCAGGTATTGTCTTGGCGGTTATCTGATACCCAAAAGTGGCTTTTTGTTTCCATAATGGAAAGGTTAAGAGGCATTCCAGGTTAGATATCACGGAATTTGGCTGTCGACATCGAATGACCTCATTTGCATATGACCCAGTCAACTGAAGGTAACAAATTTACTGGCGAAAAGGCCAGCGTCCTGAATCATGTCACATGAAAGGGATAGCGCAAAACTACGGTAAGTGTTTATATTCGTAAAAACGCTTACGACAGTTTTTTTCCTGATCTTCACAGAATTAAAGACCGGCTAGCGAATATAACTTTTGGTGACGTAAAGATGACGTTGGATTGATGTTATTTAAACTAAATGTAAGGCTCAAACGGTTATTCGCACCACGCGAAAGATCCTATATTCTTTGCAACTGTCTCGGATTAATCTAAAAATAGATTAATTGCCTACGTAGGTTATTAGGAAAATACCCTATTTTTTCTGATAAGCGACCTCAGATTTTTGCAAAAATAATTTAGGGAGTATTGTATTCAAATAGTATATGAGAGGGGGGGGGGGGAATCTATGACATGAAAAAAAAAAAACACCACAACATTGATACCTACGTCTATCAGGAAAAGGGTTAATCCGTTTTATGACGAATTAGACCATCTATATTGCCAAGCCCACTGACCTCCAACGAAAAATTCGAGTCCGATGTTAGGCGACGTAATTTTTCAAAATGTAAAATGATTCATTGGCGGCCTAAACGTCGTAACTACAGCTTGTATATTCTGCCCATACAACGTTTAAGTCGCCAATCCAACATAAATCTTTCCCAATAAGTGCTGGCTAATGGCGGAGTTCAAAGAATGACTTGATCGATCTTTTGATTCTTTGATTGACATCTGTCAAACGCAATATAGTGTAACACAAAAAATGTTTTGCATGCAAATAATGACAAAAATGATGATACAAATCAACCTTGATAAAATTATTATCTAATACGCTTATACTTGTGGTATTTTTTTCTAAATAATACCGTACTATCCCATTCCCACACAAGTCCTCCTTTTCACTCTTCTCCAGAAAGAAAGCTTTGGAAAACATTTGTATTTGACAATTTCTTCTTTATCCGTAATGTTTTCTATAGAAAAAAAAGACGAACAACTTTAAGTTTCCATCAACTAGAAAATGTCGTCTGCAGATTCTTTGAATTTGGACCCGTCTTTAATTTTGTAGTATGGGAATGCGTAATATGAATTTGCTTAATTTTATTTATTTATTTATTTATTTTATTTTTAAATAAAAACTGTGTTTGAACTGCTCTAAATCTTATTTCATTTTGAAAAATGTGTTTTGCCCATTCCCAAACGTCAAAATTTTAGACTATTTTAGAAAATAGAAATTTAAAGTGTTTTTTTTTCAACCTTATGGGAAGAAAACACTGTGAAAAAAGACAAAAGTGCTTATTACAAGCATTTTTTTTTTTCATTTTACACAATGTTTTCCAATTGCTTTTCTCGAGGGGCATCCAAAAGCGTCATTGTGTGGGAATGGGTTAAAGGAAATTTTCGGATACTTCCCTTTCATGAGATCTTACGGATCACTTGTCATACCAATTATCCAGCAACAAACCAGCAAAAATCATGGTCAGAAACATTGAGAGATTGATTGATTGATTGGGTTTAACGTAACTTAAACAGATTTCAGTAAACTGCGGCTGCTGGAACACCTAACGTTGGATTCCTGGTATTCCTCACACCAATGCTAACACTACATCCTTTCCTAGCCTCCAGCTGCTATTCCACGCAGGTTTACGATTATCCACCCATTGGTGAGACACAAATGTCGGAAAGGATATGTGCCGCCGCCGGGGGTCGAACCCATGACAGCCCATGATTGGAGATTAAGAGTCTGACGCGAATAACGACAGCGCTATGACGGCGGCTAGTCAGAAACATGTAGCAAAGAGATGAAATAGTTTGGTTTGTTTTCAAAAAGTCGTAACTTTAGCCTTAATTAGCCATATGTACGACGTATACGTCGCCAAAATAACAAAATATTAAATATTGAAATTTATGTCCGGTCTAGTTTAATGATTTGATTTGTAAATCGACTTTGACTGACGTTGATGATCCGTTAATTTTTGACAAAATTCGTCAATAAATGGGATCATGTATTTACTGGACAGAAAAGGGTGAGGAAAACCTGTTCCCCGAAGGAGAATTCCCCCTTTTTCCCATTTGGCCTTTCACTAAACTTTCACACAGGGCGCAAAGAACTGTGAGGTAATTAATCCTTCTAACACAATGACGTTTTTTTGACGCCCCAAGAAAAACGATTAGGAAAACATTGTGTAAAATGAATGAATTGCTTGTCACAAGCAATTTCTTCATTTTACACAATGTTTTCTACCAAAGCAAGTTGATAATATCTAAAATTCGACAGACTTGAAATGGTCGTCAGCAACTCTTTTCAATTTAGGCCAGTCTAAATTTTTTGTCTGTAATTGGGTTAATATAGTAATTAACAAATTGATAATGACAGACAAACTAAAGAGGTAATTGAAAAGAGAATTGTTTTTCCTTCTTTATCTTCCTGTTACTCTCCTCCTTTTTCATCCATTTGTTTTTAAGTGTTCACATTTCTAAAAATATTTACCCTCCTTTCTCCTCCAATGAGTTTGAAAGTCAGACCTGTTTGAAAGATCTGCATTAAAGAAGGTTTAACTCATATAAGCAGTCTTTATCTTCGACTGCCAAGAGTGAAACCCACTACGTTTCTATTATAACGTCGTGGGAGTCACACTTGGCTATCGAAGATGAGACTGCTCGCGAGTTTTTCCAATACGGAGCCGCGGTCATAGCATAGTGATAACGCGTTGGACTCTCATCCATAAGGTCCGAGGTTCGATTCCCGGTCGCGGCAAATATCCTTTTCGACATTGTCTACCACCAATTGGTGTATAATGATGAGCAGCTAGAGACTCCTGAAGAAAGGATATCGTGGTAGTACTTGTGTGAGGAATACCAGGAATCTATGGTTAGGTGCTCCAGCTGCCGCGATTTGACTGAAATACTCTTAAAAGTGGCGTTTAACCCCATTCAGTCAACCAATCTTCCAGTACGGGCAGAAGAGAGAGATTGAAAACAAAATCTGCAAGGGAGATCATCCTTTGCAGCCTTCATCACAGACAATCGGAATTAACTCCCATTATATCCAAGTAATTTAAAGAAAATGAATATGGTTACACTCCTGTCCGTTTTTGACTCATTAAATAAAGAGCAAAAAGGGCCCACTTTCACAATCTGTAGCTCCTCCCAAAAGTTTCGTTGTGCCTTAAATCTTAGTCCGTCTTAAAGAGCAGTCTTTAATCTTGAATTACAGGCCAGGAAAATGGTATCATTAGGGATAAAGTTTTTCGCAAATCTTCATTCTGCACATCAACCCATTAAATTGTTTAGGCTCGGAAGTGAAAGTCTTGTAGGATACCACCTTCAAATGTCAGTTTCTACAAGGAAATAGTTCCCTGATTAAAGCTTTGAATCACATGCATGACATGCAGCAGTGATCTCTCACTCTGCAGAACCTAACATCAAGCAACTTGCTGTTGATTTAACGTTAAAACAACATGACAAAAGGAGATCAAATTTTCTTAATGGACTACTTTAGGGAACAACCACCCGGAAGTAATTCCGGAGTGGAGTTGACCCATAGGTGAAGGAAATTTACCTAAGCCAGATTATTGCCCTTTTGCAAACTGCATTGAAAACAAAAAAAAAATCTTTTTTTCATATCTTATGCTTTCATATAATTGAATGCAAAAAGAAGCAAATATTTTACTAGTTTTGAATACCTACTTTGTGTGAACGCACAAAAACTACAAACTAGTTGCGAGCTCAAAATTTTGATCATGGAAGTATGAAAAAAACAAAGCCAATAAAAACCGTTGAATCTTGAGACTTATCTAAATTAAATACTTCAAATATAGTCGTTTGGCTACCCTTTCCTATTTTCACAACGTCTTCTGCCTTATCTAGCACTTTTTTCGAACTTTATCACACCTTGAGATGTTGTCTTCAACATCTTTCAATATGGACCAGCCTCAGTTTTTGTTATCTGGTAATGGGTTAACCTATTCCAACACAATTACGCTTTTGGACGCCCCTCAAGAAAAGCGATTGTGATTGTGGACATTAAAGAAATTGCTGATATTGCTGAAACTGTCTGATTCCCCACACCTAGAACCTTCAAATATTCATACTCACTAAGTGATCGGATTTTATTTTAGACCAGGTGCCATGACCCTGTGACCTTGACTGACGACCGTCAAAAACTATAACCTAGGTGACACGTTCTGGTTCCTACTACAATCTTGTTTTTTCTACGACCCACATTACAAATTAATCTCGCTTGGTATCTCTCACAAGTTTTCCTATCGTTCTCCAACAATGATCTCCTTTTGAAGGTTATAGGGAACCGATCGTCAAAAGGTCGGGGACCAAACTCAAAAGTGTTCGACATGGGTGGTCCTAAGAAGATCGTATAGCTAAGCGATGGGTTTTAGATCTAGGATCCCTCTAATTCAGATGACCTAGTTGTATGGTATACTGTAATCCTCTATGCTGTTGTTGGTTCGCTTACATAGGTTGACGCGATTGTGTCAAACGGTATATAGAGAATAGATGGTTGGTGTCTTGATATGAAAAGTTTATCGGGCAAGGCGGAGGAATTTATCTGGTGAGCCGAAGGCGAACCTGATAAATTCCGAAGCCGAGCCCGATTAACTTTTCCTTATCAAGACACCAACCATCTATTCTATTTATCCTGTTACCATCTTTAAAAATGAATTCGACTGAAAATGTCCATGATAAGCACATGTAAGTTAACCTCTCTCCGCCGAACATGGTGATATGACCCTGCTGAGGTGAGGACATCGGGGTCGACATTTGAAAAACTCGCACAGTTTAGATTTAGAGTAGACATAATAAGAACGAATTAACAAGAACGTCTATAACTTAAACCTTAAACAAAAAACACATACCTTTATTATCGAATATGATTTTCCTAGATTTGTCGATCTTATCGATCACTGAACAGTCAACTAACGTGTCGAAGATTTTCTGACGATTCGTTGTTAAGCAGCAAAAACCAAACCCAAAGTCATTGCCACCCTGATAGAAAGTCACTGGATGGACAAAGCTTGTGATTAGTTGCATAGCCACGACTTCTAAAAGTATCCTCACTCAAATAATAACATTGCTTAATCTCCTAAATGCTTTTAAGTTTAAAATCCTGCTTTCTGAATTCGTATGTATGCTTCCATGAAATAAACAATGCCTGCGTCATGTATTGCGTCATCTCTACGTCACCGATGTATAATTCGATCGATGAAAGTTGAGATTCGAGATAATGTTTTGATTTTGACATAAAATTTGGCCGAAAATTTAAACATATATTGCTTAAAAGTGAGCTTTAGAAAGGGCCCCTACTGCTGCAAAAATAGTTCCGGTCGGTCACGTGATCAAGTGATATGATAAAGCTTATCACGTGACCATGTGACCTGATATCAACAAGTTTATCATACCCCCCTTTATTATATACCTATAAAAGATATGGAGTAAAACCTGCCATGGCTGTCAAATACAACTCGACAGAAAAAAAATCAATATTCGGCGTGTAGCAAAAAACCGTATTCGTCGAGTACCGTTAAACACGGACTTCTTTTTTGTGTATTGACGTTCAGGGTTTTTCGGAAAGATGGTTATTTCTTAGCCATTTAAGAGAATTTCATTTATGTCATTTCCTAAAAGGTATATAATAAAAGGAATATTACAACAGTGTGTTTTTCTATTTGTTGTTATCGTGTTCTCGAGTCGTGTGTAGGTATTTTTATTGGATTCGACCTTCGGTCTCATCCAATAAAAATACCTACACACGATTCTCGAACACGATAACAACGCATAGAAAAAGACACTGTGGTAATATTCCCTATTTATTAGGCAGTATTTATAGCAGGTGACAGGATAAATATGAAATATCTGCATGAATGACGTTACTATGTGACGTTACAATTTGAAATATTTCATTGACTTCAAGGTGTCTGATTATTGCTACGCCACTCAAAAATTAATCATTAAAACATTATGGAAAATGAAGAAATTGCTTGTTAAAAGCAATTTCTTCAATATCCACCATGTTTTCTTCTTAACAGAACATGCTTTTAAAAATTCAACCAACCAAGAATTGATGTCTGTATCTTCTTTCAATTTGGACCAGTCTAAAGTTTTGTGTGTCTGGTCATGGATTAATGTACAAAGATACTTGTAAATTTGTTAGTTGTTTAAGATATTGACATTATTTTCATTCGTGTGAATCAGAAAGATGGTAGGTTCAGATGCATAACGGATCATCCATTCCCTTCGATGCTTCACAACATCTTTCAATGACACAAGTCATTCATTTACGTTACGTCGTCCTGTAATAGATCAACAAACAAAGGATAAGTGTTTTATTCGATCTCCATATTTTTAGGACTGAATGAAATACAATGAGGTCTCAAAAACACAAAAATCTTGTTTGGCAATATGGTTATTTCTTGATTAAAGATGATGCAATTGACAAATTACGGCTGTCAATCAAGGAATAAACCGACCAATCAAATAATTTATTCAGTCGGGACCTGAGCTTATCAACTCCGACATTAGCCGCCATTTTTTAACCCTTACTTTTAAATTTGGTGACTTAAACATCGTAACTACAGCTTATTCAAGCTTTAATTACGATGTTTATGTCACCAACTAACCATTTTTATTTTTGGTCAAAATTTTGCAAAATAACGCCGTTAAAAATCGAGGCGGAACTTCCTGTTTGAGGTAATAGGCGGGGCCTAGGGAGTTAGTGGACGGGGTCAGCCAATGGTCAATTATGTTTAGTTTGAAAGACTCATCCTTGAGAGAAAGGCGAGACTGTCTTTCGTGAAGAGTTTCTAAGTTCTTTACCTAATTATCGTTTCTTTATAAGTCGGTCGATTGTCATCTTATGATATTGCACAGGGATGGCGCAAAAATTTATTTAGTAGTGACCTTGACTTGGTGTCAGATTGGATCGCATCTTATGATGGATTTTATCTTCAGAGATGTAATGAATATGCCTATATGATATTCTTTTACATGCAAAATGTCGCCTGTGGAATTGCAACAACAACAAAAAAATTGAAGCACACATGTGATTATATTGTGAATAACATCAGTCTTTTAAGGAAAATAATTTCTCGTGTTCTTGCATCGTTTTCGTTTACGAAGTTTGCTTTCCAATCACTTTGATATTGAAATGTCGTCTGCGACATTTTCGATTTGGACAAGTCTAAAGTATAATGTTCAGATTTGCTGTTGGGTTAAGTTAGTCACTTACCTTCACTATATCTCTCCGTGTTAATAACCACGGGCTTTACTTTATTACTTTTAGACCTAATTATAAACTCTCTTGTATTTTTCTCTTATTCATCTTTTTTCAGTTATTTCTACGAATTGAAAGGAATTTGAATGCCCAGAGGCATTTCGTGTCGAAATCGTAAAGTTTAGGTTGTTTGGAAAACAATTGAAATAAAAAGTCTGTGCTTGTTGCTTATTTAATAATGCCGATTCGATCAAACACGATTAAGAACTGCATCGATATTTTCGGCGGAAGTTGCTGGAAGAGTTGCCGGGATAAGCCGCCTATAGACACCTTGACAAATCCAGGCATTCGTCAATTCATTACCAGACGGAAATATTTTAGACTGGTCAAAATTGATAGGAGTTGCAGACGACAATTCAAAGTTTATGGAATCTTAGATTTTTTCAATTTTCTGGGTAGTAAACATTTGTGTGAAAGGAAGAAATCGTTTGTCGAAAGCAATTTCTCTTATTTTTACAACCTTTTCCGAATTGTTTTTCTTGAGGTGTGTCAGAAAGCATCATTATGTGGGAATGGGTGAAGTGCGGATATTTAATGTGTATTTCTCCAACAATTACTCTACCTGAAAGTACGACGGTTATATCACGTGCTTTAGAGACCGCTCGGGACAAAAGTTCCTCCAATTGTATCCGACATATCCTCGAATATCGGAGTCAGTGTCAGGAGTAGACATTCCAATCCGTAAACCCCTCCCCAAATAATCCCGTTTTTGAACGTCCTCCGAGAAAAGCTGTGGAAAATATCGTAGAAAACATCGCACAAAACATATTTGATACTCAGCAAGTAGGAGGCTTTGATTTTACGCTAAAGACCATATCTCTGTAAGTATCTGTTTGCATATAGCTTAATGATCTTGAAGATAGTCCTACTCGGTGAATTGTCTACTTTTTTTTACACAGTTTATCATCGTTGCCAATTCAAACTAGTTACGAGGTTTAAGAACGACAACGACGTTGTCTTCCGTTTTATACAGAACTTTACCATGACGTAGGCTCAAGATTACTGACCTTGACCTTTGGCCAAGTAAAAAATGAAATCGATTTTCCTTTGATATACCTTATATACCGTGTATATATCTTGTACAGAACTCCACCAGGGCCCGACATTATAAAACTTTTTCCGACCTCGATTGAGAATTGACTCAAAATCCGATTCGAAATTAAAGGTGTATCTTACATTAAATTTTACAGATACTGCGTGAAAAGGAAATATTATATTGGTAAACTATATATATTTTATAACTAAAAATCTACAGTCATAGAATCGCATTAATTATTTAAACTTGAAGTTTAAGTAAATTCTCAAATGAGTGCGAAAATAGTTTTAATATCTCGGGCCAAGTTCACATACATAAATTAGTTGCCTTTCTATAGACATTTCGCATTTTTTGTGACAAGCTTTGTTGTAGCTGTGTAACTCTTGTTATTTTTCTACGATCCACATTATGAATTATCTCGCTTGGTATCTCTCAAAAGTCTTTCCTATCGGAGTGTTTAAGCCATTCCCACACAATCCCTCCTTTTTACGCCCTTAAGAAAAAGGCTTTGGAAAACATTGTTGAAAATTAAGAAATTGCTTGCATAAACTAATTTCTTCATTATCCACACTATTTTCGATAAAAAAGATTAATACGTTTTAATTTCCACCAACTTGAAATTGTTGCCTGCAGGATAAGATTTTGTGCTGTGGGAAGGGATAAATAGTAGTCTCGATTTGAAGGTTAGCGGGAACCGATCGTCAGTAGGTCGGGGTTCGAACTCAAAATCGTTCGACGATGGTGGTCGTAAGAAGGTCGTATAGCAGAGCAGCGGTTTGTAGATCTGGGATCCGTCGTATTGAGACGGGTTGGTTACATGTTTTACCGTGCAGTTGTCTCGATCGGTATTTATGAAATATTGGGCCTTAAGGCCCGGTCCCACTGGCAAATGGACTCAAAACGTACACAGCGGACGAGCAAAATTTCGGGGAAGGCTCCATCCGTTTTCATCCGCTCTAGAAATAGACGAAAATGGCGAAATTTTGCGAATAGAAAGCGGACGTGGGTAGTATGTAGCAGGGATGTTAAAAGGATATGCAATGGAAGCCTGGTGGATAAAAGTGGATGGAAGCGGATGACAGCTACGAATGAATAATTTCAAAGCGGACACATAGCGCAAAGAGCGGATGCCTTGCGAATAAAGCGGATGCATAACGTACATGTGATGGAAACAGTACGGATACCATTCGGATGGATATCGGATGAAAACCGTCCATTGCGCATGCGTGGGGTATAAATTGCGTAAAACCTAGTACAGACGACAAAACAGATGTTATAAATAAAAGATATGTTTACGATATAGCACAGAAAATATTCAGTCAAAAGGAGAAAATGTTGATTATCAACATTTTCTCCTTTTGTCTCAATGTTTTCCCAATCCATTTCTATTAAGGACGTCAAAACCGATTCTTGTTTGGGACAGAGTCATCCTACCTGACAGCTATTTTCAAATTATTGTTTGACCAGTCGTGTACTTTATTATCATCTTGAAAGGGGACTTATGAACATAGGATATTGAAGCATTCAAATATAGGATTGCAATGCAGTCATACTGGGACGGTATGGTCCACCATCTCAACTGCCACAAATACGATTATCAACCCTTTCCCAAACGACAAAATTTTAGGGCGGTTAAATTTGAAAGGAGTTGTAGACGACGAAATAAATCATATCAAAGCAGAAAATAGATATGTTATAGCCCAGAAAATATTGAGGTGAAAGGAGAAAGTGCTGATTATCAGCACTTTCTTCTTTTGCCTCAATGTTTTCCTAAGTCTATTCCTACAGAGACGTCAAAACCCGGTCTTGTTTGGGAAAGGGTTAACTAGACATGTCACAAAGCAGAATATTTTCATCCAAACAGTGCATTTGTATTTGTATTTGTACCAGTATCACAAAATAGGGGTTTAGACGAAGTACAACTAGGACCTTTTTTAAGCTTGACCTTTGACATGTGGGATCAAAAGTTAAAAGGGCACACTTTTGAGTCGTAGACTGCAATTGTGTTAAGTTTCATTATCCTGTTGGAGTTAAAGTTGAGAAACAAAATGTCAACGGACAGCCATGGTGAAAAAAAAACAAAAAAAAAAAAAAAACTCCTTCGTCGAAGGTGAATGTATAGTAACAATTTACTAGTACCATGCAATCAAAACCGTTTATAAATGTCTAATCCGTATGCCTTTAAACCCCTGTCACACTAGGGTGGCGATCCCACGCCGCTCCCACGGCGATCAAAAAATTTCCAAAGCGCTGTGAGGACGTCGTAACATCGCCATGATCGCTGCGGGAGGGCACTGGGAGCGCCGTGCAGTCGCGTAGAGCGGCGAGGGACGGCGCGCACTTTGAACATGTACAAAACAATCGCCTTGGGAGCGCGGTGTGGTAAGTGCGCAGTAGGATCGTCGTGCGGTCGCCTTAGCCGCGCCACGAGGTCTCCTACAACGCCATAAGAGCGCCGCGACACCGCGATGTGAGCGCAGTCAGAGCGCCATGGCAGACAATGGCTCTTGCACGGCGACTATACCACGCTCTTCGCGCATCCCCTGCGTCTCTACTGTGCTCCGACAGTGTCTCAAGCGCACCGGCAGCGCAGTGCAATCGTCGTGAGAGCCCAGTGCACGCGCCGTGACGTCTCCATGAGCGCGGTAGAAGCGCTTTAGAAGTGCAGTCAATCGCCGTAGGAACGCGATACATCGCTGTAGAATCGTCGAAGGAACGCCGTAGGAGAGCCGTAGCATCGCCGTGTATCTCTATTTTCCCGAAAATTATTGATGTTTTCCGGCGATCCCACGGCGCTCTGAAAAATGCTAGAGCGCCGTGCAATCGCCGTGTAGTGTGACAGGGCTCTTACAACATACATTTAAATTACAATAAACTGCTACAAGTACAGTAAGAAACATCATTATTTTGACAGCAAGAGTGGGACGTGAACGGAGCGCACCCTCTGTGGAATCGGATTGAACGCTAAACGAAATACGTTCTCGGATCACTATTAGAAAATATTATGAGAAAAACAGAATTTGCTCGTGACGAGCAATTTCCACTTTTCTCACAATTATGTGAGTATCATTGGGCAGATGACTAGTGTCAAATAATATTACCAAAAGTAACATGAATCGCGAAGACGGGATGGCATGCATTATCATTTCATGATGTTCCAAACTGTATATTAACCCTTTCCCAAACAACAAAATAATTGGGTGGCCCAATTCAAAAGCTGCCGCAGATGACAAAACATGTGCTGATAAAGATAAGATTTGTGTACAATATTGAATAGAAAATGTTTAGACAAAAGGAGAAAATACTGATAATCAGCATTATTTCTTTTGTCTCAATGTTTTCAAAAGTCTTCTCTATCAAGGACGTCAAACCCCCAAGACCTTGTTTGGGAAGGGTTAAACTATATTAAATGCATTCTCATCAGTCCTACGCAACAGTCTCAATGTAGCATTTATTCTAATTGTCTATCATCCGCTCTTGCCACTCTACCGATCCAGCCGGGGAGTTACACCAGTGTCTTAGGAGGTTGCGCTGCTTCTTCCCTTCGCGCGAAGCTCTGTTGGGGCCTTGTACATCTACAGTGAACACCAGGTTACGCCCTTGCCTCCATTCACCAGGTTCCATGTCCCCATTGCCTTGAAGACGATCGACTAGTCTGTTTTGTAACACTGGACAGCGGCTGCGCGTGAGATTATGTAGGATGCAGCAAGCTTCTACGATGCTCCTCACAGTCTCTGCGTAATGCTGCATAGTGTTTAGAAGTATTTGAAATCTGTTTGCCAGGATTCCGAAGGCGTTCTAAACCACACGTCTTGCTCTAGACAGCCTGTAGTTGAAAATCCTCTCTTCACGAGTGAGGTTTTTTGCTCTATACGGCTTCATTAGGTAAGTTCTAAGGGAGAATGCATCATCACCAACGATGAAGTAGGGCACATTTTGAGTGTCATTTGGAAGGGGGTCTGGACCTGGAAAACCCATGATGAGGTTACGCTCCAAACCATCCTTGAGGTCGCTCGCGTTGTATATCTGGGCATCGGAAGCTGATCCGTTTCCTGATGGATCGATGTAGACGAACGTGTAGTCAGTATCAACCATGGCAAAGAGGATGATACTAAAGAAGCCCTTATAATTGTAATAAGTGGATCATGAGTTAGTAGCTGGAGCCTTGCAAGCCACGTGTTTCCCATCTATTGCTCCGACGGTATGGGGAAAATTCCACCTCTGATACCAATCTTCTGAAGTTCTCCATCCAGCCTTGTTCAGTGGTTGGGCTCGTGAGGAGCTCGTCCCCGTATTCTTCGACGATGGCCTGTACCACTTCTCTGACGACTTTGCTGATGCCGTTGTGTGGCACCCTCCATGCATACTGCATGTTTCTGTATGTGGTTCCAGAGGCCAGGTGCCGCAGAGTGAGTGCCACCTTTAGTCCAGGATCCAGATTCGTACGGAAGTTGGTACAAGGCTTGGTCAACCTGGGTCTCAGACGCTCTACAAGTTCGTCAAACATCGCAGGTGGCATTCTCATGAAGTGATGGAATGCACGAGGATCTTCATTCCCAAGCTTCACCATTAATTGATCATACAGCCCAAACTCTATTCTTCTTATGATCCATCCTCGGACTCACACAGCTCTTGCATGTCTCCTTCTTTTATTGTTGGATGAGTCCAGCTATCAACTGGACTCTTTGTCCATCCATGGTATAGAATATCTGAAATCAAGGGTAATGGGGTCTGTACACCACGACAGCTCGACTCATACTAAGATTCAAATTATTGTCTTTCCTCTTTTATACAAAATATCGGTGTCCATCTATATACTCTAGACATCCTAAATATACGATATACATCCCAGATACAAACTCTTTGTCCATTTTGAGTACTTTATATACGCGATGCATATGCTTATATCCTTTCTATTTCCGTGCTACCAACGATGTAAAGCCGTTCCACGTACCTTATATATCCTCATTCTTTCCCTTTACTGCTGCAGCGGATGTGAGTTGCGAGGATGAAGAGAGTATAAAACGAACCTTTAACGGATGATAACGGACATAGAACGTTTGTTACTTGTATGCATTACGGATTTATATCGTACATGACGGAAGGTTCATCCGTTCTAAAAGTTTTGAGCAGCTCAAAACTTCTTGCGCGGATGAAATCACGATTGACGGATGCCCGATGGATAGAACGTTAGGAACACGTATGCAGTATGTACGCAACGAATGTATAGCGTTTTCCAACGGATGGCAAGAATTTTTTTACGTTTTATATCCCCTATGCATCCGAAAGTGCAGTGGGACCGGGCCTTTAGATTTTGAAACTACATGTATTTGCGTACTAAATTGACTCAAAATTCGATTCGAAATTTAAGATGTATATCACGTTTGATTATACAGCAATTTCGGAAAATGAAACACTATATTGGTTAATTATAATTCATAACACAAAAGCTACAGTTTATTTAAATAGGCACGATTTAATCAAACTTGAAGTTTGAATAAATTCTCAATTGAGTACGAAACAAGTTTTTTTTTATAATCCCGGGGCCTAATCGTGGCAAAAGAAGATCTCATGGCGATCAAGACCCGTTGGTGAATTCTTATTTTTGACGTTTATGTGGAAATCGACGATTTGTGGATATCAACGAAAAGTTCGAGAGATCAATCAAATCACGCTTTTAGACCGAAACTTAACGTTGAACCCCGGCAATGATCAACAATATGTCAGTCATTGCAGGGATCGAACCCATGACAGCCCAAGATTTGAGATTGAGAATCTGACGCGCTACCGACTGCGCTATGACGGCGGCTGGTTTGAAACATTTAGAAACGAGATAAAATAGTCGGTTTGTGACCAAAACGTCGTAACTTTAGCCTTAATTAGTCATATGCACGGCGTACACGTCGCCAAACCAACAAAATATTAAATATTGAATTCACGTCCGGTCTAATTTTGTTTGTAAATGCACTTTGACTGATATTGGTGATCCGTTATTTTTGACAAAATTCGTCAATAAATAGGAACATGTATTTACAGGACAGAAAAAGATGAGGAAAACTTGTTCCCCGAAGGAGATTCCCTTTTCCCCCATTCAATAGATATTTCAGGGCGCAAAGAAATTGTGAGGTAATTAATCCTTCCCACACAATGACGCTTTTCTGTCGCCCCCAAGAAAAACGATTGGGAAAACATTGTAAAATGAATAAATTGCTTGTCACAAGCAATTTTTTCATTTTACACAATGTTTTCTGCCCAGAAAGTTGATAATATTTACAATTCGACAGACTTAAAATTGTCGTCAGCAACTCCTTTCAATTTAGATCAGTCTATTTTTTTTTGTCTGGTATTGGGTTGATATAGTACTTAATAAATTGGTATAGACATACAAACTAAAGAGGTAATTGAAAAGAGAACTGTTTTTCCTTCTTTATCTTCCTGTTACTCTCCTCCTTTTTCATCCATTTGTTTTTAAGTGTTCACATTTCTAAAAATATTTTCCCTCGTTTCTCTTCCAATGAGTTTGAAAGTCAAACCTGATTGAAAGGTCTGCATTAAAGAAGGTTAAACTCATATTAGCAGTCTTTATCTTCGTCTGCCAGGGGTGAAACCCACTACGTTTCTAGTATAACGTCGTGGGAGTCACACTTGGCTATCGAAGATCAGACTGCTCGCGAGTTTTTAATTGGTCGTAGACCACTTTATATAACCATAAATTCGAGATTGTGTCGCTGCAATTTACCAAAATTGCCTTTAGCCCAACTGGACGTATATTCTGACGGGAAAACAGAAAAAAATCATTTCATTTTACAAGTTAAGAATTATCAAAAGGAGTAAAGGAAAACTGGACGGTCACACGCTTTAATGATGAATGCTTCAAGGATTTTTCGCTAGTGATGAACGCGTCTAACCAACCCTTTCTTTTGATCATATCGAGGTGTAAACAAAGATGATACTGCCACTCAATTATTTCCAGCCATAAGTTAATCAAAGTACTGAAAGTTCTTCTAGAGAGCAAATTTGATTATTATGCTTTCAAGCTGTCTTAAGAATTCGCCCAAAGAATAGTATCAATTGTTTTTTCCTTTGTTTATAATCAGCGCTGTTTAGGAACGTGTTAATTTCTGCCCAGAAAAAGAGAGGGTTTTGAAATTTCATGAACCTGCTGTCAGCATTTGCTCTTAAATCTAAGTTATAATATTTCCATATTTTTCTGTTTTGGCTTTATAAAAAAAGCTTGGAGGGATGATCTAAGCATGACTATTTAACAGTCGAGAATTTTTAAAAATTTAGTTTTCACAAAAAGTTGCTTTTTTGTCGGTACCCATGTTGCATCAAGGTCTTACGTTCGTGTAAAATAATGTTAGTTTTAATTAACCTTCACGGAAATATCATACACTAGGATAGAACCTACGTGTTGTGAAAGTAATAGAAATTAAAGTTGTTTTACCTTAATTCTTAAGTCGGAATGCAACGATATGTCCAATTTCTCAGTGACGACCAATTACAGTGCGTACGGCACTTTGATTCAAATACGGTGCCGCGGTTATGCAAATATTTCATATATACCATTTTATTAACCTTTACTTTTTAATTTGGTGACTTAAACATCGTAAATACAGCTTATTCAAGCTGTAGTTACGACGTTCAGGTCACCACTTAAGTATTTTACCTTTTTTGTCATAAATTTTGAAAAATAACGCATTTAAAAATCGAAGCGGAACTTCCTGTCAGACTTAAAGGACGGGTCCTAGGGTGTCAGTGGGCGATGCCAGCGAATGGTCAATTGTGTTTAACTCGAAAGACTAATCCTTGAGAAAAAGGCGAGACTGTCTTCGAAATACTTTGCCTAATTATCGTTTCTAAATAAGTCGGTCGATTGCCATCTTATGAAATGTACAGGGATGACGCTAAAGTTTATTTAGGCAGTGACCTTGACTTTCTGTCAGATTAGATCGCATTTTATGATGGCTTTTATCTTCAGAGAAATGATATTCTGTTTCATGCAAAATGTCGCCTGTGAAATTACAACGAAAGACTTTGAAGCTCACGTGTGATTATATTGTGAATAGAATCAGCCTTTTAAGGAAAATAATTTCTCGTTTTCTTGCATCGTTTTCGTTTACGAAGTTTGCTTTCCAATCACTTTCATATTGAAATGTCGTGTGCGACATTTACGATTTGGACAAGTCCAAAGTAAATGTTCAGATTTGGTGTTAGGTTAAGTTAGTCACTTATATTGACTATCTCTCAGAGTTAATCATCCTAGACTTTACTTTATTTTTTAAATCTTATTATAAACTCTCTTGTATTTTTCTCTTACTCATCTTTTTTCAATCATTTCTCCAGATTGAAAGCAATTAGAATGCTCAAAGTCATTTCGTATCGAATTTGTAGAGTTTGGTTGTTTAGAAACAGTTGAAATAAAAAGCTTGTGCTTGTTGCTTATTTAATAATGCCGATTCGATCAAACACGATTAAGAACTTTTTAGATATGTTCGACAGAAGTTTCAGGCTGAGTTGCCCGGATAAATCGCGGCATTCGTTAATTCATAACCAGGAAATATTTTAGACTGGTCCAAATTGATAGGAGTTGCAGACGACAATTCAAAGTTTATAAAATCTTAGATTTTTTCAATTTTCTTGAACACATAGTGTAAAAGGAAGAAAATGCTTGTCAAAGGCAATTCTCCAAATTTTACAATGTTTTCCGAATTGGTTTTCTTGAGATGTTTGAGAAAGCGTCATAATGTGGGAATTGGTAAAGTGTGGACATTTAATTTGTATTACTTCAACAACTACTCTACCTGAAAGTACGACGTTTAGATCACGTGCTTTAGAGGCCGCAGCGACAAAAGTTCCTCCAAATATATGCGACATATCCTTGAATATCGGAGCCAATGTCTGGTGCCGGCATTCCAATTGGAAAACTCATTCCCAAATAATCCCGCTTTTGATCTTCCTCCGTGTAAAAAGCTTTGGAAAACATGGTAGAAAATATTGTAAAAAGCTCATTTGAGTGAGAGGATTTATTTTTACACTAAAGACCATAACTCTTTGACCTTGACCGTTGACTTTCCAAAAGCCTTAACCTTGTGGTGATGCTTTCTGATTCCTCATACCTAGAACCATCGAATATTTACACTCACTAAGTGATCGGACTTTATCTTAGACCAAGTACCATGACCCTGTGACCTTCACCTAGATCTTGGGTTATTCTACAAAAACATAAATGTGGTGTATGTAAAATCTTAAGACATTGTACCATCAAAATGTATATACACAATCGCCGAGTGATAGATTTTTTTTTATTTCAAACCAAATACTACAACTCTTGACCTTAACCTTGACCTTCATCCTTGGTTCATGAAAAAAGGTCGTTTTAATCCTCATCTAACTCCAGCGGGTCAAAGATTCTCTGTTTGCATCTATAGCTCAATCATCTTGACACTAGTCCAACTCAGTGAATTTTTCCTTTTTCACATATCATATCTTCGTTGTCATTCTAAAACCTAGTAACTACAGCTTGAATCAAGTTGTAGTTACGAGGTTTTAGAACGACAACGACGTTATGTCTTCCGTTCTATACAGAACTTTACCATGACGTAGGCTCAAGACTACTGACCTTGACCTTAGGCCAAGTCAAAACAGATTTTTTCCTTTGATATATCTTATATATAACGTGTATATTTCTTGTGCAGAACTTCACCAGGGCCCGACATTATAAAACTTTTTCCGTACTGGATTGAGAATTTACTCAAAATTCGATTCGAAATTAAAGATGTATCTTACGTTAAAGCTTGAAAATGAAACATAATATTGGTAAATTCATAACACAACATCTATAGTTAACATAGAATCACAATAGAATCGATTAAAATTCCATCCACTTGAAATTGTTGCCTGCAGCTTCTTTCAATTGCACCTGTCTAGAATTCTGTGGTGTGGAAAGGGGTAAACAGTGGTCTCGTTTTGAAGGTTAGTGGGAACCGATCGTCAGTAGTTCGGGGTCCGAACTCGAAATTGTTCGACGATGGTGGTCATAAGAAGGTCGTATAGCAAAGCGTCGGCTTGTAGATGTGGGATCCGTCGTATTGAGACGGGTTGGTTACATGTTACACCGTGTATCCTCTATGCTGTTGTTGGTTCGCTTACCCAATGTCGGCGCAATTATCTCAATCGGTATTAATGAAATATCTGGGCCCAAAATTTTGAAACTATTTGCGTACTAAATTGACTCAAAAATCGATTCGAAATTTAAGATGTATATCACGTTTAATTATACGGTAATTTCGTAAAAAGAAACATCATATTGGTATATTATAATTTATAACACAAAGGCTACAGTTTATGTAGATAAACACGATTTAATCAAACTTGAAGTTTGGCGGTCCGAATTCAAAACTGGCAGTCGTGAAAGATCGAGTTGGTTGGGAAAATAGATGGACGTCATTTGGCGTGCAAAAATTTGTAACTACAGCTTTAATAAAGCTGTAGTTACAACATTTTGCACGCCGAACGACGAGGGGTTGTTAGAATAATGAATGATCCACAGAATTCTGTTGGCCTTGTTGTTGGTGGAATGGGTATATAATAACTGTGTTTTATATTTACGTGTACTGAATCATTCAGTTATCTTACCGGCTGTAGATGATAAATATTTAATAATTCAACATCATGCCTTAATTCGTGATGAGATAATGATTATCATTAAATTCTGGGTCAGCGGAAAAGGCGTCATTGTTAAAATTCCGTTTCTCATTGGTATCTTTATTGTTGGTCGTCGTTCAAATTGACGGATTACTGCTGTATATAAGAAATCCATTAACCAATCAAATCGTTCATTTAGACCGGAAGTGAATGTTGACCTCTTATACCATTGCTTAAATTTTTGTTGGTTTTGCGACTTAATCACTGTAACTACTGCTAATCTAAGCTGTAGTTACGCTATATTGCCGGTCGTCTACCGACGTAGTTCATTCTTCTACATGTTCCTTACACAAATCTAAACAAAAAGGAATTTTAGTTTTGCCTATGAAGATTAATTCTCTATTTTTCATGCTTTTTTTAGCAATTTCTTTAGCACCCTACTATTTTGTATGCTTGCAGCCAAAAGTAGATCCATGAAATTTTACTGAAAAATAAATAAAGTATTTGCCTTTTTTTTTTTTGCTTTGTGGCGTTAGATTATTAGAAATGAAGAGAACATTTTTTCTCGTTTGATATCTCATTCAACCTGCGACGATGGAGGTCAATTAATGAGCGTCTGCCATGTTGGGGGTCGATGAGAGAAGCCAACGATCCGTCAATTGTCCTGCCATTTAGCTTCTGATGTGTACCCACAACTGTCATTAACAAGTTGAATGTTAACACTATGGATGTCATACAAACAGGAAAGAGACAGTAATGCTATGAACCAAGATTTTCCAAAAGAGGTTACCCTAGGTGCACATAGATTTTGGTATTCTGAAAAAAGTAATTTTTCGGTGTCGTACAATGACTTTAACGGAACAATACATGCGGAATATATCGACCCTCGTCAGCAGGCACAGTCCACAGAGCTGGCCGCCTGCCAATGCTTTTACAGGTCCAAATGTGTCCCTTTTCTTTGGTGTGGATAATGCGTTTGTTGAATTTGTAATTTACCCATTCCTACACAAACAGACTTTTAGACGCTCGCAAGAACAAAAGCTTTGGAAAACATGATGGAAAATGAAGAAATTGCTTTTTACAAGCAATTTCATCATTATCGACAATGTTTTCTACATCGAAAAACAACTTTTTTAAAAATTTTGTCAAGTAAAAAATGTCGTCTGTAACCTTTTTGAATTCGGACCAGTCTAAAAGTTTGTCGTCTGGTAATGGGTTTAGATTACTATTTAACCTTTATATTTATGTATGTAAATATGCCAGTGAATTGTCAAAAACAATACAGACGATAGAAACCGTCTAAAGTGATAAAATCCCGCACTCAGTTTCTACCGACATAGTGATTCAAATGTTTGGATTTTATGCTGATGGGAAATTACTCGTGCAGCCGTTGCTCTGTGACTAATATATCGTAATAACATATTAAAGAGGTGATGTTGTGATGATTTTCGATGAAATATTTCAAGAACAGGATAAAATGTCGCGATCGATTTCAACTTTTTCTGCTTGCTTGTCGGGTTTCAACTTATTTTCTTACGACATAAGATTAGACTGACCCAAAATAAATGATGTAATATACGACATGTTTATTGAAACAAATCAACGGTGTAATTCTAAAACCGCGTAACTACAGCTTAAATCAAGCTGTAGTTACGCGGTTTTGGATTACACCGACGTAAGGTATCTTTTGGGATATACAACACTGTTGAATCGAGACAAAATACTTGTAATATTTTTTTACATAGCTTCCGACTATTGATGATCGCATATAAATGGCCTTAAATACGGGGTTCTGTGGAAAGAGGTTAAATAGTGAAACATAAGCTGGATCTATGTTGTTTGTACTCGAGTTAAAAATTTCTGTTGCGTATTAAAGGCCATAGTTTCATTCCCTTTCCTTAATTAGCGGATTTGTGCCTGATAAACACAAGAGACCCATCAAGCAAACAGAGACCCCATATCGAGCCTGGTCAACGTGCGCAGAATGCACAGACTACCCGGGCAGAAACCTTTGACCCTCAGCAGGTTTATGAATTAAAGACTAATATTCTAATTAACCCTCTCAACAATTGGTGGGTAATCGTAAACCTAAGTGGGATAGCAGCTTGAGACTTGGAAAGGATGTAGTGGTAGTACAGGTGTAGGAAATACAAGGAACCCATTGTTAGGTGCTCCAGCCGCCGCGATATGACTGAACTACTGTTAAAAGTGGCGTTAAACCCCATTCAACCAATCTACTTAACTCTTTCCTCTTTTGCAAAATTTTAGACCTATCGAAATTCAAAGGTTTTGCAGACAAAATGTTAAAGTGGATTTAATCTGAAAAATAACCATTCATTAGGGTAAAATATATTGTGTGCTTGTTACAAGCAATTTCTTCTTTTTTCTACAATGTTTTCTGAAATTACAGGTATGTAAAAACCAGGGATTGAACAGGAAAGGGTTAACTAGATATTCATATATACGACTTTTAGTTAACCTCTGCTGTATCTAATATCTTTTTCAAATAGTTTTTAAATGTTATTTAGAATCGGACTCGGGACCCTCTTGTCACTATACCTCTCGAAAACTTACACCACAGAAATAAGTGTTGAACGCAATTAAAGTCTTGCACATAACCCCTTCCCCCGCCGCGATATAACTGAAAGATTGTTGAAAGCAGCGTAAAACCCCATTGAAACAAATTAACCCCTTCCCGCATATTCCTGCTGTTGGGCGTTACCAAGAAAAACAACTTTGGAAAAAAGTCTAAAACGAAGAAATTGCTTGCCATTTCTTCATTTTCCATAATGTTTTCTATCCAATAGACAAAGATTTTTTTAAAATTTCATCGACTTTAAATTGTCGTCTGCAGTTTCTATGAATTAGGACCATTCTAAAATTTTGACGTCTGGTAATGGGTAAATCCTTTCCTGTTAAATCCCTGGTTTCACGTCCCTGTGTTTATAAAACTGAGCATACATTGTAGAAAAAGAAGAAATTGCTTTTAACAAGCAACTTCTTCTTTTTTCCACAATATTTTCAACCCCTACCGAATGATTATTTTTCAAATTAAACCCTCTTATGATTTTCGTCTGCGAAACTTTTAAATATTGGACAGGTCTAAGATTATGAAAATCAGTCATGTGTAAATGCATGTGACTTTATTGGGTAAAATACGTAAATACTATCAGTGATTTATCTTCATTCTTAATCATATCTATTAAACATCTACTTCAGTTGTTTGTTTTCTCAAATCTTAACCCATTTCGAACATTGACGTTACTAAAACATACAAATCCAAAATCACAGCAAGTGTTTAACCATTACCACATGGCAAAAATCTAGACTGGTCCAAATGGAAAGAAGCTACAGACGACAATTTCAAGTTGATGGAATTTTAATTTTGTTCATCTTTTTGGATAAAAACATTGTGGATAATGCATAAATTCTTGATACAAGCAATATCTTCATTTTTCACAATGCTTTCCAAAGCCTTTTTCTTGAGGGGCATAAACAGGAGGGGTTGTGTGGGAATGGGTTCAATTATGTGGGGTTAAACTATACTATTTGTGTTTAATTCATCACCAGTCGACTCAATTTAAGACTTAACCTAATTGACAGAATTTACGGACAGATTATAATGATCATGGAATTCGTAATTTCTTTCCTTTATTAATTTTTATTTAATGTTATTCTCAAAGGGAATGAAAATATCGTGAAAATACGATAAAAAATTCTCCTGTGACAAATAAGTTCTTTATTTTTAACATTTTTTTCCAATGCTATTTTCTCGAGGGTTGTATAAAAGGGCCGATCTAAATTTTCGAGAAACTCGTTTCGACCGGGAGTGAACTTTGAACTCCGACATAACGATTTTTTTGAGAATGATTCATAATGGTTTGACGATCTTATCGTCGTACTTACAGCTTATTCAAACTGTAGTTTAGAAACCAATTAAACATTTTACTTTTTTGTTACATATTACTAACAATGAATTTTTACAAAATATCGTTAAATATTTCAGAGGAAATTCTTGTCGGAGCTCTGGGGTCGTGTCCAGCGATCCGTCAATTACAAACAGGCGTGGCGTTTAAGAACAGGTATAAGTGAACATTTTATAGAATGTTAGAATGTAACTGTTCTTCAGTTTTGGCGTTCAATCTTCTATACTCAATCTTAGATGTAACCTATTGAGGAAGTATTCGTGATAGAACATTTCGTTTAAACCAAAATGCCTACAAAAGGTCAACCCAGAGTTGGACAATGTATGACAATCCTACGAAAGAATCTTTTGATTGTATGCCTACTCCTGGCCCTGATCCTTGGGATCGTCCTTGGAGCTGCGATGAGGTCGGTCCAACAATCGTACA
This sequence comes from Fragum fragum, assembly GCA_946902895.1. Taxonomy (NCBI): domain Eukaryota; kingdom Metazoa; phylum Mollusca; class Bivalvia; order Cardiida; family Cardiidae; genus Fragum; species Fragum fragum. The sequence continues at coordinate 72,284,517 of OX336367.1, read as the reverse complement.
GTACCAGGCAAATATTCTATCTTCGGTTTCCCGGCGATATACTCATGAACATGCTACAGTTTCTGATAGTTCCACTCATTATTTCAAGTCTAATATCCGGGTTATCGTCCCTGGAAGCGAGCGCCACCGGAAAGATGGGTGCACGTGCTGTTGTTTACTACTTGACGACAACGTTCGCTGCAGTGGTTCTCGGAATTGTATTAGCGGTCTGTATAGAGCCGGGCAAACGAGGCGGGGAGACGAATACAGTCGTGCAAACAGAAAAAAAAGTGGTAAACACAGCAGACACATTTTTGGACTTGATCAGGTATGGTAACTCTTTGATTATATTCATCACCCCGTCATGAAACTAAAACTAATATCGCAACTCGTGTCTTGTTGACAAGGAAAGGTTGAATTTCAGTTCCTAACGTAGAATCATAGGTTTGCAATATAATAATGTAACTTAGCTAAACCATAACAGCTTTTACGCTTGATAACATTAGGTAAGATAAAGGTCTTTAACGTGTATGTTACTGTCACATGGAACATCGGTTTACCGACTCATTTCACCATGTCCAACACAACAAAATTTCAGACTGGTCCAAATTGAAAGAAGCTGCAGACGACAATTCCAAGTTGATTGTAGTTTTTTAGCTCTACTGGCCGAAGGCCACTAGAGCTATAGCGATGGCTTTTTCCCGTCCGGCGTCCGTGCGTCCGACCGTCCGTCCGTCCGTCGTCCGTCCGTTAGACTTTTCCTTGTTTACGCGATAAAGTCCACAGTTTTCATCAGATTCTCTTCAAACTTTCACATAATGATTGTACCATCAAAAGGATCGTTCCTTTCGAAATTGGGTCAGATCCGTCAAGAAACATGGGAAAAGGGGCCTAATTAAAACTTAATTAAAAAATCTTCGTTTACGCGATAAAGTCAACAGTTTTCATCGGATTCTCTTCCAACTTCCACAGAACGATTGTACCATCATAAGGATCGTTCCTTTCGAAAATGGGTATGATCAGTCATGAAACACGGGAAAAGGGGCCTTATGAAAATTCATTAAAAATTCAATTAAAAATCCTCGTTTACGCGATAGAGTCCACAGTTTTCATCGGATTCTCTTCCAACTTCCACAGAACGATTGTACCATCATAAGGATCGTTCCTTTCGAAAATGCGTATGATCCGTCATGAAACACGGGAAAAGGGGCCTTAGGAAAATTTAATTTAAAATTCAATTAAAAATCCTCGTTTACGCGATAGAGTCCACAGTTTTCATCGGATTCTCTTCAAATATTCTCAGAATGATTGTACCATCATAAGGATCGTTCCTTTCGAAAATGGGTATGATCCGTCAAGAAACACGGGAAAAGGGGCCTTATGAAAATTCATTAAAAATTCAATTAAAAATCCTCGTTTACGCGATAGAGTCAACAGTTTTCATCAGATTCTCTTCAAACTTTCACAGAATGATTGTACCAACATAAGAACATTCGAAAATGGGTCTAATCTGTCATGATACAGGGGAAAAGGGGCCTTATGAAAATTTGATTAAAATTCCATTAAAAATCCTCGTTTACGCGATAGAGTCAACAGTTTTCATCAGATTCTCTTCAAACTTTAACAGAATGATTGTACAATCATAAGGATCGCTCCTTTCGAAAATGGGTCTGATCTGTCATGATACAGGGGAAAAGGGGCCTTATGAAAATTTGATTAAAAAATTCTCGTTAACACTCTTGAGTCCACAGTTTTCATCAGATTGTATTCAAACTTTCTCAGAATGATTGTACCATCATAAGGATTGTTCATTTGAGAATTTGGTCAGATCCATCAGGAAAATGGGAAAAGGGGCCTTATGAAAATCTAATAGAAAAATCTTTTAAGAAATACTCTTTAACACTCTGGAGTCAAAAGTTTTCATCAGATTGCCTTCAAACTTTCACAGAATGATTGTACTATCATAAGGATTATTCCTTTCGAAATTTGGTATGATCCTTCAAGAAACACAGGAAAAAGGGGCCTTATGAAATGTTTAATAAAAAATTCTCATTAATCATCAGATTCTGTTCAAACTTTCACAGAATGTTTGTACCATCATAAGGATTGTTTCTTTCCAAATTGGGCCTGATCTGTCTAGTATCATAGGAAAAGGGGGTGTATGAAAAATTATTACCAAATCCTCATAAACACAACAATGCCCTCAGTCTTTATCAAAATCTCTTCAAACTTTAATAGAATGATTGTACCATCATTTGGATTGTTCCTTTGTAAATTAGGTCTGATTGGTTAAGTGACACAAGAAAAGGGACCTTATAAAATTTTTATTACAAAACATCATTATTACAATAAAGTCCTCAGTCTTTATCATTTTCTTCAAACTATCATTAGGATTGTTCCTTTGTACATTGGGTCTGATTTGTTAAGTTTCACGGAAAAAGGGGCCTTATGAAAATTCTTGACACAATTCAGTCCACTGTTTTCATTGATTCTCTTTAACTTTTAAAGAATGATTCTACCTTCATTAGAATTGTTCCTTTTGAAATTTGGTTTGTTCTGTAAAGTATCATGAGAAAAGGGGCCCTATGAAGATTTCACTATAAACTCATTAACACAATAAATTAACAGATTGATTTTACATCATTCCAATTGTTGATTTTGACAGTGGATCTGACTATAGCAAGGGTCACATAAAAAGGAGCCTTATGAAAAACTCTCTTAAAAATTCTGGTTAACAAAATGATGTCCCTTGATTTCACAGGATTCACTTAAAAAATTCACAGAATGATTGTACAAATACTTAGATGGTTCTTTTCAGAACTGGGTACAATCCATCAAGTATCATGTAAAAAGGGGACATATGATTTTTCTTAAATATTCTAGTAAGTCCACAATTATTGTCAGATTTTGATGAAATATTCACAGAATGATTGTAGGTCATAAGGTAACTTTCTTTTGGAAATGGAGTGGATCCGTCATGAAACATGGGAAAAGGTGCCTTGAAGATTGTTGCTTAAAATGATAAAGGGGATAAAGCCCCTTTTAAATATCAGATTTCTTTAACGGAAAACCTGATAAACAGTAGAGCGTCTCAGGCCCTCATGGGCCTCTTGTTTTTTTTTTTTTTTTTTTTTTTTTTTTTTTTCGTCTTTTTGGGTAGAAAACATTGTAGATAATGAAGAAATTGCTTGATATAAGCAATGTCTTCAATATACACAATGTTTTTCCAAGCCTATGTCCTGAGCTGCGTAAAAAAGCGGGTTTGTTTGGGGATTGATTTTTCGTAGTATAGTTTTTTTTCCATTTTCGAAGGCAACTTGAGGTTTTCTCTGGCCCGTAGGAAGAATTAAATGGCCCAATTCGAAGTTGTTAAGTTTGGGAAGGGTGATAACTAAAGAATCGGTAGATTTTTATGTAGGAGTGTAGCACATCAGTACAAAATAATGTACCGTTTTCGATTCTGGTTCCCGAAGAATACACTATTTATTTATTTCTCTTTTATACGTCCGCTAATTGAATATGCAGACATTGTCTGGGATAATTGTCCCAAACATCTAAAAGATCAAATCGATAAGATCCAGATTGAGGCAGCTAGGGTTGTAACTGGCTGTACAAAATAAGCTTCTATCTCGGATCTCTCCATAGAGTCGGGATGGGAATCTCTTCAAGAAAGAAGGAGAAAACATAAACTAATCCTATATTTCAAAATGGTCAAAGGGCTTTGTCCAAATACCCTGTGTTCATTGGTTCCTCAAAGTGTTGGAAGCACATCCTCATACAGCCTTAGGGGATCTCAGAATTATAGAATACCTGCAAGCAGAACAGAGCTTTACAAGAGATCGTTTGTCCCTTCAGTAATAGATGAATGGAATAAATTACCAATTGAAATAAGGAACCGAAATTCCGTATCTCGTTTCAAGAACTACTTAGATAGGAGCAAGCCTGTTCCTAATAAGTTGTACTTTATTGGAGAAAGGAAGCTTCAGGTTATACATACACGTATCAGGAATAAATGTAGTTCTCTCAATCATGACCTCTTCAGTAAGAATATTTGTGAAGACCCTATTTGTGCTTGTTGAAGTATTGAGACGAGCGAACATTATTTCCTTGAATGTAGTCATTACGATAATATCAGAAATGTACTTCTTAGGTCATTACAAAATATGGGTAATATTGATATCGATGCTCTTCTGTTTGGAAAAGATAATTTAACTTACAGATAAAATGAGAAAATTTTCCTTGAAGTACAGAAATACATTAGGAACAGTAAGCGCTTTCAGGTCTAATTCTGTGTAGATTCGCCACTCGTTAGAGCAGAGCAGTATTTAATGTATGGAGTCTATCATATAGTCATCAAATACTCATGTACCAGTACTCACGGAACACACTTTTCTTACCATTACCGTTACTTCTCAATTATTTATCGCTCTCTCTCTTTTTTCTGTCTCTCTCTCTCTCTTTTCCCTCTCTCTCTCACGTTTAACCAAAAATATACATTGTACTTAGTTTATAAATTATTGTACTGCGCCTGATTGATCAACAAGGAGAAGAACATAATAAGCATTGCTTTCGTTCTCATCCTTTTTGCATGAAATACCATATATTGTCTAGATTGTTATGTACATATAATTTAAATGCAAATAAAATGTGTTTAAACAAAACCAAGAATACACTGGGGCCCTGTCCCTCAACCACTTCCTTTTCCTTCCTTCAAGTTACTTGTATCACATGATTCTTTTAACTAAAATGTTATGTTTATTTCATTTTTCAGACAAAGCTTCCCAAACAACATTGTAGATATGTGTTTTAGGAAGGTAACCAGTTTTTGAAATTCATTCTAAATTGTTAAAACGCAGGTGTCTTTAAGAGAGAGAGAGGGGGGAAACAGAGAGAGAGGGAGAGAGAGAGAAAAAAAAAAGAGAGAGAGAGAGAAAGAGACAGAGAGAGAAAAAAAGAGATAGATAGATAGATAGATAGATAGATAGATAGATAGATAGATAGATAGATAGATAGATAGATAGATAGATAGATAGATAGAGAGTAACAGACAGAGACAAAGGGTAACAGACAGTGACAGACAGAGAGGAGAAAGGAGAGATATAGAGAGACAGAAGGAGACAGAGACAAAGAGAGTAAGAGACGAAGAGAGACAAAGGGAGATGGACAGAGAAATTGGTCAATCAAATCATTCTTTTCACGTCGCCAAACCAATAGAAAAGGTAAACAAAATGGCGGAGTTGAAAGCTCGGGTCAGGGCTGAATAAGTTATTTGATTGGTCGGTTGATTCCTTGATTGAAGCCGCGATTGGTCATAAGCAACTTATTCAGCTGAAGATGCGCAGTTTAATGTCACCTAATGATTTTCTTACAAACTACTATCGTTTGATATTCAATAGTTCAGGAGGAGGAAGCGCGATCCTTTAATTGATGTATTGTCGCTATCAATCAAACGATAGATTGACCAATCAAATTGTTCAATAAGAACGAAAGTAAACTTTGGACTCAAACATTGGTCAACAATCATATCAAGCACTGCTATTAGTTTGGCTACTAAAAACGTCGTATTAACAGTATATTCAAGCTGTGTCTACGCCAACCAATCATGTTATTTTTTATTGTATATTGCTAGCCTTAAGTTTTGCAAAATAACGCCATTTTTATATCTAAAACGAACTTTCTACGGAGGCTATAGTGGGCTGGCCCAGAGGTCCGTCAAATGTCAATTAACTTTGAAAGGTTGCTTTTCCAAATGTTCTTTCAAATTTGATGTTATTTCGTCAATTGGCCATGTTTAAAATATCGTGTCAGCTTTGCTCTTATCGGTTTGTTGTCGAATTGAAACTTCAATGTTCAACTAAAGTCATCTTTTTTCCTGTTCAGTCCATGGTTTCTACGCCCCTGTGATTTCGTAATTGTAAGAACATTGTAGAAAAAAAGACAAAATTGCTTTTAACAAGCTCTTTCTTCTTTTTCTACAATATTTTCTAGCCGACTAATTGTTTTTATTTTTTCAAATTAAATTTTTTGTGGCCGAAATTTTTGAATTCGGACAGGTCTAAAATTTTGCAAAAATAGGAAATAGTTAAAAGGAAAACATCACATGTTAATAACGCATTTGTACTGCAGTGTTTTTTTCTCTTTGGCGCTTGTATGTCAACAAGATGTTCCGCGATAAATCATGGGCTAAAACGATAAAAAAGGTTTAAAATCATGGTGTCACTTAACCTAGTATTAGACGACAAATTTTAGACTGGTCGAAATTCAAAGAAGTTGCAGGCGACAATTGTTAGTTTGTGAAATCTTATTCTTATTACTTTTTATTTCTTTTCATTATTATTTGAATTTGAAAATGTTGTAGATAATGAAGGTATTGCTAATAACAAGTAATTTCTTCTTTGTTCACAACGTTTTCCATTGTAAAAACCCAATTGTTTGGGTATGGCTTAAACGAATGGAAATGACCATGATTAGAAAGTTTGTCTCAAAACAGACCGGTAGAATAATTATATCATTATATCGCAAAATAAGGAACAAATTAAGTGTTGATTATGAGAATATTACACTTCTAGGGCCTTTGAGCTTGCTCAGCCGTACCGATACAAGTTGAAAATGACTGGCCACGCTCATAGGATGTTATATAGGGGAAGTTATGTTACGATAGAGAATTGGTTTTGAGCTGCGGATGAATTTTTTTACGAGACCGAAGATCGGGTGGAGTATCAGATTTTCCTCCGTAGCGACAAGCAAATACAAGACGTATTATTGCTATCGTAACTTGATATTCGATTTATTATATACCATTTTTTTTTAAATAAAATCCATAAAATATTGTATTTCTACGTGTACTCTCATTCTACTTTGTCATTCTGGTAACGTTTTTTCCTCTAAAGAATGAAAATGACGTCATCTTAGACTACCTGATATGGAACCATATTTGACATTGTTAGATAAGGATTTTTTCCGTTTTTTTTGTCTGTGTGGAATGTATATATGTTTCACTAGAAATAGTATTAGGTATGAGATAAACTGAAATATCTCACGACGTTATTTTGCATTTGTAGCCGGTAACATGTAATAAAAAAGTAACGCAGTTGGTTAGTGTATCAACAGCAGTTCGAATAAGCATTTAAGTAGCCAAATCGACAGAGAAGCATCACATAAATGTCGGCCAATGTTGGAGTTCAAAGTTCACTTTCGGTCTCAAGGAATTATTTGATTGATCGATTGATTCTTCGGTTGACAGCGTCTATCCGCGAATTTCCTTGTCATGCCTCCGTAGTTGATCAGTATATCGATAAAACTTTGTTGTTGTTTTTGATGTTGTTGTTAGAAACATACGATAACATAAGGAAAATAAGTCCTTCCTCCTTTTATCAGGAACAGTATAAATCCAAATTTGGGCCTGTGCGTGACATTTCCAACAATTTCGCAGGTGCGCGACTCGCACACATTGAGCACCCTGGACGGCCATTCGGGGCAAACAGAATATTCGCTGATTGTTTAAAGAAGCTTTGGATCAGTATCTATCTACAGAGCGCAGAGTGAAGACTCTGATCAGACTGTGCGGATGCACAGGCTGATCTGAGTCTTTACTTGGCGCACATTTGTAATGGTTGGAAATGTAACGCACACGCTCATTTATTGATCCGGTTAACGCTTTGCCACATAATGACGCCCGTGATATGTAAGCTTTAGAAAACATTTTGGAAACTGAAGAAATTGCTTGTAGTAAGCAATTTCTTACTTATCCACGATGTGTTCTTCTCTAAAAGACCAAGATATTAAATATTTCATCAACTTTAACTTATTGTCTGCAACTTCTTAGAATTTGGACGGGTCTAAAATTTTATTGTGTGGTGATGGATTCACTGTGATACTGTCCTTAATCAATCGATGCACGTCTATCAGTACTAATTTTCATAACTATACTTTTAAGGAGGTGACGAAGCAAGTCCCCCAGACACATCAAGATGGTGACGTCACTTTATCACCACTTGAACCAGACAGTAACGTAACAAAAGGTATCTTTTAACACTTACTAGGTAGTCAAAACACACCGAGGGATTAAGTAAGACGTTACCCATAACGCGAGCATGACACCACGTGAAGTTACGACATTTAGGTCGCCAACGAACTTTTCTACCTTTTTGATACATGCTACTTGCCATAAATTTTGCAAAGTAACGCTGTTTAAAATTGAAGCGGAACTTCCTGTTGGAGACGATCGGCGTGGCAAATAGGGTAAGTGGGCGGGGCCATATAGAATTATTTTGTTAGCAAGCATACAAAATAGCTGCGTGCTCAAAGTTTTGTTCGTAGGTATGACTTTTTCCTATAATCAGAACGCTTGTTTTGGATCGATAAAACCAACTATTATATTTTTTTAGTAAATGAAAATGGGACAAAACAAATCAGCTTTTTGAATGAACCACACCGCCTTGGGGCGACAGGACTAGGGTAGAATACTAAAAACCTATTTCTATTGCAGAGATTATCTACGACCCTGTTGTTACTAAGATTGAGGGTATGAATGTCTTGGGTATGGTGGTGTTTTCTATATTTCTCGGTGTTATTCTGGGGAGGTTAGGCGATAAAGGGAGAATACTCGTCCAGTTCTTCGATGCTGTGTGCGAAGCCACTATGATGTTGGTGAAGCTAGTCATATGGTATGCTAACCCTACATTCTGCCAATGATTTTATTCGTTCGCATAATCTCGATCTTTGTAACGACTTTAGCGTTAACGAGATTAATATCGGCAAATTAATTCCAAACGTAATTCACTTTTTATGGAATATTTTAACTCAGCTCTAGTACACCATACTTCATTAGGTTGGACAATCTGTCCTTTCTCTATAGTTCTTGGAAAATGAGTCTCGCGGGCGCAAAGATTGTTTCAAACTTTAGACGAGATTCTATTAAACAGTTGATATTGAGATAATAATGACACACCTCATGATATCACTGTACATTTGTGTTTATTTTTTAAATATTGTGATGATTTTTTATTTAAATGCTAGATATGTTCCTGGTACCTAAGAATATCAATTTACACACCCTAAGAATAAATAAAAGAGACTATGAACTAGTCTAACTGTCAGGTGAGAGAGACACGGTTCGGGAACCTGGATATCTTGATCCGTATGTGTGATTAAGCCCCCCCCACTCGTGTCCTAGGCATATTTAGTATGGACCACGAGAGACAAAGAATCGGATAGGAGGAGATCCGGGTTCATACGCACATAGTTCTTCTACGAATAGACCTCTTTGTCTCTTTTACGTGCACGGAGTAAAGCACCGATAAACTTAAGGTTACCTCTGTGTGTTACTGACCAGTTCATTTCTAGAAGGGCGAGAGACAACAAGTGTCCCTAAATAATCCTACCGCATTCGGAATTCGGACCACGGACCTTAGAATTGGTAGTCCCGCGTTTTATCACCGGACCACCGGGCTTCCCTCTATATCTCGATCCATTCATCCTCCACCCTTGATAATCCGATCCCTTGTACAAACCGTCCAAGTGCGGGTTTGTTTCGGCATTTTTTGCTACTACACAGGGCGTCTTTTTTGTCGGGTGTCTTTAATTTTACCAGTACATATACTAAAGTATTTTATGTGATTTCTAAACTAGGTTTATCTAGAAAAAAATCGGTTGACGAACTCTCACCGGGAAACAGCGTCGTGGGAATACCTCGGGCTAACTTGGATTTTTCGAAATCAAATAAAAAACTATCATGCTCGTAAGAAATAAACATCAATCTTAAAAGTAACCATTTACAGCTTCTGGAAGACCACTCTAGGTAGAGAATAGTAAGCCGTGTCGATGAAACCAAGAGCCTTGCTTTCAGCGAGCAACTATGGACAGTTTTTCGCAGTTTAGTGACCCCGCCTTTTTCCGCAAAACTCTACACGTTTAACCTATTAAGTACGTTTCGTCTATGAAAATTCCTTCAATCCAACAGGCAGTAATCGTTTCGATTTTCCATGTGAAAACAATGGCAAATCCGCGGATACATAAATTGGGAAGATTGAAGCATTAAAAATAAATAAGGAAAATGTTTTTCTTTTCATCAAGAAATCCTTTCCCCCACAAATCCGGGATAAGAAGAAATTGCTTATGACAAGCAATTTCTTCCTTTCCAACAATATATTCTACCATATAGGATAGTTTCATTTCATATTGCATCCAATTTTCATAATCGTCTTCAACCTCTTTTTATTTGGACCAGTCTCAGATTTAAATCAAAACGCTGAAAGTGCTGAAAGCCTGAGATATGCATACATGAGATATATAACCTTGGGCGAAAATGTTTGATGGTCGGATTATCTGAGGTGTCACTTTCTATCCAAATCTACTGTCTATTATGAGCAGATCTGCAAATTTGTGAGCTATAGGACACAACCTGACCACAATAATTTTCTTCCAGCTTTTGAGGTATTGTAACGAAATATTTATATGTATACATCGTTAAATATTTATCACCCAATCAAAATACTTTGAAGGAACCTGATAAAGGCCACCCAAGGATCCTTCCAGTGAAATTTGGTTGAACTATGTTCAGTACTTTCTGAGAAGCAGATTTCTACTGTCAAGGTTGACGGACGGCCGATGGACACGGAATCATAACAAAAGCCCACTGTCTTTTAGCCAGTGAAGCTAAAAAGTGAGAGAGAGGGGGAGGGGGGATGGAGAGTGTAGTTAGGTTCGAACAAGGATTTTCTAGCGTGCTATGTGAGTATTCTACCACACAGACCGATTTCGTTATGTAAATGAGCGCTTTATAAAGAGACCGAGAGAGGGCGGGTGGTCGTTTACCAAGTGTACACCTCTCAAAGCGATATGTAGACGTTGCTTTCTTGGGATAGAATTCGGAGGTAAAAATATATAGACACAAAGTCCAAGGACGACCAAACTGTTTTCAGATAGTGCGAATATGATCCTTTGGATGAATTTGTTAAACACAACATTCCAATCGTGCCTAAAACCGAAAGCTTCGCTTATCAACTTTATACAGCAACTTCATCTAACCGGACCGTTTTAATTTGTTACTCTAGAATAAGTAATATTATTTTGGTATAAAACAAACACCTCTTTTTTCTTTACAATATGATATGATTATATATGATTATTAATGTCCAATATATTATATATCTCCTTTCTTTCTATCCATTTACCCATCAAGTTTGATAATTTTGCCGAATTCAGAACACTCACGCGAAAGTACTGTACATAAAGCCGACAGCTTTCAATGAGTCATATCTCGCCTTCGCCCTTCTCGCCTCAATCGGGCGTATTAATTTATACTCGCATTCATGTAATTCGCCCGATCTACTTTCCAAGAGGGTGAATATTATATCTATTGCGTAAGATGTTTTTACATTTTTACATTAAACTCTGCGTGGGTTGAAATTTTACCACGATAACTTTAGCTTCAGATTGCTACGCAATCTCAGGCTAAAAAGGAAAGAGATATTAGGTAAGAAACTATAACCTGATCACTCTTCTGTATGAATCTAATTCGCATGATCACACAATGTGCTTTGATTTTAATTTCATACCTCAATTAAAACTAGAATTATTCTCTAAATCTCTCAATGATGACTATCATTTGCAGCTTAGATCTGTGAATTTTCCCTGGATTTTACGTCCCTGTATTCTTATACTTGAGAAAATACTGTTGAAACAGATGAAATTTCTTTTGGCAAGCAAGTCCTTCTTTTCCACAATATTCTATACCATACTGAATGATCATATAAAAAAATAAATTGACTTTAAATTGCTGTTTTCAAAACATTTGAATTTGGACAAGTCTATAATTTTTGAAGTACAAGTAAAAGGCTTAATTACCTTTGAAGGCTCAAACAAGGTTAATTTTTATGATGAGTCTCATGTACTCATTCCTGAGACTCCTTTGGTTCTTTCCGACAGGTATTCCCCAATTGGTATCATGTGTTTGATTGCTGCTAAGATAGTAGAGATGGATGACCCTGTCAAACAATTTGAACAACTGCTATTTTATGTCCTAACTGTGCTGGCTGGACTGGTACTACACGGTTTTGTAACATTGCCACTGTTGTTTTTTATCATTGTCCGAAAGAATCCATTTCGATATATGTATGGTGTTTTTGAGGCAATGGTGACTGCACTAGCGACTGCATCCAGGTAAGAATAGTGCTCTCTCTCTCTCACACACATAAATGTTAGTATCTCTTGTCTGTTTAACAACCTAAAAATCTGAAAGTTTTACAATCATGATGTGTTTGTCTAGCATTTTGACCGATTATTTCATGAATCATGAGCAAAAATAAGCGGTATAAGAAAAGGGATGTGATCTTAATTGATCGAAAAATCACCTCTTATTTCTCAAGGGTATAACAAATATTGTATGTATATGTATGACATGTATTTTGGGCCGGTGGCCTGTATTTACAAAATAAAATGTTCAGTTCAGTTCAGTTCTCTCTCTCTCTCTCTCTCTCTCTCTCTCTCTCTCTCTCTCTCTCTCTCTCTCTCTCTCTCTCTCTCTCTCTCTCTCTCTCTCTCTCTCTCTCTCTCTCTCTATCTCTTACCTTTAATAACGCAACACTATGGGGTTGGAAAATTGCAATATCGTCTGATTAATGCTATATTTCAACAAAAACATAGTGGAAAATAAGTAAATCGTTTCAATATTTCATTATCCACAATGTTTTCTACCACAAAGTACAGATTTTGAAAATTCCATTAAGAGGTATCGTCTGAATTTTTATAGAATTTGGATCAGTCTAAGTTGAAGTTGAATATCTTCACTGAAAATAATAGTGAATTACTATTTCATTATATGAGAGATTTAGGCAATCACTGTAGACAGTTTTTCTTACCAGAGTTTGGGCTGTATGTATGGATATCTTGCGTGATTGTGTTTAATTTCAGTTCCGCGACGCTTCCGGTGACAATGCGTTGTTTGGAAGACAATAACGGAGTTGACTCACGAGTAACAAAGTTTGTTGCACCGGTTGGAGCAACTATAAACATGGATGGAACAGCCTTGTATGAGGCGGTGGCTGTTCTGTTTATCGGACAAATGAGAGGCTTTGACATGAATATTGGTCGTATAATTACAATAAGGTTAGTCTGATTTATATATCAATTATAATTGGCTTTCGTGTGGCTTAGTTATCATCAATTTTCGGTAAAACTTTTGGGTTGTCAACTGATCGAAATTTTCTCTGCTAAGCACATGAAAACATCTCGAATTGAAAACACCTGACTACTGGTTATATAGAAGACAAAGTTTTGAATTATATTATTACAAGAAAAGCCAAATGCAAGTGATTTGTAGTGTCATTTCATAGAATCTTGTTCTTATGGCTAGTTTGTTCAAAGGTCTAGTTGCAGAGAACAATTATAATTTCTCGTCCAAGTCGACCACGCTACGTTTGATATAACGGGCGCCAGGATCGGAAATTAACCGAATAACACTTTGTAACACCTATGTGGTCCATTGAAATACTGCATAATATAAATAGACTATCTTAATTGATTTGCATGTCCTCTGTGATTTAGTCGAATTCAATACTCAATAAAAAAGAAAAATGAAAATATTAGGTTCCCCAACAGAAAATATGTTTATTTCTGTTCGTTTTGAATCTTCTTGCTATTCACAATTAAAACCCCACATTTAGGGGCTATCATTTATGGGTCTTGTTCCCATGTGTAAATAATTTTATTCGGAACAAATAGAACATGTCACTACCTAAAGTAGGAATGTTAAATACAATTATAAGTTCAATGGAAACTTTATCTTACATGCTCATAATCTGGGTTCATTTTGGCGAAACTTCAGCGAATACAAAATCTGATTTCGGGTTTCCTCTTTGTAGTAGTTAAGCAGCTTAATCAAAGATGAAAATATTATCAAGTATTAATCATTCCTTATTAATAGCATTACATCCACTACAGCGGCTATTGGTGCAGCAGGCGTTCCTCAAGCTGGACTAGTTACTATGGTAATTGTTTTGTCTGCAGTTGGATTTCCCACTGATGACGTGGCACTGATACTAGCTGTTGATTGGCTATTGTAAGTATAATGCGAGGGTTGTATACACGACGAATAGTTATTTCTAGTCCCATATCTGCATCAAAGTAAAACTATCCGTCATGATTGGCAACCTTTTAAGTCCATTTACAGACTAGAAAATTATATATACTGGTCCGAAATGAAGACAGCTTCATACAACAATTCCAGGTCAACCAAATTAAAATATTTACCTTCTAGTGTAGAAAGCATTGAAGACAATGAAAAAATTGCTTGTAACAAGCAATTTCTTTATTCTATACATTGTTTTAAATGCGTGTTCTTTTTCAGGGAGGTAGAACGATAAAGCGGATTTAAGTAGGAATGGATGTAAACATTTATCATCCTTTGACAGCCGAAATATAATAACTACAGCTTAAAACAATCTCTGATTTCTATGTATGGATAGTTCAACGAATATGTTATGTTGTTCACGAAATGAAATATCAATCGATCTTACCCGAAAAACAAACGATTGTTCTATTTCTTTAATGCAAAATTAGACAAAATGCGAAAATTATATGACAAATTTTCTTAAAGGGCGTCATTTTGCACGTGACTGCTATGCAACGCTAATGATGACGTCACTTATTTGGCTCTGCTTAATATATAACGTCAGATATGAAATGAACGGAAGCGGGGCATAAGTTTTTGATAATTTCACTGGATAGCTGGTGAGTTTATCAAATGATAATCTACCGTTATTTCTCGATAATCTACCTGAAAGCATTAAAGAAAGGAAAGGTATTTAACCTTTTACCCGTTCCGTATCTTGTTATTTCAACCGCAAATGATTCACATTATAGGCTACCTGCACGGTCAGTTCACCCTTAACGAACAATGAATGAATTTCTCTCACAGGGACCGATTTCGTACAGCAATCAACGTTCTTGGTGACGCATTTGGTGCGGGTATAGTGGCTCACCTATCGAGAAAAAGTCAAGATCAACTAGGCTACAGTAAAATTGAAGAACCCGACCCACATGGAGTAGGTGAACATATTCCTATACTCGACCAGGGACCGAATAATAGATTAGGATACGGAAATGCCAATTAAACAATACCATTTAAGAACATTTTAGACTGGTCCGGATTGAAAGAAGTTTGAAACGGCAATTTTAAGTTGATGAAATTTTCAAAATCTTTGTCTTTAGGGCAGAAAACATTGTGGATAAAGAAGAAATTGCTTGATACAAGCAATTTATTCATTTTCAACAATGTTTTCCAAAGCCTTTTTATTTAAAAAGTTTCATTGTGTGGGAATGTCTTAACTGATCGTCAGCCCATTCGACAGAAAGTTTTATCTCGATTATAAACGGACTTATTTTCATAATATATGGTCAGTAACTGATAAAAACAGATGTAGTTACGACGATTAAATCGCCAAATTAACAGAAATGCTTTTCATAAATATTGGCCAAGAACGATGTGCAAAGGAACTATTTGCTTATATGAAAAGGGGATTCTTTGATATATCAACCCTTTCCAGTACAATTTCTGGTTAACACGTCTATATGATGTTATACTTGAGAAAACATGTACCAATCAATTTCTTATTTTCTCACAAAATTTTCTACCCTGTAGGTTGGTTACTTTCATGTAACACCCACTTTCAATTGTTGTCTGAAATGCCTCTTAAATTTAACAAGACTAAGTTGTGAACAACAGTAAAGGGTTAAAAGACAAAAACAAAAACATGGTATTTGACCAAGATAGTTATATTCTTCTATTTTTACATGAAATCACTGAAAGATATTGATATCAAATATTAATCCATTCCTACACTTTTTATGCGCCTCAAGAAAAAAGCTTTTGAAATCATTGTTCACAATGTTTTCCCGCAAAGTCAAGCATTTCATCAAGTTGAAATTGTCGTCAACTGCTTCTTTCGATTTCGAACAGCCTAAGTTGTATCCTTAAAGAGTCTTTGGCTGTCGTAGGGATAAAATTTCACAACAAAAGGAATCCTAAAATGTTTGTTAGAATTATGTACAAAGCTTTGTCAACAGAAACTAACATAATTTCAAAATTATTTTATGTTAGAAATCTATTGATAGATGAGTCGGTGAATATTTTTTTAAAAAGATTCAGTGTTCCTTTTTGTCAGAAGTTTTGTACCTACGAGAGCCAAAGAGCATTTAAGGGGAAAAAATGTTTCTGCTTGTTGAACGGTATATTTTCTAGTCGGGCTGTTCCATCTGAAAGCTACTGTTTAAAAGAATTTCACGAATACTTGCTATAGGAAAAGTATCTTCTGTTTTAATAGCCATTAATGTCATTTTCATAATAAATGTTCTATATTTGTGTTAAATCTATTGGTCTCGCTGTAATTTTAATTTAATGTAGTACATGTGTACTCTTAATGCCTTCGGTATTTATCGGATGGGACCGATAGTCTCAATTTCCAAGCAGAGTTGTCGTTCATTACTCTCACATTTTTGCAATGAGTTAAATGAAAAGATTCTTGACAAACCAAGAAGTTGGAGATATTTTTTCCTTTTGTTTCGCGAGAAATAAATCGTTTAGGGAATTATAAATATGATTCAAGATACATTGTGCGTATAAAACCTGGCAATTCACCTTTAAACCACCAACCTCCTCTTATTTTCGGACTTACTTAACGTCGTTTTTAACACTCTTAGTCATATCGCGACGCCTGGGGCACCTAACAATGGATTCCTGGTATTTCTCTCACCACCATTACATCCTTTCCTAGCCTAGGCTCCAGCTGCTATCCCATTTGTCTAGCCATTGATGAGAGACAAATGTCGGAAAGTATATGTGCCGCCGGCGGGGATCGAACCCATGACACCCCACTTTTGAAGATAAGTCGCCTGACGCGCTACCGAATGCGTTATATATTCACGCACCAGTTTTTAGATTTAAATCGGTAGCGGTCAATGACGACATGTGAAGAAGAAATGATGACGTATGATAATGGGCTTTATATTGAGCACAATACAGAGATGAAGGGGGAATGAACCGAAGTGACAGATTTCGATGATTTTGTTGACTTTGGGTTTATATATTTGACACTTTACCTCATTCTTTCAAGTGTCTGAAAGTATTACAGTAAGTTATTAGAAAATTAAGAGGCAAACTTGTCCAGCCATAATCTGAATCAAAGGACTGAAAGTACTGAGAAGTTGGAATGTGCTGAAAGGGTCATAACTGTGGAATTCGGTTCATTCATTACTTTCCGAGTAAGCCTCCCTCCTTTAGATTTAAACCAGCATTACCATTCGTGTACATATGTGCGTGAATAACGCACAAAAACATAAATTCACATACAGAAATAAAAAACTGGCATTGTCTTAACCCATTTCCAGACACTTACGCTTTTAAATGACCCTCAATTTTAAACCTTTGGAAACATTGTGGAAAATCAAGAAATAGCTTGTTACAAGCCATTTCTTCATTATCCACAATCTTTTCTGTCCAAAAAGACCAGGATTTTTAAGATTTCACCAGCTTACAATTGTCGTCTGCTACTTCTTTGAATTTGGACTGGTCTTAAATTTTATCGTGTTGGAATGGGTTATAAGCTCGTGTCACGCACAGCAAAATTAGAATTTTCAAGCATAACATTCTCCTTTTGATCAACTGTAATACGTGAACTCCTCTTAGAATCTTGAATACAGAGAATAATAGTTTCTACAGTAAGAAATCAATGACCTTGATGATTATTTGACCCTCAACTCGGCCAATTATTAAACGATCATACTAAACGCACGTAGATTTTCACTTAGTTTAAACATATTTTATTTGCTACTCATATTCATAGTACTATACAAATAATCTAAATTTACAGCAAATTGGATCAGAACGAAAGCAAAGCTTATAGAGCTCTTCTCCATAAAGATGGCATTGTATAAGTACAAGTCGTAAGTATATGAACATTGGAAAAAAGTAACATTATAACAATAAAGGTTTAGAATGAGGAGAGTAATAAAAAGCAAGGAAGAGTAATGGAAGAAGACAAGGGAGTGTTCATTTGAAATTTGGTAGTTTGTGTTTTACTAATACAATATTACGTTAATATTCTACTTATCAACCGAGAATGGAACAAGAATGATATCACTACAAGAATCTTTTACTTTCACGGATAAAGTTATGGACTTCAAGAAAAATCTTTTCATTGTCGCGGTAAGTCAAGTCATCTTTTCCAAAAAGAAGCATGGTTATGTCGATGTTATCAAACACTGAAAGAGAGTTTAAAAGACTATTCCTAATAGTATCATAGTCTGTACATTCGAAAAAAAAGTGTTCGGTCGTTTCGGCCATACCACAATTACAGAGAGGGGAATCGACAATGTTTTTGTCAAATAAATGCTGATTTAGAGAGCTGCAGTGATTTCTAATTCGTGTATGGATGACTTGTAGCTTTCTTTCACCTATAGAATACAACTTTTTAGGATTTGGTTTATTTCGATTTAAGTAACTTTTAAAACGCGACAATGAGTTTTGATTGCAGATTTCAATCGGTAGTTTATTCCATTCCTCAATTGTAAAGGGAAGAAATGACTTTTTAAAAAGTTCAGTTCTGCACTGTGGAACTCGATAATTTTGTGAACCGCGTAGGCTATACGATGTTGTGCTGCCAGTGGTTGGTGGCACTAATGAATTCAAATAATCAGGACTTAAGCCATTGACCATTTTGAAATATAATATTAACTTATGTTTTGTTCGCCTATCCTGCAGAGATTCCCAACCTGCTTCAGTTTCTATATTTTCGAGTGATGCCAATTTGGTACACCCAGTCACGATTCTTGCGCATTCTATCTGAATTTTGTCGAGCGCTTCTTTTAAGTTTTGTGGGCAGTTATCCCATATTACGTCCGCATATTCAATTAATGGTCGAATAAAAGAGAAATAAATAGTTTGAAGATATTTCCTATCTAAACGGTATTTAAGAGTCCGCAATATATTTATTCTAGCCCAAGCTTTATCGACCACATTTCTAATATGATAGTCCCATGTACCGTCTTCTGATATAAATATACCTAGATGCTTATGACTTTTTACGTTTGGTATTTTCAAATTGGACATAAACAAATCAGGGTGTGTTTGTTTATTATGCTTTCGAGTAATAACTAAAGATTCAGATTTCAATGGATTAAATTTTACTATCCACTTACGCGCCCATTCATTAATCTTATTTACGTCAGATTGTAATGTAGCCCCACAAGAAATGGCGTCATCGACTTCAATTGATAAGCTAGTGTCATCTGCAAAGAGGTTTATATTGGACTCCAAGTTATCTACTATATCATTAATATAAACTAAAAATAATAAAGGACCCAATATAGACCCCTGAGGTACACCTGCTTTCATGCAAGTTCACTTCAAGTTTATGAGTATACATGGAAATTTGCGGAAACGCGCGGAAACTTGTTTCAGGGTGATCGATTTGAAATACCGGTTTAGACTTAGGAAAAAGAATTTTTAAAGCGTTGTGAGTAAAATTCAAAACAAAAAAAAGACGTTAACGTTTTTGTAACGTTATTGTTTGCACATGCTAGTTTTGCCCTTTCCTAAAAAATTCATATAATATGATGAAGACAGTATCAAATTATCTTCGGCGCCCTGTAGTCGTGCGATTTCACTATTCGTTATTCGGCTTTAGAACCGTAAAAAATCTTAAGTAAAAAGGACCGAGCTGAAAGCTAGATGACACTTTTTAAAGGTTTGATGTGTTATTATTGATTTAAACTTATAAATAACGATATAAAAAAGCGTAATTATTTAGTAAATAAGTAGAAACCGGAATTTGATATGTTTACATTCTAATTTTCAAAATCTTCTACTTTCGTTTTGCATCTATTTGATTTTTATTGAGTCAAAGCTGTAAATCCCACAATAATCGCGTTTGCATGATGCCTACGACCCCCCCCTTAATCGCTCTAGAATGTTTTAAAGCACTGGGCGGCGTGATTATTGTAAAAATGCATTTGCGATCTGGGCCATATTTGTAAACATTGCCTATGGTCACATGACTACCGCATGTCACTTGAGATCACGTGATTACCAAACACGGGACGGCGAATCACAAAATTACTGCGCTGATTATTACCCTTTTACAATAATTTAAAGCAAACTAAAGCATGTTTAGAAGTCTCTAATAGATTTTTTATATCATCCTTTACGTGTGCTATATTATAGTGTTTGGCTACAACAACTGATTGTCCGTGGCAAGTTGAGGTGAGAAGTAACTCGAGGTGTATTCATATCTAAAAGATCACGTGATATGTGTTATCAAAAAAACCGAAATTAAATTGTCTTGTGTTCATTTTGCGCTTTTGTTAAATTTAAGTTGGAATTGCTCCGCATTCAAACTTAAAAATAGTCGCACATTTTTTATTTACCTTCATTGTTATTGTACCCGATCAAAGGAATATATCTAACCCATAATAAATTTGCTTTTTACTTTATATAGTCAATTCGCGGTTCCGTTTTCTTAAAGCTCTTTTCATTCGGTGATTTACCAAGTCAAATTTGCTCAGTCGGCGTATGAAATTGTGCTCTCTCTCCTACACAACCATTGGGTCACTAACCCTATACAATCAAACAAACCAAACATCGATTTCTTAAGAGTATGTATGTTCGTTTATAACTCATCGCTATCGCGGCACTTACCCATATCAGAGACGCCCCCAGAAACGCTTATTTGTTACGGGGGATAGTGCGAGGATACAGGACGAAACTACTTCGAGCCCCGCCTGGTTCGTTAGCATTCTCGATGGGTAGCGCCGATGGATTGGGGTCTAACGCCTAATCCGACAGACAATTCGCCTGTTAGTTTGGTCAGCTCATGGATACGGTTTGAAGAAGAGTGTTATGCCAATTGAGATAATTGAGCTTATTTCATTAAAGCAGACGGCTTAGTCAAGATTTATGAAGACTTCGGATGTGATTGTTACAGAAGTATGAATCTGCTGCCATAACTTCTAGCTCACTGTTGCACAAGTGAGCTATTGGTATAGCGCAATACCCATCAGTTGTCCGTCAATAATCACTTAAAACGACACCTTCTCCAAAAAGGTGGGAGAACCTGACATATATACACTCTGGTTGCTATGGTGTAAAAAAGGTGAAATTTGAAAAAAGAAAAATCTTTGAAAATCTTCCCCTGATCTAAGGGGCACGGAGCCTTGATATTTTTGCATACAGGAACAATGCATTGACCTGATAGAAATCGTTTATAAGCGCCGTTTGGTACCCAGGGGTGCAAACGTACTGGAAAAGGGTGGGCGTCATTTCTATATAGACCACAGATTCGATTTAAACCTCATTCGGGAGAAATGTTCCTCGGGTGATCCTCTTATATGTATATGAATAAAGAATAGCAAAGCCGTCTTGTATCCTATTATTTAACACTAAACAGGATTGTTCGAAGGAAACAGATGCCTTGTACCAGGTGAGCATACCAGGGTCAATAACCCTCTTTTTTAATATAACTGCACCTAACTTTGACAAAATGAAAGACTTGTACAAAATTGAAGTTCTTAGATTTTTATTATGGATTGTTAAAAGAAAAGCACAAACAAACATTAATAAAACTACTTCCCCGTCTGTCAATGAGGGGGCAGTAGAAACAGTTTTAACACAAAAATATCTTCAAAATAACAAGTTCGCAAATTGATGCATCTGTTTTAGAGATTTTGAAGATAATGAGAGAAAATAAAGAATATCTGTCTATCTGAATTCATGAGGTATCAAATTGTCTTGAAGAAACAAAATATATAAGCATCAATTTTACACTTTTCGAGCTAGGAAGTAATTAATTACTATGATTTTTTACTTACTGTATCTATACAATACAGGGGAGAGACGTGTTCTGCAAAAATACTTTATTTCGCTTTCAATAATATCTAGTTATATATTCATAAGTCGTATTATTCAAAAAGATGAATTCCACCATTTATACAGCGCCTTTTAAGCGCCCTTATTTGAAATACGACTGTCAAGTCGTTTTTGTTGTTTTTTGTCGTATCTCGGTCAGACGTCTTTTTGTCTGTAAGTTCGACATTTAGTGACGTGGTTGAAAAGCTTTGTCGCTATGTCAGATCATAGAAAAGAAAATTCTACTGCCTTCAGATTTGATTCAACTATTTTTAATCAGAGTGTCTGATACGCTGGACAAATACGATATTCGATCACTTTGTTTATAAAATGAACTCGGGGAATAGGTCAGATCTCAGGGTAAACAATTGACCAATCGCTGGCCCCTCCCACTTACTTCGTTAGCACTGCCAATGGACTACCGCTTCTATTTTATACGGAGTTATTTTGAAAATTGTATGGCCAGTAGCATGTAAAGAAAAAGTAGAAAAGTTGGTTGGCGCCCCATACTTCGTAACTACAGCTTGACTAAGCTGTAGTTACGACGTTTAAGTCGCCAAACCAACAGGAAAGGTGAAAAAAAAGGCCACAAAGTCGAAGATTAAAACTCATGTCTGGTCGGAATGAATGTTTTCATGGGGTGACTGGTTATTTGATTGACAGCCGCGATTGGTTAGTTAAGATTTGTAATTTAAGGGGTAATACCTCTAAACTTGACACGCATGTTTGTCTCTGGCTAGTTTTAAAAATACTAGGTAACTTCGGGTGACAAACATGGCCACTAGCGTTTATATCTAGCAACTTTCTGGACTGTCAGACCTTTGATATGATAATTTACATTGGGTCTAATCTCCTTCATAATTAGGTATTCTAAATTTTAAACGGAATACTGGTCACGCCCACTTAGCACCGACAGTTCCACTAATGCATTAATTTGCAAATTTTAGTCAGTGGCATGTAACAAAAAGGTGGTTGGTTGGCGACTTAAACATGCTAAGTACAACTTTAATAAGCTGTAGTTACACCGTTAAGGTGGCCAAACCAACGAAAAAGTCCGAGTTCCGCTTTAAACAAATGCATAGAATTGTCAATTGATTCT
Organism: Fragum fragum; assembly: GCA_946902895.1. Classification (NCBI taxonomy): domain Eukaryota; kingdom Metazoa; phylum Mollusca; class Bivalvia; order Cardiida; family Cardiidae; genus Fragum; species Fragum fragum. Next base: position 72,261,541 of record OX336367.1, on the reverse strand, counting down.
TTGATTGACACCCGCTTTACTTCAATCAGGGTCATTGAATTTCTTCCGACTAAAAGAAATACCCGACCGATTGCTTCTTGGTTAACTGTCTTCTTATTCGATCGACTACCGGACACTTAGCCTACTCGGCCTTTGCATCATTATTTTGTGACAGTCAAAAACATTGGGGATAGAAAACGCCGACAAGGTAAGATCATTCCGGCCGCTCTTCTCGACAAAAGCTGACAAGTTCCCGATTGTTTGTTCGAGTTGATCGGATCGGCAGTGTACAGTAAACAGTAAATAATATTATTTATACGGTTTCTTGTCGGGATATATAACGATATATTCCCTGCTTGAGAAAACAAAGTCAACCCTCGCCGCGAAGGTTGACTTCGTTTTCTCCAGCCGGGAATAAATCGTCATGTTTTGCGGCAAGAAACCATATAATGAATTTATTATACTACAAAGTTTGAAACTAATTTCTATCGCGTTACCCATATAGGACTTCCATAGACATTAATTTAAACCAAATACCCATTCACCGTAATGCGATAACTTTGTTACGCCATGTGTTCCACGAAAAAGATGGACAGTTTCGGGAATGGAGCAAGTGTAGACTTATATGGAAGGTAATGATTTTTACTTGTCTTGAAAAGTTGAGTGTACTTCAAGAATGATTTTAATTATGTTGACTAAATCATGTGTGAATTGATGAGATTATTGGAGCTGTGGAGTCCCATTTGCGATCGTCACTCCCTGAAGTTCATTGTCGAACACTCACTGCTTTTGTGAGAGGTCTTGGTCAAATCCTAGCAGAGTGTAATGATCAGCTGGGTTAATCTAGTTTTAAAGGGAGGTATCGATGTTTCTGAATCTTAGAAAAGAAAAGAACCGAAATGGCAAAAATAAGCTCAAACGAGCATTTTATCCGTTATTATGAGCCGGATAACGTCTTCATAGTAAGCTTATAAGTTATAGGTGGCAATTTGCTGTTATAAAGCAAAGTTTCAACGGATTCACGAGTTATTTTTTAGAATTCTGCTCATTCGGATATCGACACCGCATGACGTTATTTGCGTATTACCCAATTTCAACCGAAAAAAACAAAGTAACAACGTCCTGAATTATGTCACATTAACAGGTTACCGCAAAATTAATAGTAAGTCACTTAGTGCTTTTATTCATATTAATTCTTACGACAGTTTTGAAATCATCTTTACACAGTCTAAATCGGCTAGAGAATTTAAGTCCTGGTGACATCACGATGACGTAGGTTTGAGCGAGTTCAAACCTCAAGTTACTGTTAAAATGCACCTCGTGACTGTCCAAATATTCAATTCTAGGGTACCGGCAAAATCTATGAATAGATAGACAGCCTTCGTAGACTATAAGGACCTGTCCTTAGTTTATTTTGATTAAACTTCTTTTCAGAGTATTTAATTCACACAATATATGAGAGAGATAAAATAATTCAAATCTGTCATATGAAAGAATCATCGATACCTCCCTTTAAAAGCAGTTTGACGAAATTTTGACAGCTATCTTTTGTCATCTTTTGTAATTGTTTCAAGCTGTAGTTACGACCATTTAGAATGACAACGACGATATGCTTAAGAGCGCTAAAATTACCTTGAAATATGAACTTGCAGACAGAGTTTGCAATATTCCTGAAATTCATAAGGACTACATTTTTGGCGTAGACAATCAATGGATTTAGTGGTTAAGCCTCTAGTGGCAGTTTGCCCTGTTTGAACTCTGAGAAGATCTAACAATTCCGTCTGTTAACTTAAGCTATCAAAGCTGACGCTTTGCTAGCTAAAAAACGCGCATTAGGGAATAAATGCAACTCAAAATGTGTCCCTTATTTACATAGACTCTTTAAACAAAATTTAATTGACTTATCAACGATTACTCCCCTTTCTGTGTGAAGTTCCAGTTTTGAAACTAACGAAGCGGAAGTCGGTTGGCCGCAATTAAAAATATTGTTCATGTCGCCGGCCATCGTCCTTTGGGAAAAGGCGTGATGTCTAGCTTACGACTAAAAGTTGGTTACTAACCAACCAAAATGCGAATTTTTTCTTTGTGTAGTAATAATATTTATCGAATAACATTTTCAAATGTGACTCTAATACTGGTTATACAATTTCGATCCAACCATTTTGACCAAGCACGACCGCACAGGCGGATTCAGGCCTGCTTCAGTCTGTAAGACCGGTCGAGTTGGTCTAACCTAGATCGGCATCGATTCTCTTTCCTACAAAAATTGGTGAAAAAGAAATCATGTGGAAAGAAATCTAGTTTGGTCGGATGGATTCTAACAACGCGACTTAATACCCACCAGCGCAACCTCTACTCGACCACTACCTGATTCTTATCGTGTTGAAGTAGGGACGGACTCGTGAAAATTGCGAGTCGCCCGAGATATGATCTTATGACAATCGTTTATGACTTGAAGTCTTATTTTTGAAGAGCCTTCGTCATGAATGGGTTAGACATTATTGACGTGAGAGTTCGTGTATACAATCGTATATGATCGAGTTGTACGACTATCAATAAGGTCGGAGTGTTCGAGTATACAGACTACTGGTCAAAACGTGTAGGCAAGTCATTCCCGATACACGATCCAAATTTTACCGCACTTTTTAATTATCATTTCAGTTACGGCCATAAGGTTTCTCAATTTGGAGAAAGATTTTTTTTCTATTGCTATGGAAGAGTATTTCAAGTTAAAGAATTTTTTGGGGGGTATTTCAGGAAATAGATTTATCAAAGAAGACAAAATTGAAAAGCTTGCAAAACTGAAGCAAAGAATGACATTATAGAATTTCGAAATATTATATTTTATTTGAATATGATACGAATTTTATGGATGAACTATCGATCGATGACCTTTACTACAAGACCTGATTCAAATGCCATCTACTTTCCCTTAGCATTTACTGAGATTCACAGAGTTGGCTTCAACATTTATCAGGAACAAACGTTCGGAGGTTCGTCGAAGATTCACGATTGAAGTCTAAGGTAATTGTGATGCTTTTGAAAATGCGACTCGTGTCTTTTCTCTCTCTCTCTCTCTCTCTCTCTCTCTCTCTTCTCTCTTCTCTCTTCTCTCTCTCTCTTCTCTCTCTCTCTCTCTCCTTCTCTCTCTCTCTCTCTCTCTCTCTCTCTCTCTCTCTCTCTCTCTCTCTCTCTCTCTCTCTCTCTCTCTCTCTCTCTCTCTCTCTCTCTCTCTGATTCATCAAACGATTTTAGAACATCATTAAATAAATCAGTCAATTACGTGGTAATTAAACATCATGAAATAAATCGGTCAATTACGTAGTAATTAAATCAAACGATCGTTTTTTTTCTTGTTGTTGTTGTTGTGTTTTTTTGTTTTCTTTAGTGCAGAAATAACCTTACTAGCCTTACGGCCTCAACCCATTTACAGATGGCAACATTTTAGACCTTTCCGAATTGAAATGAGATGCAGACGACAATTTCAAATTTAAGAAGTTTAATTTTTTCAACTTTCTGGGTAAAAAGCATTGTGGAAAACGAAGAAATTGATTGTAACAAGCAGTTCTTGAAATTGCTTAATACAAGCAATTGCTTCATTTTACAAAATATTTGCATAATCTTTTTTCTTGGGGTACGTCAAAAATTTCCATTGTGAGGGAATGGATTGAATTATTGCGAAATTCGTCTGGTAAACACCGTGTGTTTTTTACGAACTCATCGATTGGAAATTTCGAACTCATTAACAGAAGGCAAAATTAAAGACTCATCAATTTCAAAGATAGCTGCAGATAATATGAGATATATGTGTCCGGAATTGTAAATTACATAAGTAGGAAATTTTGTAGGAAACCAAGAGTTTAATAATTAAAGTCATTTGCTTCTTTTCATACAAAGGTTTTTGTATAGCGGTATTTCTGACGAGCTATGGATTGTTTCATTTTGTTGAAATAGGTTAAAGCCCAACTTACAAGAAATTCATAACTTCGGTAAATGTTTTTAACCAGGTTTTCCTACAGGAAAGTCTGGTTAACCCTTTCCTGGTGTTGTTTACTTTCTTTGCTTTATTATTATTATTCTTTAATTTAGACTGGTCCAAATTGAAAGAGGTTGGAGAAGATAAATAAAAGTGGTTCCAATTTGAAATAAAATCATTCCATATGGTAGAAAATATTATGGGAAAAGAAGAAACTGCTTGTTGCATGCAATTCCTTCTTTTTTCACAATATTTTCTCAAGAATGAAATCACAGTGACATAAAATCTGGGATTTGTACAGAAAGGTTAATGGATTTGTAAATGTTGGCGGCAGAAGGGATTAACTTTACATTATGTGCACAACTCCTCCTTTAATTCTTGACGAATATTAATTAAACTTTCACCGTTTGTTTGTATTCACATAAACTAGCACAAATTAACAGAATGGAAAAAGAAGACGTATTGTCATAATTCTTGTGAGCACATATACTCTCACAGTGAAGAATTTTAATGAAGCCATTCAAAACTGGTTTTGTGACAATATCGTCTCTTATTTAAACATTTTTACCAACAGCATGAAGGAAGTGCACATTAGAGTCGTCATCAAAGAACGTCAAAGACTCCAATTTCTTATTCTATTGTAGGATCTCAGTCTATAAAATAATCCTACTGGATCCTGAGATTATCTTCTCTGAGAAGGGTTTGAATCATGATATGTTTATTTTGGCCTAAAATTGATTAAGAAACTTTGTAAAACTAATCAGCTTTAAATCACAAGACAGTATTCAATAAAGATACATCCTCTTTCGGTGAAACGTCTGATTTGAATTCAGGAAACAACTTTATTCATGGTTTTATTCATTTATTCATTTATTTTTTTTATTTTGTGTGTGTTTGTTTGTCTTTTTTGTCTCCATTTCTTTCGTGATCTTTAAGACCAGCTGGAATAGATACATGCCACGCCCATTGGCCTCTGACACGGTAGTCCGGCCGATGTAATGAACGACATTATTTTGTTTGATTTGTGATCAGGGACAAATCAAAATAATAGGTAAATCAATGATCAGCGACCTATACGTCGTGGCCTTAGTATAGCTTGTACGGCTTGTAAAAGCTGTAGTTAGGACGTTTAGGTAGCCAAACCAACCAGAACCCTTAACGTAAATGGGCAGTTCTACGTTCAATTTTAATCTTATTGGGTGGGCATCGGCGATCCATAAACGGGCCCCCACCAATATACGGAGTCGTCCCGAAAATTACCTGTAATTAGTTCCCTTGAATAGACACGTTTTGGTTTACGTGTAATAGAGTTGAGACTAAATGCTTATGCTATTAGCATAATTAGTAATTAGCTAGCGTTTCACACATACTCTTTAGTATCTTATTTGCTTCTTTTAGAATGTGACATCAAAGTGAAGTATGACACATTTAAACTCCTCTGCTAGGGACAGACATTTTATTCTTAACTGTATTTTATGGCTTATTTTAATCTTTTATTTTCGAAACCAATTGGACACTGTGTACTTTTAAATGAATTACTTTTTGTTCTAGGTCACCGGATTGAAATTTCAATTGATCCTTGATCAATGTTTTTTTTGGGTTTTTTTGTTTGTTTGTTTGTTTGGTTGGGGTTTTTTTTGGGGGGGGGCGTTGTTCTTGTTGTTCCTATTGTTGTTTTGCTCTCATTTTAATACATAATTTGTTGTTGCTGTTTGGAATTTTCAGCTTATGAAATGATTTCGATTATTAAATCGATTCGCCTGAATCAATCAAAGCAAAATAACAAAGTTACAATAAAAGTAAGTTAAATCACAAGATGTTTAATTTCGAATGAACCGAGGCTTTCATTGCGATAAACTATAAACTTATGACTAAAATGTTTTTTCACTAATCTGGAAACAGCGAAAACTTTTGTTTTGATTGAATAACAATATCGTCGCGTTTATAGCATTCTTCAGTTAAATCACAGAGAACTTCACTTATTCTAATGTGGGTAGCGTCAGCGTTTAATACTTATATGGGGATTAAACTTCAATATCAACAGCTATCAAGTTACAGTCAACCTTTTTTAAGCGGTTAGTTTTAGTAAGCGACCACCTCTATTCGGCGACTATTATCAGAACTCTTTATCTTACAGGCATAAGCTTTTTAAAAGTTAAAGATTTTGCTTAAACAAGTACTGTAACTGAATCCTATGTTATTTGAACTCATTAGAATCGTCTCATTGAGACGTTTCTAATGAGATCGAATAACATAGTATTGAGTGAGAATTCTGTAATAATTCGTGTAAACATAAATTACATGCAAACAAATCGATCAATCATAATCATGCCACAAAATTTGTATTAAGCTTCCATTCTATTTAGTGACCATTTTTGTCAGTCCCTTCAGACATCGCTTAATAAAAGTTTGACTGTATATCGCGGAGGCTTGTACACATAACCGTGGCTTCCTGTTGTTTCTACCACCAGTTCAACTTAATCATTTATTCCGAGTTACCAGTAGCTCACCCCCATAGGCGCACAACTATATACTCTAACTAGATAGAGACAAATGTGCTAGTCAAAGTGACTTTTGTCAATTCTAGGAAAGAATGTTTGACGAACCGTTCGAATTCACTTTCCTAGGATAGAGAGCCCAGCCCATTTTCGACAGAGCTAATCCCAAGTTTTGGGTGGTTGTTTCTAATTTTTCCACTGACAAACTACGGGGGCGAAAGACGGGTTATGGATTCGAACCCATGACGTTCAATTCCATACTGGTTACGAGTCTGCCTCGGGACCGCGCTCAGCCTGACCAGGCGCGAATTTTTTCTAGAAATATCAATCCTAATAATATTTTCTAAATTTATTTAATAGTAAAAAGTGTATTAAGGGGTCCCTCCAGGGACGAACTAAAAGAGATCGCTAAAGAGAGCTATCGCTTAATACATTTCTTGTAACATGATAATGATGGGTCGATTTTTTTACCTGCATATATTAATGCATAAATATTCTCACTCAATCCTATGTTGTTAAAACTTATTAGAATCGTCACACTGAGATGATTCTAACGAGTTCAAAGAACATAGGATTTAGTTACAGTTTTGTTTTAGAATTTCCTTCAAAGCCGCTTTCAGGATAGGAGATTTTGATTACGGTCGCTTAGTAAAAGTTGTCGCTTAAAAGAGGTGGTCGCTTGTGCAAGATTGGTTGTACTATACGAAATGACGATAATATTTGACCTGTGTTCGATCCGATTTTTTGTTAACGGTATTCCCATTCGGTCCATTTTTGCCTGGCAGGACACGAATCTAATATTGACTTAAAAGCTTTTCGATTGTTGACATATCGCAGTACCACATATGTACAACCTAATATTATGACCCCATTTATACTTGCTTGGGCTTTTATTTGTTGATCACATACAATACTGGAAATAGGTAAACCAACAGAGTGGTTTAACCATTTTCTTCTTTACGAAATTTTCGACTTGTTCATTTTCAATGAGGTTGCAGACGACAATTTAAGTGAGCCTTGTTCGGGTTGTTACCATCCTGTAGGACAGAAAGTATTGTGGAAAAAGAAGAAATTGATTGTAACATTTACCACTATCTATGTCAAGTATAAAATCACGGGAACTTAAAAACCACAAATTGTACAGGAATCGGTTATCACCCGCACTCGCATTATCCCGACCTGTTAGGATCCGAGACATTACATAGAGGATTAAAACGTAAAAATTAGAAATTGTAGAATTAAGGATAATTATTTCTTTTTTTTTCACAATATTTTTCTCCCCTATATAGCAGTAAGTTTTTCAATTTAGATGTTTTTTTCCGTTGTCGTTATCAATCTCTTCAATTTGTGTTACTTAAATGGTAAATGGAATGAAGTAGTTCGTTTCACTCCACGGAAAGCTCAAACCATTTAATTTCGCAAATGATATCGTAACAAAGCTTCATAGAAACTTACTGTGTGTTAAATATACGGAGGGGGGGATCAAGCGTTAAAAATGCTACGAAAAAAATGAAATAATGGTACACATTTTTTTTTTCATTTGAGCAATGTTAGATATAACGCATCGCTAGACAGTAAAAACATTGGGAATATTCATCTTAAATCTCGTGTTAAAGTTACGGGACTATTTTCAGACTCGCAACATGCAAAATTTACAGGATAGATGCTTAACCCATCCCCACACAGTGACGCTTTTGGACGCCCCTCAAGAAAAATGATTGTGAAAACATTGTGAAAAATGAAGAAATCGCTTGTAACAAGCAATTTCTTCATTTTCTACAATGTTTTCTACCTTGAGATTTTACAATATCTAAAAATTCAAAAACTTTAAATTGTCGTCTCCAATTTCTTTCAATTTAGTCCAGTCTAAAATTTTGTCGTCTGGGAATGGGCTTATAAATTCTCCTTTACAGTTACACAATCAAAACCTATTTTTTCTAAACAGGGACCATCTTATTTGTGACCATAGGTAGGAAGTTAATTTGATTTGCGTAATAACAAACGAAATCTAATATTTGGTCATTTTCTTCACCTAGACCTGCCGAAACACAAGATATTTACTTATACAATAATGATTACATTCAAATTCTTGTCGACTTTATGAAATCCCTTTCCGTTCTGATCTTTAATGCATGGTTTTTATCGTCATCTGCACGTTTTTAGACTTTAAACCAGTCTAAAGTTGAGTCGTCTGGTAATGGGCGTAAATCACTAAGTTAACCCTTGCTATTTACCAAATAAGGTATGATTTAACCCAGTCCCACACAACCAAATTTTAGACTGGTCCAAATTGAAAGAATCTGCAGACGACAATTTCAAGTTGATGGAATTTTAAATGTTTTCATCTTTTGGGATAGAAAACATTGTGGATAATGAAGAAATTGCTTGTAACAAGCAATTTCTTCATTTTCTACAATGTTTTCCAAAGATGTTTTATTGAGGGGCGTAAAAGGAGGGATTGAGCTGGAATGGGTTAAAACGACAGGGGACAAAGTAAACCGAAAACTTCGAGAGACGCATTGTTGTACATACAAGAATTGTTTTCTTTGATCTTACCGAAATCAGTGACCAATCCTTCTTTCTAATACATACATATTCTTAAACACACCAAACAATCAAGACTTTGACAAAGTTCGAAATTCTGAAATACTGTGTCTTTTAAGAATGTGTAACAGAAAGCATTTATCCATGCACGAGCATCAAAAATAGAAATAGATAAATAATCATCAAAAACATCACAAAGGAAAGAAAATAGTGTGCGAATAGGAGTAATTGTCGAATTACATTAATAAACATCTTCAAGAATGTCAAACGTAAGTAATGTGTGATCATGAATTAAGAATAAATCAATAAACGTTCGAAAAATTGTAAATTTGTACATTTTGGTGTGTGTGCCACTCATATAGAATAAACGATGGATATTTTAAGTGGGAATTGGAGAACAAAAAGATGGAAGGTCAATTACTGTAAAATTGTGTTCATGGTTGGATTTTGTGCTATGGCTTTCGTGATAGGGCTCGGCGTCTTGCAGAAGCGGACTAGACTAAGGTAAGAGGAGATTTTTGGTTGAATTGATTTATGTGAACAAGGATCTCACTATATGTAAAATGTCGCTCAAGTCTGAAATTAAAAGAGCACATTCTACCGAATACGATCTCAGACGGAAAGAACAATAAATGTTGTATTGATGACAACTCAACGGACGAGTAAAATGTGGTTTTGGCAGGAGGTGTTGACTAAGATCAGACTGCACGTTTGTGCAGACTGATCTTAGTCTACACCTCCTGCCCATACTTTCCCTCCCCGAGTTGTTTATCAGGTTGATTTCTAAAAGAAATGTTGATTTTTTAAAAACAAGTTCTATCAGTGTTTTCAGCCCTTTGATTTACAGCAATTCAGTAAGGTAATTTTTACAGCATGACAAGGGTTAATAGAATTGTCGCTTAAAACATATTTTTGTGCGAAAAATATGAAGGATTGATTCGGTTGTATACAAACATTATTATAGAATTCTCACGCAATCCCGTGTTTGTATGGCTCATTAGAATCGTCCCATTGAGACGATTCTTATGAGTTCCAACAACATAGGGTTAAATTATCATTTAAGTAAAAACCTTATTTTCCAAAGAATTTTTTCGTTTAAAAAGAGATTCCGGTTGTGGTTGTTAATGGACGTGGTCGCATATAGAAGTGGTCGTTCTAGTAGGATCGGCTGTAGCACATCGCCAGCGGGCTTGACCGTTTTAGGGTGATTCATTATTAATTATCAGATTTTTTAGCTCTGACCGACTCCAAATCACGGTTTGCTAACAAAAACTGTTGACGTTAAAGTGACATTACAAGTTCAGATAGCCAAGCCATTCGAACAACTAGTTTACAGGTCCGCTCGGTCAAGGAGAATGCCGTATTTGACCGTAAAAAGACATGATACGAATCTTTGCACATAATGAACCTTACCGAAGAATGGCGTACATTTACAGGGATGCATTCAACTCGATGTCCATTGACGGATATCTGATAAGGCCCACAGATCTCCCTCCCACTCAGTGACACTTTTAGACGCCCCTAAGGAAAACATTGTGGAAAATGAAGAAATTGTTTGTTACAAGCAATTTCTTCATTTTCCACAATGTTTCTACCAAGAGAGTTGAAAAATTCAAAATTTCATTAATTTTGAATTGTCGTCTGCAACGCCTTTCAATTTTGGCCAGTCTAAGGTTTTGTTTTCTGGTAATGGGTTGAGGCAGTATGATTGCAAAGTAAGTAAAGTTAGAATGAGATAGTTTTGACGCTTAAGACTCGAAACCAACAGATATGTCTGTCCTGGCTTAATTTCTTATTCCTTCGAATTTTTTGATTGCCAAATTCGATTCACCAATATATTAGAACAACAACAAAAAAACAACAACAAAAAATGGTCTACCAAAACCTGAATTCTTAAAACGAAAAAAGTAATTAAGATCAATACTGCGAAAACCACTCATATTAAACGTAAATTTCGTCAGAATTAATCAAGCGTTGATAACAATAGAATCGCAGTGATGGAAAGATAATTAGATAGTGCAATTAGGGAAAGTCCCCTTTGACATTATCGAATTTCGTATCGTCGACACAATACCTTTAAACACAAATTGTTCATAGTCGTGAGAAGATTTTAATTTTACTTGTTGCACATAAAAAAGAAAGTGGCAGGCCCCAATCTTCCGACGAAGATTCAAACTCTCTGTGAGAAGAAATGGACAATTTATAATGAAAAAATAAACCCATTTAATTAAGAGATGGAGAGAATATTTTTTGTTTTCATGGAGGTATGAACCGAAAAAACTAATCACACTGTATGAATACGCGAAGCGGATTCATACATTGTGTGATTAGGTTTTTCGGTTCATACCTCCATGAAAAAAAAATATTCTCTTCATATCTTATAATTTAACTGTATAGAGCTTAAAAAGCAAAAACCCTACATCTTTTGATACCTTTTTGCATGGGACTATTTTGTGCGGAAGCATACAAAATCAAGGCGTGCTCAAAATTTTGTTCATGGAGGTATGATTTAAATTTTTTGACCAATCAGAACGCTCGTTTTTGATAGACGAAACTAACAATTAAATTATTTTCAAAACAGAATACGTTGCCTACTCATTTCTCAGCGGAGGCTATTGGATGAAGAAGATTGATAGATCAACGATGAGTGAGATATTAAAGGAAAGAAACAATATGCATTTTAAGCATATATTAATAAATGCCATCATATCGAAGTTATAAACTTGATATTCAATACATCGACATTTTCTTTTTAACGACATTTTTGCTGAGAACAGACATTGTCGTTGTAACGAGAGTTGTCTGTACCACAATAGCTATAAGTTGATAACAGTACGATTTACATCAACACCGGTTGTGAATCGATGTATCAATTGATTTTCAGCCCGTTCAGTTCAAACATCAAAGAAAGTAAAATTATGCGCCTTTTCCTCGTGAGGGGTGTTTAGGCCTAATGTCATATATATACATGCGAAAATCACAAAACCTCACATCTAGATACATGTTAGGGTCGGGTGCACTTCGGCTGCTTTTTGATTCTGTATAAGTCTACTTGGATCGGTTCTACCTGCTCATCCCCGACTGTCCTTTTGAGCTTGGTGGTCATTTATATGCGTGTTCCCCAATTCTCTATTCGGATTCCAAGCATCTGCTCTTGATTTTTCCATTATTATTTCAGGTTTGCCTTCAGTATGTGGTACTTTCACTATAGACCTGCTGATATTGTCTACAGTAATGCGACTAAAATACCAAAAGCTCCAGACGGTGCAGCGTGGCCCGAGGAAACCTTTTTGTGTGACCGTAGTGTGACTGACATACGGGAACTCTCCGACCCATTCCATTCTATATTTATATTAGAGGGAAGTCCAGACGTGAAAGTCGGTGACGTCATACGCGTAACGATAATTCTGTATGACGGGTTCAGACGAAGAAAGAAATTTGGAGGTGATTTGGTAATGGTGGTTATTTTACACGTTCCCCTTTTTGACCTCCCCTTTTGATGTTTCTCGCGATAAAAGCTTGGGATAGCACGGTTGAAAATGAAAAAAATACTTAAAACAAGCAATTTCGTCATTTTGTCACAATGTTTTTCACACAAAAAATGTCAACTTGAAATTGTCGTCTGCAATTTTTAAATTCGAGCCAGTCAAAAATGCTGTCCTTTCAAAGGGATTAAAGATGATAAACAATCAGTTTAAAGAATTGGTTTTACAATAAGAAGTAAATGGTTTTTCAATCAATTACTTGAAAAGCATATGAAGAATGAAGAAGAAAAAAAAGAGTTAAGAAAGAGGAATAGAATTTTAAACGAGAATCCCTTTCTCACTCGTAGTACTGACGTTCTATTAAGTTCTTTAACAGATCTTTCGTCGACACCTAAAGCGGCCTTATCTAGATAGCCACAATACTTTACAGACATCACTGTTTATGCATTCGACCATTCACCAATTCTTACGTTTCAAGAAAATGTGAAGGTCGGTCTAAAAGTTCGAACATTTTCGTTTATAATTAAGAGATGAAGAGAATATTTTTTGATTTCGTGGAGGTATGAACCGAAAAAACTGATCACACAAGTTTGCTTACGTTTTTCGGTTCATACCTCCATAAAAACAAAAAATATTCTCTTCATTTCTTATAATTTAATAGCATCGAGTGAAAAAAGCAAAAACTTTACAAAATTTGATACCCTTTTATTTGGGACTATTTTGTGTGGACTCATACAACATAGCTGTGTGCTTAAAATTTTGTTCATAGAGTAAATGAATATATATTTTTTTTATCAATCAGAACGCCCGTTTTTGATAGATTAAATTAAAATTTAAATTATTTACCCCATTACCTCGATTACTGTGTAACATGTTTCTTTCATATCCCTGCATAGGGCAATATTCGTCACACGTATACATGAATATCGCCTATAGCGGAAGGTTACAATTCCGACCCTGGGGATTTTTGAGCCTTTTTTTTTTATTTGAATGTAGACCTGTGGCATACGTTTTAATTTCATTTGACAATTGTATTGAAAAAGAAAACTTTGTAAGAATATAAAAAATTCAAACTAGTTTTCAAATGTTCAATCGTTCAATTATTTTATTTCATGTAGTACATCAATTTAAACTTTCAACATTTATGTTAATCTAGGTTCGAGTGTGGATGAGAGAACCATCTAAAAATGCTAGTTCTAAAGGGAAAACTATAGACCACAATGATGGAAGCTATACTGGAATTCTAACTGCATTCTGGGTAGGCACACCGGAAATAGTAGCAGCCATTATTGCACCGCGAGAGGTAACAGCCTTTGCCATGAGAAGAAGGTAACAGCTATTTTGTTGTTATTGTTTGTGAAATTAAATAACTAAAAAACTGAATAATCACGCGACAAGGAGTATTATTAATTCAAGGAAAGAATAATTAAATGTGACGTTTATGCATTCATCACGGGGTGTTATTGAGACAAGGAAAATTGAATCAATACTGAATTGAATACATTTTATTTGTAATAAGGCATATGAATGGGGGTTCGAAGCACGTACATCCGGAAGCTTCCGAAACTATCAAGTATCAAAACAACAAAAACAACAACACAAAAATTACTTTAAATACCCCAATCGATTGTACAGAGCGAATTGTCAGCCCGATTAGCTCAGTTGGTAGAGCACTTGACTTCAAACCTCAAGTTCGAACCCTGCAGGGCTGACCATATCAAATAACAATCTAATTGTCTTTCGGATGAGACGTTAAAAACAAGGCCCCGTGTGACAGTGCTATCCTCCTAGCATGTCAAAGAACCAGGCAGAGCTCTAAGAGGTTTCGTCCTATATCCTAGCACTATCCCCTGTAACAACTTACAGTCTTCTGGGGGCGTCGCTCATATGGGCATCTTCTACGGTAGCGTTGATAAATATACACACAGAGAGCGATTTAGTTAGAATATTCAATATTCAATATTTTGATTGGGCTAGAAACTGATGATATTTCCACTATTGATTTATATTGACCCTCCTGAACGAACAGACTTGTTAATAGAGAATACGTAGAAAATATAGATACGATTTCTTATATTTGCTTTGAGCTTCGGAGGAAATTGTTGATATTTCACGAGACCGAAGGTGAATTATCATTTTTTTTCCTAAGCAGCGAGAAGCATATACAAGATGTTGTGTCGCCATAGTGAGCTAATGTTCCATTTTATGTACCCAAATCGTTATTAAATTCTTTCTATGAAACTACAAAAAAAAATATCTGCATTTCTACAAGCAGGATATTCGTAATCACATAGTTTCCTTTATTAACCCTTGTAATGCTGTAAAGTACCTTACTGAATTGCTGTCAAATCAAAGGGCTGAAAGCACTGATAGAACTTGTTGTTTAAAATTCAATATTTGTTAAGAAATCAACTTCATAAACAACTCTGTCAGGAAAAGTATAAGCAGGAGGTATAGACTAAGATCAGCCTGCACATACGTGCTGTCTGATCTTAGTCTACACCTCCTGCCAAAACCGGAATATTCCGGGTTCAGCATGACAAGGGTTAAAACTTGACTTGTTTATTTTTTGTTGTTTGTTACAGATATTTGTTACCTAATATTTTGACGAATATAGCCATCTTTGAACAACCAGAAGACAATTTTGTTAAAGAAACCCCTTGTAACTACGATCCACAGATTCCAGGATATGACGTCATTTGTAACTTTACAGAGAACAATTCGGGAATTCCCTGGTACTGCGGAAAACCAAGGTATTACCTATCTCAGTCTGGCAAACACCAAACCTCCTTTTATTTGATGATGGCATTTATAACCTAATTTGTTTTATGCATGTGTATGTGAGCGTGATTATGTTTTTATTTATCTATCTATTTATATTATTTTAAATGCAACTCTATAGAAGTAGTTCATTTTGTAACCGATTCTGTATCTACAATTTCAAGTTAGAAAAGAGAAGATGTTCTGCTCGGACCATTAGGACGGCGAATTCGTAATTTAAGAGAATTTGAGGGTTGCGGGTTCAAATCTTGGCTAAGCTACTGTTCACGTAGGTATGTCCTTGGGATACACAGGAAGCACACGAATTAAATAACTTCGCTGTGGTATAACAGAAAGAGTGTTCACATTAATACAAATTTGAGTCTTTATTCAAGCTGTATTTACGACATTTTGCTCGCCCAACTACGGTGTAACATTCTATGTTGTTTCCCAATTAATCTTATTGTAAAAATCAAAACTCATAAAAATGATATGACGATGAACTGGTTTTACTAACCTGAAGACACGAAGACATTGCTACTGTGTCTAATCTCTCATTTCAGAACAGATGGACTAACATGTTCCGACTGGACAAAAATTGCACTGAAGCATCTCTGGATTGAAGGAATTGAACAGACACGATTATCTCCCCTGGAACTCGATATTCTTTCCTTGTAAGTTATCCCGCTTGTAATGTACTACATAATATCAACCGAGTCCTTGTACCATCAAGCCATATACCCACGATGCGAAACAAAACCCCAAATATATTGACTTTGTCCTGCGTAGGGTGACCAGAATGTTGACTCTTTGTAGATATTAATTAAAATAAGATATTCCTACCTTCAGAACAACTCTGGGTCCCCTTTATTTTGGCGGGTCTCAAATTTAATCTTGGTGATTGTTGTTAAAGCACTTGTTTTTTAGTTAAACACACCAAAGTACAGAATCCTTAATATGAAAAGAAATGTATAAGATTTATTCATTTGTATATCTTTGATTTCTTTTGTGTTCACAGAAAGAGGAAAACAATGGTCTTCTCAAATACAATTCAGATTAGCGTGCGAACAGGTATGTAAGCTTAATTTCTATATTTATTAATTCATTTACATTTTTCCTTTTCTTCTATCTTTCTAATTGTCCATCCATCCATATTCAATTCACCCATTAGTTCATCAGTCTATCTATCTATCTATCTATCTATCTATCTATCTATCTATCTATCTATCTATCTATCTATCTATCTATCTATCTATCTATCTATCTATCTATCTATCTATCTATCTATCATTCTATCTATCTATCTATCTATCTATCTATCTATCTATCTATCTATCTATCTATCTATCTATCGACCTACCTATCTACCTATCTATCTATCAAGCGATCGATTTATCTCGTTTTTGTATCGCTTAAGGGCTCTCAATACCTTTTATTATCATATAATTTTGGATGTTATGAAATCATTTTTGTTTAACAAAATATCCATATGTGAACCATTAAGCGTGAATGAACCTTAAGATAAACATAAACAAATATTCTGAATAGATTTAGAATCAAGCAGAGGTCAGATAGAGACAATATTCCTTAAACAATACGATTTGATAAAATGGCTATTATATATCATACGATAAAATAACAATTCTAGGTTAACCCTTTTTTTTATCAAAAAGCGAGAACTTTCGATCCAGGGGAACAAAGTACCGAGGTCGAAGGTCTCAATCAATGCCTAGGTTATATATCAGAAAATTGGCAAGGACAAATGTTGGTTAAAAGCAATTTCTTCTTATCTCACAATGTTTCCTTTAGCATCATTTCATTAGGGAGCAAAATTCGTAAAAGTGCGGTGATGGGTTGATAGTTTTAAAAATGAAACCGTTGGTTGGCGACCTACACGTCGCAACTACAGCTTGAATCAGCTGCAGTTCCAACGTTTAGGACGCCAAAACCATTAAAAATGCTTTCTATAAAATATATACCAATGTTTGAGTTCAAAGTTCACTTTCGGTCCAAATGTATGATTGAATTGGTACGTCCATTTTTAATTCACAGCTACAACCAGTCAATCGCATTCCTTAAGACAGTTTTATCATACCTTTTCGCATTTTCCATTTCCTCAGCCAGTGCTCAAGAACGTATTAAAGCCAAACAATTCTGCAATACCACAAGTTCGTCTCTGACGTGGAGAATTGAATCCCCTACCGGATACCTCTTTAATGGGAAATGGAACAACAAGCATTGTCGACGGGCAGAACATTTTACTGAAAGTTACAAGCGATGTATGAAGAATACCCACATCATAGTTCTCGGTGACTCGACTTTGAGACAGGTCTACAATGCGTTAAAGGAAATAATACCCGGAACATTTAACCAAACAGTGGCGTATGAAACTGGGGAACATAGACCATTTACTTTCACTAATTTTAATATTAATGTGACATTGACCTATTTATTGCCTCAACTCCCGTTCTGTTCTAAACGCACACCTTGGCAATATTTTAAGTCGTTTGGAGCTCAAATACCAAACTTCGATTTCAAACAAAAGACAGTCATAATTGTTAACTTATTCGCTCATTTATTAAATTTCCATTCGCATGTGTACTTTGAGCATTTACAACGCATGCGCAAAGATATTTCAGAATTTTTAGCGGTTCATCCAAACGTCACGATAATCATAAAAGGTCCCCATGCCTACTCATTTGCCAGAAATTCAGACGTGGTGTTGTGGATGCCGGATATCTATGCTAGTGTTTATTTGAACTATCTATACGAGGTGTTCCGGGATTTACACGACAGAGTTATCCTTCTTGATGCCCTAGATATTACAGTTTCTACAGAACAGTGGGATATCCATGCCGATAACTTTGTGATTAAAGAACTCGTTTTGAATATCCTTGGTTACATCTGTTAAGGCAGAAGAAATAAAGATATTGTATTCGAATTTCGATAAAGAACATATGGTTATGATATGCGTCAATAATTGGCACGTCAATCATGGTGATCCCGCTCTTCAGTCGGTAATATACGAACAAGTGTCAATAATCTTGATTGGCATGATTGACTGAATTTATTGATAGATATTTAGAGCATTTAAAAACTATTGATCATTAATTTAATGTCGCCACTTTTTGGACGCTTCTAATAAATGGTTGCCTTTTCATGCCATAATTTAGGCCTACATTGATATCTGTTACTAAATATCTTCTCCGAAGTACATATATTTGTTACTAAAAAACCCTGTATTCCAAATTATAAGCCTATAAACTAAAGAATCCTTTTTCCAAATTATAAGCGTATAAACATAAACATTACGAAAAGAAGGAACATAAATCAGGCATACTTTTTCATTAATATTTTGTTTCTGTATGACCACAGTGTAGTTCTCTCAATCTCTCTCTTTCGTTCTCAATATTAAACACGCACGTTCTACTGGATGTCAATTTTTCGACATTCGCATCATTGTTATAAATGGAGTGTGGAAGGAAAGGGGACATATTTTCTTGATATAGATAATCCACTTTTCGAAAAAAAAAGTGCCAAACAACGAGTGAAAAAGTATATATTGAAATGCAAAAACGGTAAACATATGGTGTTATAATGTAACCGTCAACATGTCATAAGTTTTCCGATAACTCTTACATTTAAATTGCCCTGGTAGTAAAATTAATGACTTGATGAAACACATTTTATCTCTATGTTTCAGTCGATATACCACCAAAAACTGATTTCTGGTCGATTAAAAAAAAGGATACGACCTGGCGTCGTTTTCAGTTGGTACGGTTATATCATGGCATGGTGTTTATTTTTAAGCATTTTTCAACAATCAAATAAAGTGAACACGCTTATTTACATTGAATGGCTTTTAAAAGTAAACTGTTGTAGGATATATTGCGAGGTAAACTTGTATTTACAATCTAGCATTGATATTTGAAAATCTAGCCTTACATCATAATATGTCATGGGGCAAATGTGATACAATACGTAAATTATAACCAGAATATCATCGATGACCTACTGAAACGTCGTAAATACAATTTGAGATAACATGTAGTTAAGATATTTAGGTCGCCAACCGAAGATATAATTTCTTGTCCATTTTGATCTTTAATTTTATATTTTCTCTCACTAATAATCATAACTTCATAATTTACGTAGACGAAGAACAGGTGTTATGGTGATTCTGGTGGTTGCCGGGGACAAAATGTTTTGGAAACCTTTCAACGGTTCCTTCCTCAAAATCAAAAGAGTTCATTCATTACAGGCGTTTGTTTCAATTTACTGTGTTATATCATACACCTTGGTGAAACATAGTTAATGAAACAAGACATCCGCTATGGTAGCGCGTCGGACAGTCAATCTAGAGGTCCCGGGTTCGATCCCCGACGGCGGTACTCATCCTTTCCGACTATTTGTCTCTCACCAATGGGTCGATAATCGTAGACCTATGTGGGATAGCAGCTGGAGGCTAGGAAAGGATGCAGTGGTAGTACTGGTGTGAGAAGTACCAGGATTCCATTGTTAGGTGCTCCAGCCGCCGCGATATAACTGAAAGATTGTTGAAAGCGGCGTATAACCCCATTCAATCAATTAATCAATTAATCCATAAGGTTGAGGTTGTTAATAATCAGCGCTTTTATTGCTTTGAAGAACACTACTAAAAACATAGGACAATGGGGAAGTAAATATTGTAAAAAACAAATCGTACGTTTTCAACAATATTATCTGCATTGTTTAGCCCCTGCTTTTCATTACATAATATGGAAAAAAGAAATATAAATGACTGGACTCTTTTATATAAGGCACCCGGAAAAAAACAACACTCCCCGCAGGGGAAATGGTTGTTGTTGTTTTTCTTTGAAAGCGTCTGACGGATACGGATTTTATTGTCATCTGGCGCTTTGCGTGAAAAGGTCTATTGTCAATAAGAATTATTTTGGAACGAAATTAGCGGAATGGGCGATATTTGAACGAAATGATCGTTTTGAAAAAAAAAGAAAAAAAGAACGGTATGTAATAACCTCCCTTTATATTGATTTGCACATTATTCTATAACTTTGTATATTAGCCCGGACCGATCAGATAACTCCAAATCTAGGTCCACTCATGACATTTTGGAGTGTTTTGCGCGATGGAAAAGAAGTTGTGGAACCTTTTGGGCGATTTGAGTGAGGGATTTGAATGAAATGAATGGAGCGGTAAATGAGCGATTCGGAATGAATTGAGTGAAATGAGCGTCACTTTCACTTTGTTGTAAACTGTATCATAGCACAAGTAGCAGCACGTAGGACTTCTGACCATGGAGATGGAGAAGAGGGTCCGATCCTCGGCCGCGGCGAATATCCATTTCAGCCTTTATCTCCGTCTTATGTGTGGATAATCGTAAACTTACGTTGGATGAGTAGGTGGAGTCTCGGAAAAGATGTAGTGGTAGTACTGGTGTGAGAAATACCAGAAATCAATGGCTTGGTGCTCCAACCTCAGCAATATCACTAAAATACTATTAACATCTACATTAAATCACATTCAAACAATCTTAAATGTACAACAATAAGGCTATTGAGTAACGACACATAAAAATATTCAACTATTCTATGAACATTTTCTTGTTTTTTTTCTTTTAGACCTATATTTTATTCTTCTTAATTTAGACATTTTCAATGTTTCTTTTGACATGGTTTAGAAGGTGTCTTCCCGATTCTCCCACATTTGAAAATCCAATAATACCATTTACCTGGTGGGAAGAAGTGAGTAAGGGAAAATGTGTGATTACAGTTAGGTTCAAATTGTGTTCCATATGTATTGTGTATTATAGACAAATTAATTTATAAGTGTTTAATTGACCGAAATAAAACCACCAAAGTTTAATTGATAATTATGTTTAAACCTGTAATTCTGACGAGAAATAAAAAATGAAACCCGAATTAATCATAAATCAGTCAACATTAGAACCAAGCACAAGTCATGGTCACAGCTATAACTTATTTCTGAACCCAAACAGAAACTACACAGCCGCTAATGATACCTTCCTAGTGTAGAAAGACAACCTCATTAAGCCGAGTGTTTCCTGATACCGACGTCAAAGCCGGCTTCTTTCACTGCACACATGGTGAATATGGTGAAAGGTACATAGCTTTGGGCCGATCAGCCTGTAAATAACAGACGAAGATTTCCATAGATTGGTCCGACGCGCTGGCGGTGGAACAAGACCTTTGAAGAGAAGGAAGTATCACCAGATCGACAAGCGTTTTCCTTCCCCCAAAGACTGAATCCACGAAGACATTATGATACTGGTCCAGTATGCTGATGCAGTATCGTATCTGTTGCGTTTATAGATATAAAGACAATTGCCTTCTTACAAACTTTGTATATACATGTGTTGAAAAATTTGGATATTAATAAGGTTTTCTTCTAAACTACTCTACTTGAACTTAAAAGATTTAAACGAAGAAATCTAAAAAAAAAAAAAAAAAAAAAAACGAACTGGGAATAAACTGAATACGAGTATTCAAATAATTAGATGCCTTTTGATTCGAGTCAAATAAATGAAATGCATACGTAAATTTAAACTAAACTTAAATGGATTTTCTTTCAATTTTATACCAAAGGATTTGTAGAACGGGGTATTTTGTCATTCTTTCCATTTGTAAAACTGCTTGTTCGTAAAAAACGAATTCTTTTGTGACAAAGTAACGTAGAATGACCAAGATCCAGAAACAACAACGGAATCGGTATGGGCTTAATTTCTCTGTGATACACAATTCTACACCTATCCTTTTTTCCACTATTCCATTTATCACAGAATTACAAGGCTCGAATCAGTGTGTTAAGTATGAAATGATCCTTTTACCTCACTTTATGTTTACTGCTTAATCAATCCCGATTAGCATATGCAAGAACTGTTATATTTTCCAAATATTTTCTTTTGCGTAATATGTACTGCATCCATACAACATATCGTCGGATGTCCACCAAAATCTCGTAACTTTAATTTGATTCAAGCTGTAGTTAAGTGGTTTTAGTTGCACCTCAACCATTGCTCATTGCTGATTCATTCTTGAGAAATAAATAAAATGGTGGTCTTGAAAGAAGAGTAGCTGCCAGATAGCTTATGAAATGGTGTTAGAAAGGAGGTAATTGTTTGTTCTAAGTAAATGTTCCTTTAATCACAATGATTTCACTTCTCATCTGCGATCAATAAAGGGACATTGTATGGCATACGTTAAAATGGATTCCTGATTCGAAATCCACTATTTCGATTTGAAACGCTTGTGGAATAGGGCTTTAGAACTTCACAGTTATTTAGCCCCAGGCAGGGATTATCTCACACCTTACCTGTACCGACTTTTTATCGATATTTTCAAATGTGGGAGAATCGGGAATAAACCGTTTAGAACACCTAAAAGAGCATTTAGAGGTCTTCGCTTATGTATCAAGGTATTCGCCTGTGGTTTGTTTTACAAAACAGCATGCATCGGCCGGGAATCGAACCCGGGCCGCCCGCGTGGCAGGCGAGCATTCTACCACTGAACCACCGATGCGTCTGAATTTCAATAAAATATTATATAAAATCATGAATGCACGTCGAACAAATGAATCCCCTGAGGCAGAAATATCTTGACATGTTGAGATTGTCCTATTTGTTATAGCCAGTCGTTTCAAACAAGCATTTGATAAGTATATCATTTGCCTAAAAGACAAACGCATTTATATTTCTTATGTCCTTTTTATCCCCCGTGTCTATCTTCTCAAAATATTTAATGATTTTTTTTTTGGATCTTGCGTCATGCGGTATGTCAAACGGTTACCAGTCAACTCTGCCCCTCGAATAACTCGGCCCGGTCAACTCTGCCCCGATATATAATCTATAGTAAAATATATCATAATTCTTAGAGTATGTTTAAGTTTTGTACTAATGAGGCAGTATAACCTTACTATATTTATCTTTATTATTTTTTTTTCAAATACATTATTTTGTGTTTTAATTATTATTATAAAGAATTATTGCTTGAATATGTGCAATTTGAATGACTGTTAAATTTGAATTTAATTTTTCAATCTGCAGCTGATGCATACGTAAATTTCCTCACAACTGAATAATGATTGAATAATATTGTAATTGTAATAATTATACTTATTAAATAATTAATATCAAATTGATTTGACACGAAATAAAATTGGGACTGAGTTATACGTGGGGGCGACTTTCCGATGGGCCGAGTTATTCGATGGGCCGAGTGGACCGGTCACCTGTCCAAATGGCTATCAAAGGTGAGCCCAAGAATCCAATTTTAGGCTAAATCAATGGCATATTATAATAAAAATGTCACTCGTTTCACAATATATTAATTAATGCCTCTGTTAATTAAAAACTCGATTGACCAATCAAACTATCCATTCATACAAGGAATATGTAGCCTCACATATTTTGTATTCTGGTTTATGTCCCTGACTTTATATTTTATATCACATGAAGGATACTCTTTAGGTTCGAAGAGTAAGCCTTTAATCTTTTAACTCGATTATCCTTCAAATAATGGCAACTATTTGAAAGTTATTTTCGATTTCTGCTTTTCATAGTTGACTTGTCAGTGAAAAAGACTAACAATTTGACCTAGACTGCAAAATTGCAATATTTAACATTGGAGGTATTGGCATTTTCTCCAAAAATTCAGGGGCCCTGCCCAAAATTTAGGGGCCATTGGCGACTGGACCCCTGTTAGTCTTTCTCCCTGCTTGTGACCTATTCTAGAATTATTGAAAGAGGGGTCTGTGAAGAGTTTTAACGAACATTTCAAGATTCTTTTTTGGTGAGAAATTATGTATTTACAAGAGCCATAGAGCCTTAACCTATTACCGAACAATCCCCATTTTTTACGCCCCCAAGAAAGAAGCTTTGGAAAACATGGTGGAAAATGAAGAAATTGCTTGTATAAAGCAATTTCTTCATTATCCACGGTGTTTTCTATCCAAAAAGACGGGTGAAATTAAAATCGAATCAACTTGAAATTGTCGTCTGCAGCTTCTTTCATTTCGGACCAGTCTAAAATTTTGTTGGGTGGATATGGGTTAAAGATGAATCCTCTTGTGTACAAACATATATAACATAAGTTTGAATCAATCTGGTTTCTAGCCGAATAAACCTAGTATATTCTATTTTCCCCAAAGCATGGAGAACACTCCCATCCGAAAAAAAAAATCTGATTAAAGTTAAATGAATTTTAGATAAAATAAGGCTGAAGAACACCCCCTCCCCCCAAAAAAAATCTGATGAAAGTTTAATGAATTTTAGCTAAAATAAGGCTGTAGAGTTCATTTTCGACGTTTTGCCTTGAACTATTTACCCATGGTGACTTAAAATCAAGCTTATCCGAGATATCAATAGGATGAGGACTTTTAGTAAGGCTGTAGAGTGCATTTTCAACATTTTGCCTCGAACTATTTTCCCAAAGATGACACAAAACCAAGCTTATCCGAGATATCACTAAGGTGAAGACTCTAGTACATGTTTCCAAACCATTGAATCCTCAAATCTCGCCCCGGGATTACTTTCCTACCACAAAATGATACCCTAAAGTTTTAAACTCATCTCAGTATTTTTTCGTATTTGCTTTACGAGATTGATTGATTGATTGAATGCGTGTAACACCACTTTTAATAGTATTTCAGTCATATTGCGGGGGCTGGAGCACCTAGCAATGGATTCCTGGTATTTCTTACACCAGTACTACCATTACACCCTTTCCTAGCCTCCAGCAGCTATCCTACGATTATCAACCCAATGAAGAGAGACAAGTGTCGGAAAGGATATCTGCCGCCGCCGGGGATCGAACCCATGACATCCCATGATTGAAGATTAGCTTGTACGAGAACCTTGGATATTGTTCAAAGTTAGGTACTTTCATTGATTTTTTTTAAGTCAATGTATAACCGAACCATTCACAAGAGTGCAAAGGTAGCCATGTAGGCCGCCATTTTACACTAAACCCCTTTTGAGGCAAATCGTGACAATATGCGCAAGGTCAGGTGGCTAGAGACGTTCTTTGAAAATTTAATGCAAACCCGATCATAAAAGTAGGAGGACATGTGTTAAGATGTGGACGGACGTCAGGACAGACGGACGGGCGGACAAAGAAAATGATATGATATACGGCCACTCTAGCGGCTCAAAACAAGGGGAAATATTTTTTAAATCGGTCTCTAAGGCAAGAGACCTTTTTAATTAAGGGATTTCCTTTGCTTTACAGTACATCTAGAGGTCCCGGGTTCGATTCCCGACGGCGGCACTCATCCTTTCCGACTATATGTCTCTCACCAATGGGTCGATAATCGTAGACCTATGTGGGATA
Organism: Fragum fragum; assembly: GCA_946902895.1. Classification (NCBI taxonomy): domain Eukaryota; kingdom Metazoa; phylum Mollusca; class Bivalvia; order Cardiida; family Cardiidae; genus Fragum; species Fragum fragum. Next base: position 72,235,953 of record OX336367.1, on the reverse strand, counting down.
GCAGCTGGAGGCTAGGAAAGGATGTAATGGTAGTACTGGTGTGAGAAATACCAGGATTCCATTGTTAGGTGCTCCAGCCGCCGAGATATAACTGAAAGATTGTTGAAAGCGGCGTAAGACTCCATTCAAACAAACAAACAAAACAACACTTTGCACTAAAAAACAGTATGCATTTGCCGGGAATCGAACCCGGGCCGCCCGCGTGGCAGGCGAGCATTCTACCACTGAACAACCGATGCGCCTTGTCATACATCGATGTAATTTTAAAAAGCGTAACATAATCAACTCAAATAAATGCCCTGAGGCATAACATATCGTAATTGACTATGGAAATTGACAATTTTATATTAAGCAGTCTCAATCAAAATTGGCTATTTGGTATAAGTATTTCATTTGCCTAAATGGCATACGAGTTCACTGTGCGCCCGTCTTTGTATTTCTTTCCGTCTTTGGTTCATATCGTCTCAAAGTACTTCGTGAGTTTGTTTTAAATAGACACTGAATAAAATAATTGTACCCTGTACCACGCAGTGTATCAGACTAGAATCAAATGAGAGGCTTGTGCAAAGGGCATATCGTCGTTGTCGTTCTAAAAGCTCGTAACTACAATTTGAACTACAAGGAGCCGTTCGGAGGTTCCGAGAAAAAAGTTTGGGATAAAGCACTCAAACCAGTAAATGTAAACATTAATTTTGTTTTCCAAAAGATAATGAAATATTATTATATTGTATTATAATTAGAAATCATATAAATGAATAAAACGACTGGTCATAAAGGATGATTTCGACCCTGATCAGCCTCTAGATTTCCTGAAATCTGGTCATAGTCAATAATTTTCATGTATTCAAAATCCAAAATTTGTACCTTGGGTCACCTATGATAATAACTCTATACGCCTGGCATACATACTAACCGAAGTGACCTTTCCACTAATCTTCGAGACAAAATACTGATAGCTCTCGATATCTTGATACGGTTGACGCTTAAAAGAACTTTTATTACTCGCTCACGCCTCAAGGCCATCGTGACGCCATCGGTAGCAGATGTTCAATTCTATTTATTTGAACAAACTTGATAGAGGTCCCCTTAGAAGTGCCGCATACAAAACATCATAGCTCTTGGTCTTCCGATTTCAGAGAAATATATTTTTAACGCTTCCCTTCTTTGTTTCAATGTAAAATAGGTTCCGCCCGGGAGGAGCCAAAATATGACCCAAGGGGTATCATTTGAACAAACTTGATAGCTTGGTATGCAGCACACCAAATATCAAAGCTCTCGGTCTTCTGGTGTCTTCATTTTACACAATGATTTCTTACCAGAAAAATGAAAGAATCTTAAATTTCATAAACTTCTTAATGTCGTCTGCAACTCCTTTGAATTTTGACCAGTCTAAAATCTAATCCTCTGGTAAAGGGTTAAGAGGTTATACTTTTTTTTGTATGTTTGTTAGTCTGTCTGGGTTTTGGGTTTTTTTTTGTTTTTGTTTTTTTTTTTTTTTTTGGTTGTTGTTCTAGGTTTTTTTTGTTTTTTTTTTTTTTTTCATTTGTTCGTTTATTGTTTTTTACTTTTTTGTTTCTTGTTCTGATTTTTTTATGTCAACAGCATTGTTTCAGCATGTCCTTTTCTCCAATTAACACAAAATCCGATCTTCTGAATATCTTCTAATATTATCATGGTTCTAAATTCTGTGTTTAAAGTAGACAATGTACTGGAAATACAAATGTACAGAAAAATAGCCAATTTAAACTTCTCAATTGTTTTTCTTTTAGTGATTTAGATGATAATTCCAATGACCAAATTTGGGCTCCATTATGTATCTACGTGTGCCAAGTGTTTAATTGATTGAATACGGGTTAACACCACTTTTTACAGTATTTACGGCACATCACGGGGGCTGGAGCACCTAACAAAGGAATTCGTGGATTTCTCACACTAGTACAACCACTATATCCTTTTCTAGCCTCCAGCTTCTATCCCTCTTAGGTTTACTATTATCAAATGTCGGAAAGGATATGTGCCGCCGCCGGGTATCAAACCCATGACATTCCATGATTGAAGATTGGGAGTATGATGCGCTACCGACTGCGTTATGACGGCGGCTACCAAGTATTTAAACCAGTTTGCAAGTCGAATATTTTCCAACATTCATTACGTACAACCAAACTTGCTCTAGATATCAATAGAATGAACACCGGCCGCCATGAGTACAAGTTCCAAAACCCTTGATTGATCAAATGTAGCCAATTGCAACCATTTGATTTGATTTACTTGTGCCGTTAGGGAGGTCTTGGTCCAGAGATTGATCCCCGGCCGCATCAAATATCCTTTCCGATATTTGTTTTCTATCAATGGGCAGATAATCATGAACCTATGTGAGATGATTAGTTGGAGGGTCAGAAAGGATTAAGTGGTACTTATAGTGTGAGAAATACAAGGAATCCATGTATATAGATGTTAAATTCGCCGAGATATGACTGAAATACCATTAAAAGTTGCGTTAAACCCCATTCAAACATAGAATTAAGAACATCGTGAAATTGACAGTTTGGCTTATTTTGGAATGGAATAAGCGGAATGAGCGATATTTGAAGGAAATTAGCGTTATTTTACTATCCTCACTTTATATTGATTTGACTATTGTGCTATAAACAAATATATATTTTAACTCGGACCGATCAGATATCTCCAAATCCAGGTCCGCTAATGAAGGTGCCGGATGTTTTAAACTACTTAAAATGAGTTGTGGAATCTTTTCAACGATTTGAGTAAGTGATTTAAATGAAATGAATGGGACTGGTTAATGACCGACTCGGAATGAATTGATTGGGATTAGCCTCACTTTCACGTTATACTTAAGTATACCACAATAAGGTTATTGGCTATCGATACCCTAAATATTCAACCATTCTAGGCATTTTTGTTAAATTTTCTACTACTAGACCCTCATTTGTCCTTCTAAATGTAGACACTCTCATCGATTCATTTGATATGGTGTAGAACACCTTCAAGATAGCAATTTCATTATTCTTATTTGAACTGTTCGGTGAGAGCCATTTGCTTACCAATGAAGGGCTTCGCATGCAGTTTCCAGTACACCAGCATTGTACAGTACAAAACGGTACGCGTGGCAGGTGAGCAGTTTACCACTGAACCACCGATGCTTGACATCAAACTAAGTAATTTCATATATGATACCATATTGAATTCTAAGAGGCAGAAATATCGATTAGACCTGACACATTGAAATTGTTCCATTTGTTTTCATAACCACTCGTAAAAATCAAGCGCTTTTTCATTTGTCAAAAAGTATACATGTTTGTATTTCGATATGTTCTATGTATCCCTGTGCCTATATCTTCTCAAAATTCTTAATGAATTCTTTTCAAATTACACTTGGACCTTCCGCGTGGCTGGTTGTCATCACATGTGATATTAGTTAATAGGTATATTAGAATAAAATTGTCACTCGTGCCATCTGTTAATTGGTGGATCTTCTTTGCCAATTAAAAACTTGATTGACCAATCAGATCATTCACTCTTAACAGAAATATATGGCCTCAAATACGTTGTATTTTGTGTAATGGCACTGACTATATATTTCACATCATTTGATGGACACTTTTTGTATTCGTAGAGTGTTTTATGTGGCTATCACTCAAAGAATAGCAAGTTAAAACTAATTTGACATTTATTCCCGTTTTCTGTTCGTCAAAGCTTTTAACAGCGGGCCTATGACCTAGTCTGAATTTATTGATAGAGGGGTCTGTAAACAATTTAAACGAAGATTTAAAGATTCCTTTTGTTGAGAAATTATGTCTCTATAAGAGCCACAGAGCCTTAAATTATTATCAAACAATACCTCTTTTTTACGCATCCAATAAAAAAAGTATGGAAAATATTGTGAAAAATGCAGAAATTGCTTGTATCAAGCAATTTCTTCATTATCCACAATGTTTTCTATCCAAAAAGACGGGTGAATTAAAATAGAATCAACTTGAAATTGTCGTCTGCAATTTCTTTCAATTCGGACCAGTCTAAAAGTTTGCTTGGTGGAAAAGGGTTAAAGATGAAGCCGCTTGTGTACAAACATGTATAAAATAAGAATGAATCAAAATGGTTTGTAGCCGGATAAACCTAATATATTCTATTTTTTCCAAAAAGCATAGAGAAAAACGAGGAAAACAATCTGATCAAATTATAATGAAATCGACCTATAGTACATTTTTCTAAGGTTTTGCCTTTAGGTGACACAATATCGAGCTTATCCATGATATCTCTAGTATCACATTCTTGTACAAGTTTCCAAACCTTTTACCTATCAAATGGTGATATTGAGAATCAATACCCGTAAGACTTTTACCAGTTTCAACAATGTTTCGTTTTTGTCGTTGGGCGGGCAACATGTCGCAACTACAGTTTTGTTCAAGCTGTAGCTACGACATTTTACACGCCTAGCGATGACTCGTTTCTGCTAGAACCGTGGTCATGCTTCAAAGATTAGGTACTTTCATTAAATTTTAAAGTCAATGTATAAATGAACCATTAACATGAGTGTCATACCGTTTTTTCTGTGACGAGGCCTTATATGACAAGACCGCGACAATATGAGCAAGGTAAGGTGCGAGGAACATTCTGTGAAAATTTAATGCCAATTCGTCCATAAAAGTAGGAGTAGATCTGTCAACAAGATGTGGACGTAACGACGGACGTCTGGACGTACGTACGAACGGTACGAGAGAATAACAGCAACCACCTTTGTCAGCGTATAACCAAAGGACTGAAAGTCCTGAGAAGTTGGAATGCGCTGAAAGGGTCATAACTGTGGAATTCGTTTCAAATTCATTTATTACTTTCCCAGTAAGCCACTTAAACCAGCATTCCCATTCGTGTACATATATGCGTGAATAACGCACAAAAATAAAAAAATAGCATTGTCTTAACCCATTCCCAGAGAGTGACGCTTTTAAATGACCCTCATTATGAAAGCTTTGGAAATGAAGAAATTGCTTGTAACAAGCAATTTCTTCATTATCCACAATGTTTTCTGTCCAAAAAGACAAGGATTTTAAAGATTTCATCAACTTACAATTGTCGTCTGCTACCTCTTTGAATTTGGACTGGTCTAAAACTTTATCATGTTGGAATGGGTTATAAGCTCGTGTCACGCACAGCAAAATTAGAATTTTGAATCATAACATTCTCTTTTTTATCTACTTTGATACGTGATCTCATTTTAGAATCTTGAAAACAGAGAATAACAGCTTCTACAGTAAGAAATCAATGACCTCGATTATTATTTGACCCTCAACTCGGCCAATTCTGTAACGATCATACTAAACTCACGTAGATTTTCACTTCAAGTTTATGAGTATACGTGGGAATTTGCGGAAATGCGCGGAAACTTGTTTCGGGTTGATCGATTTGAAATAACAGTTTAGACTTAGAAAAAAATAATATTTAAAGCTTTGTGAGTAAAATTCAAAAGAAGAAAAAAAAAGCGTTAACGTTATTGTTACGTTATTGTTTGTACATGGTTGTTTTGCCCTTTTCCTAAAAAATCCTATAGTATGATGAAGATAGTATCAAATTATCTTCGGCGTCCTGTAGTCGCGCGATTTTCTTATTCGTTATCCGGCTTTAGAACCGTAAAAATAAAAAGGACCAAGCTGAAAGCTAGACGACACTTGTTAAAGGTTTGATGTGTTATTATTAATTTAAACTTGTAAATAACGACATAATAAAGCGTAATTATTTAGTAAATAAGTAGAAACCGGAAGTTGATATTTTTACATTCTAATTTTCAAAATCTTCTACTTTCGTTTTGCATCTATTTGATTTTTATTGTGTAAAAGCTGTAAATCCCACAATAATCGCGTTTGCTTGATACCTGCGATCCCCCGTAATCGCTCTAGAATGTTTTAAAGGTAGGTATCGATGGTTTTTTTCATGTCACAGATTTTAATTATTTTGATTTCCTTTCATAAACTATTGAATACAATATGTCGCAAAGTAGTTTAACAAAAATCTGAGGTCGCTGATCAGAAAAAAGCAGGGTATTTCCCCAATAGCCTACGTAGGCTATTAATCTATTTTCAGATTAATCCGAAACCTTGCTTTTAGTCCAAATTACATCAAACCAACGTCATCGTTACGTCATCAAGAGTTATGTTCGCTAGCCGGTCTGTAAAGATTAGTCCTTACATGAGACATGATTAAGGACGTTGGCTGTTTCGCTAGTAAATTTGTTACTTTCATTTGACTTCAGGTCATATGCAAATGAGGTCATTCGATGTCGACAGCCGAGTTCCGTGATATCGAAAAATAATCTGGAATTCCGCTGAATCTTTCCGATTTAACCACAAAAGACCACTTTAGGTCTATTAGATTACCACCATGACAATACCTGACCTAACTTAAAGTACTAAATGTTCGTTTGAGTCTATTTTTCGACAATTGGTATTTTTTTCTTATCTAGGTTTAAGAAACATCGATACCTCCCTTTAAAGCACTTGGCGGATGGTTTATTGTAAAAATGCATTTGCGACCTGAGCCATATTTGTAAACATTGCCTATCTATGGTCACATGACTACCACATGACACTTGAGATCGCGGGATTACCAAACACGGGACGGCGAATCACAAAAATCAAATTAATGCGGTGATTATTACCTTATTTTCAATAATTCAAAGCAAACTAAAGCATTTTTATAAGTCTCTAAACGAATTTTAGGATCATCCTTTACATGTGCCATATTATTGTCTTCGGCAACAACTAACTGATGTCCGTGGCAAGTTGAGATGAGCAATAACCCGAGGTGTATTCATATCTAAGAGATCACGTGATATGTGTTATCAAAAAACCCAAAATGAACTTGTCTTGTGTTCATTTTGCGGTTTTGTTAAATCTAAGTTAGAATTGATCCGCATTCCAACTTAAAAACGGTAAATTGTCATTCGGACTTGTAAGGGGCCTTTTTAGTGGCGTTCCTTTATCAATTCGATGCTTTTTAGTCCAACAATACTTTGCTGTACAAAACAGTATGCATCGGCAGGGAATCGAACCCGGGCCGCCCGCGTTGCAGGCGAGCATTGTACCACTGAACCACCGATGCCCCTGAACAATATTTCGATGTGATTTAAATACGAGAACGAAATCAACTCGATCATATAAATCCCCTAAGGCATGACATGACCTATGTAGGTTTTTATATTTGTGTTAGTAGTCGCAGTCAATATATGCTATTCAGAATTAAGTATTTCAATCTTCTGACGAAAGGGTACACAGGGCTCTTCTTTTCCGTCACTGTTCGTCCGTCTTTCTTCATTTGTGTCATTTGTGCATATCTTTGAATTTTCAAATAATACTGAATAACAAGGACTGCACTTTGTGCCATGCGTTATATCAGAATAGATGCCATTGTTGGTCTCGAGAATCAAATTAAAGGCTAGAGCAAGGGCATATCGCCATTGTAATTCTAAAACCTGGTAACTACACCTTAATACTCGTAACTACATCCGCTTTCGCATTCGAACTTCGATAAAGAATATCTGTTCATGATATGCGTCAATCATTGGCATGTCAATCATGGTGATCCCGCTCTTCAGTAGGTAATATACGAACAAGTGTCAATAATCTTGATTGATATAATTATCTGAATTTATTGTTAGATATTTAGAGCATTTAAATACTATTGATCATTACTTTAATGTCACCACGTTTTGGACGCTTCTAATAAAATGTTGCTTTGATATGCCATAATTTATGCCTACATTGATACCTGTCACTAAATATCTTTACCGAAGTACATTTATTTGTTAACAAAGAACCCGCTTTTCCAAATGATATGCGTATAAACTAAAGAATCCTTTTTCAAATTATAAGCGTATAAACATAATTATTATGAAAAGAAGGAACAAAAATCAGGCATACTTTTTTTATAAATATTTTGTTTCTGTATGACCACAGTGTAGATCTCTCAATCTCTCTCTTTCTCTTTCAATATTAAACACACACGTTCTACTGGATGTCAGTTTTTCGGCATTCGCATCATTGTTATAAATGGAGTGTGGAAGAAAAGGGGACATATTTTCGTGATATAAATAATCCACTTTTCGAACAAAAGTGCCATACAACGAGTTAAAATGTATATATTGGAATGCGAAAACGTATACATATGGTGTTATTATGTAACCGTCAACATGTCATAAGGATTCCGATAACTCTTACATTTAAATTGCCCGGGTAGTAAAATTAATGACTTGATGAAACACATTTTATCTCTATGTTTCAGTCGATATACCACCAAAAACTGATTTCTGGTCGATTAAAAAAAAAGGATACGACCAAGCGCTGTTTTCAATTGGTACGGTTCTATCATGGCATGGTGTTTATTTTTAAGCATTTTTCAACAATCAAATAAAGTGAACACGCTTTTTTACACTGAATGGCTTTTAAAAGTAAACCGTTGCAGGATATATTGAGAGGTAAACTTGTATTTACAATCTAGCATTGATATTTGAAAATCTAGCCTTACATCATAATATGTCATGGGGCAAATGTGATACAATACGTAAATAATAATCAGGATATCATCGATGGCCTACTGAAACGTCGTAAAAACAATTTGAGATAACATGTAGTTAAGATATTTAGGTCGCCAACCGAAGATATAATGTCTTTTTTATCTTTAATTTTATATTTTCTCTCACTAATAATCATAACTTCATAATTTACGTAGACGAAGAACAGGTGTTATGGTGATTCTGGTGGTTGCCGGGGACAAAATGTTTGAAAACCTTTCAACGGTTCCTTCCTCAAAATCATAAGAATTCATTCATTACAGGCGTTTTTTCAATTTACTGTGTTTTATTATATACCTATAAAAGATATGGAGTAAAACCTGGCTGTCAAATACAACTCGACAGAAAAAATCAATATTCGGCGTGTAGCAAAAAACCGTATTCGTCGAGTACCGTTAAACTAGGACTACTATTTTGTGTATTGACGTTGATTATTTCTTAGCCATTTAATAGAATTTTCTAATTGTCATTTCCTAAAAGGTATATAATAAAAGGAATATTACAACAGTGTATTTTTCTATTTGTTGTTATCGTGGTCGAGAATCGTGTGAAGGTAAGGTCTCATCCAATAAAAAATGCCTTCACACGATTCTCGACCACGATAACAACAAAAAGAAAACACACTGTTGTAATATTCCCTATATATCATACACCTTGGTGAAACATAGTTAATGAAACAAGACATCCGCTATGGTAGCGCGTCGGACAGTCAATCTAGGGGTACCGGGTTCGATCCCCGACGGCGGTACTCATCCTTTCCGACTATTTGTCACTCACCAATGGGTCGATAATCGTAGACTTATGTGGGATAGCAGCTGGAGGCTAGGAAAGGATGTAGTGGTAGTACTGGTGTGAGAAATTCCAGGATTCCATTGTTACGTTCTCCAGCCGCCGCGATATAACTGAAAGATTGTTGAAAGCGGCGTATAACCCCATTCAATCAATCAATCAATTAATCCATAAGGTTGAGGTTGCTAATAATCAGCGCTTTTATTTCTTTGAAGAACACTACTGAAAACATAGGACAATGGAGAAATAAATTTTGTAAAAAACAAATCGTACGTTTCCAACAATATTATCTGCATTGTTTAGCCCCTGCTTTTCATTACATAATATGGAAAAAAGAAATATAAATGACTGGACTCTTTTATATAAGGCTTCCGGAAAAAAAAAACACTCCCCGCAGGGGAAATTGTTGTTGTTGTTTTTCTTTGAAAGCGTCTGACGGATACGGATTTTATTGTCATCTGGCGCTTTGCGTGAAAAGGTCTATTGTCAATAAGAATTATTTTGGAACGAAATTAGCGGAATGGGCGATATTTGAACGAAATGATCGTTTTGAAAAAAAAGATAAAAAGAACGGTATGTAATAACCTCCCTTTATATTGATTTGCACATTATTCTATAACTTTGTATATTAGCCCGGACCGATCAGACAACTCCAAATCTAGGTCCACTCATGACATTTTGGAGTGTTTTGCGCGATGGAAAAGAAGTTGTGGAACCTTTTGGGCGATTTGAGTGAGGGATTTTGAATGAAATGAGCGTCACTTCCACTTTGTTGTTAACTGTATCATAGCACAAGTAGCAGCACGTATGACTTCTGACCATGGAGATGGAGAAGAGCGTCCGATCCTCGGCCGCGGCGAATATCCATTTCAGCCTTTATCTCCGTCTTATGTGTGGATAATCGTAAACTTACGTTGGATGAGTAGGTGGAGTCTCGGAAAAGATGTAGTGGTAGTACTGGTGTGAGAAATACCAGAAATCAATGGCTAGGTGCTCCAACCTCAGCAATATCACTAAAATACTATTAACATCTACATTAAATCACATTCAAACAATCTTAAATGTACAACAGTAAGGCTATTGAGTAACGACACATAAAAATATTCAACTATTCTATGAACGTTTTCTTGTTTTTTTCTTTTAGACCTATATTTTATTCTTCTTAATTTAGACATTTTCAACGTTTCTTTTGATATGGTTTAGAACACCTAAAAGAGCATTTATAGGTCTTCGCTTATGTATCAAGGTATTCGCCTGTGGTTTGTATTACAAAACAGCATGCATCGGCCGGGAATCGAACCCGGGCCGCCCGCGTGGCAGGCGAGCATTCTACCACTGAACCACCGATGCGTCTGAACTTCAATAAAATATTATATAAAATCAAGAATGCACGTCGAACAAATGAATCCCCTGAGGCAGAAATATCTTGACATGTCGAGCAACTAGCAATGGATTCCTGGTATTTCTTACACCAATACTATAATTATATCCTTTCCTAGCCTCCAGCTGCTTTCCCACTTAAGGTTTACGATTGTCCACCCATTGAAGAGAGACAAGTGTCGGAAAGGATATGTGACGCCGCCGGGGATTAAACCCATGACATCCAATGATTGAAAATTAGCTTCTACGAGAACCTCGGGTATTGTTCAAAGTTAGGCTCTTTTATTGATTTTTTAAGTCAATGTATAACCGAACCATTAACAAGAGTGCAAAGGTAACCATGTAGGCCGCCATTTTAAACTAAACACCTCTTGAGGCAAACCGCGACAATATGCGCAAGGTCAGCTGGCTAGAAACATTCTGTGAAAATTTAATGCAACCCCGATCATAAAAATAGGAAATCCTCCTTTATGGCCAGTCGTTTTATTTATTTGTACGAGTTCTAATTATATTCAAATAATATTTCATTATCTTTTGGAAAACAAAATTAATGTTTACATTTACTGGTTTGAGTGCTTTATCCCGAACTTTTTTTCTCGGAACCTCCGTACGGCTCCTTGTACTTAAAATTGTTGTTACGAACTTTTAGAACTACAACGACGATGTGCCCTTTGCACAAGCCTTTCATTTGATTCTAGTCTGATATACCGCGTGGCACAAGGTACAATCTTTTTTATTCAGTGTCTATTTAAAACAAACTCACGAAGTATTTTGAGACGATATGAACCAAGGACGGAAAGAAATACAAAGACGGGCGCACAGTGAACTCGAATGCCCTTCCGGCAAATGAAATACTTATACCAAATAGCCAATTTTAATTGAGACTGCTTAATATTCAATTGTCAATTTCCATAGTCAATTAAGTACGATATGTTATGCCTCATGCCATTTATTTGAGTTGATTTTGTGATGCTATTTAATATCGGCAAAGGACAAGGCGCATCGGTGGTTCAGTGGTAGAATGCTCGCCTGCCACGCGGGCGGCCCGGGTTCGATTCCCGGCCGATGCACACTGTTTTGTATTACAAAGTGTTGTACTATAAAGCAAAGGAAAACCTTTAAAATGGTCCCTTGCGTAATAAACCGAATTAAAAACTCTTTCCCCTTTTTATACGCCACTAGATTGGCCGTATATCTATCATTTTCTCAGTCTGCTAGTCCGTCTGTACCGACGTCCATCCACACCTTTACTTCTTAATTTCGTCTGCAACTCCTTTTAATTTGGACCAGTCAAAAATCTTTTCTTCTGGTAAAGGGTTAAGAGGTTGTACTTACTAATACTAAATTCGGATCAAAAGAGTACGTTTCCAGTTAAGATAGCATTCTCTTAGGTAGTTTTTTTTGTATGTCTGTTTGTTTGTTTGTCTGTCTGGGTTTTCTGTTTTTTTTTTTGTTGTTGTTTTTTTTTTTTTGCTGTTGTTATTGTCGTTGTTCTAGTTTTTGTTGTTGTTGTTTTTGTTGTTTTTTCATTTGTTCGTTTATTGTTTTTACTTTTTGTTTCCTGTTTTATTTCAACTGTTTAGTTTCAGCATGTCCTTTTCTCCAATTAACACAAAACCCGATCTTCTGAATATCTTTTTTTATTATCATGGTTCTAAATTCTGTGTTTAAAGTAGATAATGTACTGGATATACAAATGTACAGAAAAATAGCCAATTTAAATTTCAAAATTTGATTGACCTAGATAAGCTTACCCATACATACAAAGAAAATGTTGAGCTCAATCATTCAATCAATGTAAAACATTTCTGTTTGTTGGTAACACAAACGTCGTACCCACAGATTGTTATCAAAGTACTGAAAAGTACTGTAAGGGGGTAATGATGAAGCAAAAAATTACCGCGGCATAACGCTCAACAATATCTTATCAAAAATTTATTCCAAATTACTTGTAGAACGGTTAATAAAGTGGTCAAATAAACATGAAAAATTGATAGAAAATCAGTTTGGGTTCCAAAAAAACAAATCTACAGTTGATTGTATCTTTATTCTCCACGCAATAATCTCAAAAACATTATCAGAAAAGAAAAAGTTATATACAGCATTTCTAGATTGGGAAAAGATGTTTGATAAAATTGATAGAACATTATTATGGAAAAAACTTTACGACTCTGATATCAGTAACAAACTTATTACAGCAATCAAATCTATGTATAAATCAGTAAAATCGTCAATACGCTATAACACACTTAAATCAAACCCTATCTTGTCAAAAATAGGCGTCAAGCAGGGCGATCCGTGCAGCAGTATTCTTTGTCTATTCTTCATTAATGATATTCTACAGCATATTAATTCTAACATAGAAGGACTTTTTACATTTGATGTAGTTAAATTATTTATGTTGTTATTTGCTGATGATGCAGTTGTTTTTTCCTACGACCCCAAATCACTTCAGTCTATCCTTAATGACATCGAATCATATAGTAATACATTCAAACTCAAACTTAATGTATCAAAAACCAAAATAATGATCTTTGAAAATAACAATTATAGGCCGACAACACACGATTTTTATCTTTATAATGAGAAAATTGAAATTGTAGATTCTTTCAAATACCTGGGAGTATACTTTTTCAAGAACGGAAACTGGAAACGCACACAAAAAGTAATAGCACAGAATGCAAGGATCCCTCTACACAACCTGTTCACAATATTCAACCATTTAGAAATTACAATATCAAAAAAATTCAATTTGTTCGACTCTCTTGTGTTGCCTGTATTAAACTATTCTGCTGAAGTTTGGGGTGTACACCCCTGTCAGGATATTGAATTAGTATTTTCAAAATTTTGCAGGAGAATTTTATGTGTAAAAACTTCTACAAACTTAAACGCTATGTATGGCGAGCTAGGACGAATACCTATGTCCTTACATAGAAAATTAGTAATCCTCAAGTATTGGTGTAAAATCTTAAATTCAAAACGCGAATCACTATTATTCAAAACATATCATATGCTTAAAGTAGATACTGATCGAAACCTCACATATAAAGGCAATAACTGGGCATTCTGCGTGAAACAGACAATAGGACAAATAGGATTAAATGACATTTGGGAAAATCAATACGATATAAACATCAATTTTAATATCATCAAACAACGTATACTTGATATCTTTAAGCAAAGCTGGTATTCCTCAATCAATAATTCACCACGCCTTAATTTCTATAGCCTTATAAAACATAATTTTATATATGAAAATTATCTTGATTTCCTTCACGAACCAAAATATAGAATATCCTTAACAAGACTACGATTATCGTCTCATGATTTAGCTATTGAAAGTGGGCGCAAAACTAATGTAACAAAACAAGAGAGAATTTGTAAAAATTGCAATTCCGGGTTGATAGAAAACGAATTTCACTTCATACTAGTTTGTACAAAGTTTTCTAGCATTCGCTCGAAATACATAAAAAGATATTATTATACATGGCCAACAGTTCAAAAACTATCTAACCTTCTGTCATCTTCATCACATAATGTCATCTTGAATTTGTCAAAGTACATCTTTTTTGCTAATAAAATCCGATCCTAAACAAAGCACTTTAACATCATGTGCTCTTCCGTTAATCCATTTCACAGATTTTGTTATGTGTATTTATATTTGCTATAAACATGTTATGTTTTCAAGCAATAAAATATATGTTATGTTATGTAAGCTAGCAAAGCATTTTTTTTCTCAATAATATTCTTTGTCAAACGTTATCACGATAAAGAAACGAGGTAAAAGTAACCCAGGAGTTAACCCATTCCATCTCAATCCCTACTTTCTACGCCCCCAAAGAAAAAAGTTGTGGAAAACAATGTGGAAAATGAAGAAATTACTTGTTACAAGCAATTTCTTCATTTTCTTCATTGTTTTCTACCTAAAGAGATAAGTATTTTAGAATTTTCAACAATTTGAAATGGTCGTCTGCAACTTCCTTGAAGATCGATGTAAGAAAAAGAAGGAATTGCTTGTTGTAAGCAATTTCCTTTTTTTTTCTTAGCCAATGTTTATATCAAATAGGGCAGTTACCTACTTTATGATGTTGTGTGTTATCCCTTTAAATTTTCGATGAGTCTCACATTTTGCAAAACAATAATCGGTTGAAAATGGGGATGAAGATGAAACTGAATTTTGCTTGTTGTGGAAATTGTGTGTATAATGTTTGGAGAAAATCTAAATTTTCCACGTATACTCATAAACTTGAAGTGAAAATCTACGTTAGTTCAGTATGATCGTTACAGTATTGGCCGAGTTGAGGGTCAAATAATCATCGAGGTCATTGATTTCTTACTGTAGAAGCTGTTATTCTCTGTTTTCAAGATTCTAAAAGAGGTCACGTATTACATTTGATCAAAAGGAGAATGTTATGCTAGAAAATTCTAATTTTGCTGTGCGTGACACGAGCTTATACCCCATTCCAACACGATAAATTTTAGACAAGTCCAAATTCAAAGAAGTAGCAGACAACAGTTGTAAGTTGATGAAATCTTTAAAATTCTGGTCTTTTTGGACAGGAAACATTGTGGATAATTAAGAAATTGCTTGTAACAAGCACTTTCTTCATTTTCCACAGTGTTTTCCTAAGCTTTCATAATGAGGGTCATTTAAAAGTGTCACTGTCTGGGAATGGGTTAAGACACTGCTAGTTTTTTTTATTTTTGTATGTGGATTTATTTTTTTGCGTTATTCACGCACATATGTACACGAATGGGAATGCTGGTTTAAGTTTAGAGGAGGGAGGCTTACTCGGAAAAATAATAAATGAATTTGAACCGAATTCCACAGTTATGACCCTTTTAGCGCATTCCAAATTCTCTGTACTTTCAGTCTTTTGATTTACCTATTGCATGAAATGGACATTCTAGGAACTTGGAAAAGTGTTGACCCTTATCAGGCCTTGTTCAGGTTGACCTATATCCAAACAATGTTTCTGGCCCGTTACCGAGCCCTGGCTAGCAAAGTCCATAACTAGCGGTGCTCTTTGTCCTTTGGTTGAGGATCAAACTCTGGTTCCCTCCAAAGTTGGCTGGGCAGCAAGTGGCTAAGATAGAATGTTGGACTTGTGATACGTGAGCAATTACTCGAACGTTAGGTGCATCAGTCGTCACAATATAATTGAAATAGTTCAGGGATCGGCACTAACCCTTTCCTGATCAATCCCTGATTTTTATGTCCCTGTCTTTATAGAATCGAAAAAAAATTTGTGATAATTGAAGAAATGGCTTGTTGCAGGTCTAAGATTTTTCGTAACACATCATATAATCAATCATTCAACATAATTTCCTCGCAACGGTTAATGTGCCTGTTCATTTTTGAAATGTGGATTAAAGCTTTTAAAACATGTACCTCTATCTAAAGTATTACCCCTGCTTTACAAAGCAAGATACTACTGCAATAAGCATGTCTCTCATCTCCCAGCACGTGCAAGGAGGATTTACCAGAAGATAACAGCTTTCTAAAATATTGTAGAAAATGAATAGACTGCTTGTAAACAGTCTATCAAACAATGTTTAATTTTTAGAACAAGTTTCCAACCATTGACGCATCAAATGTCGCTCCGGGAATCGCATTCATACCACGATGGCATTGAGCACAACCTTAAATTGTTAACCCATCTAAGTTCTTTTCGAATGTGCTTCTATGAGAACCGTTGTTATTCTAGAAAGTTTAGGGACTTTCATCGATATTTAGGTCAATATTTAATCAAACCATTAAAGGGAGGTATCGATGTTTCTTGAACTTAGATTAGAAAAAATTATCAAGTGCCGGAAAATACACTCAAACGAATATTTGAAGGGAGGTATTGATGTTTCTGAAACCTTGATAAGAAAAAAATATCAGATACCGAAATATACACTCAAACGAACATTTAATACTTTAACCCTTTCCTGTTTTATGAAAATTTTGACTGGTCCAATTTGAAAGGGATTGCAGACGACAATGAAAAATGCATGCAATTTGAAATCTGACCATCCTATGTGGTAGAAAACATTGTGGAAAAAGGAGAAATTGCTTGTTACAAGCAATTTCTCCTTTTTCCACAATGTTTTCTCAAGTATGAAATTACAGTGACGTAAAATCCCGGGTTTGTCCAGGAAAAGGTTAAGTTGAGTCAGGTATTATCTTGGTGGTAATCTAATAGGCACAAATTGGCTTTCTGTGGTTATATCGGAAAGGTTCAGCGAAATTCCAGGTTATTTTTAGATGTCACGGAATTCGGCTGAAGATATCGAATGACCTCATTCGCATAAGACCCAAAGTCAACTGAAGGTAACAAATTAACTAGCGAAACAGTAAACGTCCTAATTCAGGTCACATGAAAGGGTAAGCGCAAAACTACGGTAAGTGTTAATATTACGACAGTTTTGGACTTATCTTTACAGAATTAAGACCGGCTAGCGAACGTTACTCCTGATGACGTAACGATGGCGTTTGTGTGATGTAATTTAAACTAAATTCAAGGTTCCAAAGGTTATTCGCAACACGTGCATGATCATATAATCTTCGCAACTGACTCGGAATAATCTAAAAATAGATATATAGCCTACGTAGGCTATTAAGGAAATACCCTGCATATTAAATACAGCTGCGTGATATAAACTAATCAAAGAAGATATTGCTTCATCAATGAAAGTCCATACTTCAATTTCTAGCTGTGAACGATTTGTTTCAAATAAATTTGCTAAGCAATTTTGGAAAGTTTCCTCCTTATTGTTTTGCCATCTATATTTCGCGAATTCATTTAACATAGAGTAAACTGTTTGTGACGTTCGACTTTGGTCACTTTTCTTTCCTAATGACAACATACAAGATATTGGAAAATGATCAGACAAATCTTTTATCGTCAAACCAAAAGTCTATAATCGACGTGAAAATACTCGAAGATGCGGCCATATTAAATACCACGATAGTTCCGTCGTTTGCGAAGCAAGTAATACACATGTAGTTTACCGACTATAATTCGTATTAGCTCTATAAAATTGTTTTGATGGCATTCTTTGTTAATGCTCGGCATCCATGCTAGTAATGTTCTTAAGGGTATGACAAAACCTTTCAGGGTGGATGCCCAGTTTGAAACCTAGAAATAAGGCCACAGCAAGGTCAAAGGTCAAATAGGTGCGCTTTTATATTATAATCGTCATTATGATATTTTCAATTGCTATATATGCTGAATTATTAATTCTAATTATGCTAAATTTTCTGAAAACTGCATTAGAGATATAACTTTATTGAAAAGACAACTTTTTATGCCCTCGCATCGATAGATCGGGGGCATAATGTTTTACCGGTGTCCGTCTGTCTGTCCGTCTGTCTGTATGTCTGTCTGCAAAACTTAACCTGCCAACTAAACATTTTCTTATAACTTCATCCCTAATTAAGTGCTAATACATTGTATTTGATATGTAGATAGGTCTCAACAAGGCGCAACTGGGGAAGCTCATTTCATCAAGGTCAAGGTCAAAATTTTAACCCTTTTACCTAAAACAAAGAATAACAAGATGTGTGTGTGAAACACCATGCCCCCAAAACAGGAATTCTTCAGAAACGGGTGATTATTATTGTTTTTTTCCCTTTTTTATTGCGTTTAAGTTTTGAAATTTGTATCAACACAGGTCTTGAATTCTTTTAATATTAACCCATTACCAGACTGCATTATTTTAGACTGGTCCTAATTGAAAGAAGTTGCAAAGGACTATTTAAATTTTATGAAATTTGGATTCTTTCAAATTTCTGGGTAGAAAACATTGTGGAAAATGAAGAATTTGTTTGTAACAAGCAATTTCTTCATTTTCCACAATGTCTTCCAAAACTTCCTGGGGGTACGTCTAAAAGCATAATTGAGTGGGAATGGATTAAGAAGAGTTCTAGACTTCTGTTCAATAGTTTTGTTATTAGCCTCTTTAAAGGAAAATGACATTTATTTAATTACCCTGTGCACACTGCTAGCCTCTGTACCAGTAAATACATCGCTATAAAGCGATAATTTGAATGTATTTGTTTACCGGACGCTAGACGACTTGCACTCTTTCTACATTACAAACCATCTAATTTTCTTGAAGTCAAAAGATTTTTATATTCTGATAAGGTGATAAATATGTTGCAAACAGTTGTGTTTTTCGTTTAAACTGTGTTACTGAGACCTGATTATACAATTTGTCATTATATCCTGCTGATTTTATGCTAGTTAGTAGTTAATGTTCAGTGATTTCAATCGTCAAATGATTAAAATATATCTTTAATAATTCAGAATTTCAAGTTACACCAATAATGCATGCGATACAGCAGGATGTGCTAATCATGTATGACTTCAAGCAGCCTTGGAGGCTATCTAGTACGTGGAATCAGTGCAATTTCCACTGGCCGACCCTGTAGACACTTTTAAAATGTCTCCTACAAACATGTTTTTAAAGTAGTCACATATGTACATTTATTAGTAGGTGTAAGGTACAGAAACTGTAACATGTATATGACAATTATATGAAGCATTATTTCATCATGTTTATAGACGGTATTGTGTTATTGCTTTGTTTTGCATTGCGCCGGGGCGCTTTTTATACGCCCGAAGGATCGTATTATGTTATGGCCCCGGTCGTCCGTCCGTCTGTCCGTCCGTTAGCAATTTTTTGTGTGCGCAACTCCTCCTAAACTATCAATAGGAATGAGCTGAAACTTGGCACAATAACTCCCTATGATGTCTAGTTGTGCATAAGACCTTTGAAAATCAAATTTCTCCAGTCATTCTTGGGTTACCTTGAATTATCTGCCCTTAAATTGAACGAAAATCACTGTTTATTGTATTCGCATCTCCTTCTTTACTATCGATGGGAATTAGCTGAAACTTGGCACATTTACTCCCTATGATGTCTAGTTGTGCATAAGACCTTTGAAAATCAAATTTCTCCAGTCATTCTTGGGTTACCTTGAATTATCTGCCCTTAAATTGAACGAAAATCACTGTTTATTGTATTCGCATCTCCTTCTTTACTATCGATGGGAATTAGCTGAAACTTGGCACATTTACTCCCTTTGATGTCTAGTTGTTCATTAGTCCTTTGAAATTCAAATCGCTCCACTCCATCTTGAGTTATCTTGAATAATCTGCCCTTGAATTGTGCGAAAAACTCCTTTATTTCTTCTGAGCTTTATTTCTCCTACATTTTGAATGGGAATGAACTGAAATTTGCCACAATGACTCTGTATGATTTCTAGTTGTGCTTAGGACTAAAATTTGTTTGATATGACAAGTTGTTACTGAATTATCTGCCCTTTACTTAACAATATAGCTTAAAATTAAAGGGTATTTTTGTTGGTGTGTGCACAACTCCTAAAAATTCTATTGGATTGCACTGAATCTTGTCATAATGTATCTCTGATATTTAGTTGAACATAAGACTCACTTTAGAATTTCAAAAAGCTAGGGTCTTTCTTGAATTATCTGCCCTGGAATTGATTGAATTCAAATGACAAGGTCATTTTGAGCTCTGAAAAACCTAAACTGAACCATTCAATTTATTTGTCAAGATCAGTTTTTTAAGGTCATATTTTTAATGCTTGTGGTGATTACTTTCTGTTGAAACTTGTTTCAAGGTCATTG
Source organism: Fragum fragum (assembly GCA_946902895.1). Classification (NCBI taxonomy): domain Eukaryota; kingdom Metazoa; phylum Mollusca; class Bivalvia; order Cardiida; family Cardiidae; genus Fragum; species Fragum fragum. The sequence continues at coordinate 72,215,562 of OX336367.1, read as the reverse complement.
GTCAAGGTCATTTGTATTCAAATAATAGAATTTAACTATTGTACATAATGTTGAATGATAAGTTATTATAAAGCTGTCTTGTTTCTCATGTGTAAACAGAATTATTCAGGTGATAAGATCCTTTTTTTTTTGACAAAATCATTAGCTATCATTCAAGTTAAAGTTACTGGAAAGCCAAGGTTACTGACAAGCCCCTTCGGGCGTATATGCGCCGCTCTGTGATGCTCTTGCTTACAGATATATGGTAAAGTTTTACCTGTTAATATCAATTTAGGGGCTGAGGTAAGCATTGGTTTCATTTTCATCCTCCGCCATTTCGGCTAAGGGGATATAGTAATGATCTCTGTCCGTCATTCTGCCCTTCCTTCATTCTGTCACTAATCTTGTCCAGAGCATATCTCCTAAAGTATAAATGCTATCAACTTGAAACTTCATAGGTGGATAAAACTCATTGAGGAGAAGTGCAGTGCACAAGAACCACAACTCTTGCTTCCATAATTTTGGAGTTATTGCCCTTTGTTATTTTAAAGACTTAGATTTTGTCCGAGGCATATCTCTAAAAGTATCATAGCTATCTACTTGAAACTTTATCGGTGGATAGATCTCATTGAGGAGAAATGCAGTGTACAAGAACCACAACTCTTGCTTGAATAATTTTTAACAGTTTAATAGGTCATGGGTCAAAGACTTAGATTTTGTCTGGGGCATATATCCTAAAGTATAAATGCTTATACATGGCCATCCCCCGCTGTAAAAGCTTGATAGTAAACTGAAGCCAATAACTCCAAAATAATGCATGCAAAAGTTGTTGCTCTTGTGCACAGCACTTTCCCCTAATGAGATCTATCCACCTATGAAGTTTCAAGTTCAGACTTCATAGGTGGATAGATCTCATTAGGGGAAAGTGCTGTGCACAAGAACCACAACTTTTGCATGCATTATTTTGGAGTTATTGGCTTCAGTTTACTATCAAGCTTTTACAGCGGGGGATGGCCATGTCCGACATGGCTCTTGTTACTTATTTGCATTTGATTTTTTCCTATTGTCATAATATTAAAGATGAAAATAATGTACAATGAACATCAGTTCCATGTATTTGCAAGTTTCACACATTTGATTGTACTTTACCCGTACTTTACCCATTCTGACCTGAAATTCGAAACAGACACTAAGCAAGCATTGCTTGTAGTAGTCTAGAATAGCTACCTTCAGTAACATGAATGCCTTGGATAAAATGTATGTAATAACAAACCTTTTACTAAACAAACCTTTTACTAATGTTCAATCAAAGTTTTGTTAAGTATTGTGCTTTATTTTGTTATTGGCCATAGCGTTTTTTAGCATAAATATGGTAAAATTCTGTTTGAAAATGACAATATAGGCTCTAGGGTAAGCCTCTGTTCATTCCTGATTCAATTTATTTGATTTCGTTCACATTGCTTTCATTATGTGTTTACGCAAATAAATTTGCTTTAGCTACAAGCCATTTTTTCTTGATTTTTGAACTCATTACCTTTGACCTCAATGTGACCTTAAATCAAAAAATCACGCTGGGCATCCACCCCTATCTTGTTTGCAATAGTCTAAGGAAAAATTCTAGCATGCATGCCGAGCATTAACAAAAAATGCCATCGGGAGTCATCGTAGGATTAAGGGAGGCAGACTATAAACACTCCCTAAAGGTCGTTAGAAAATCTTCTTTTCAGGATATAGATATCGAAAATGAAACATACTTGAAAAGATGATATTCCATAATTATCGAAACAACCAAGTCCTTATTCTTTGGGGCTTATCAAATTGATATTTTTCATAATCGGTTACGCCATAAACGTAATCAAAGAACTGAAAGTACTGTAATGTAGCAAAGCATGGTTTTGTCCAGTAATCTTCTTTGCCAAAGGTTATCATGATAAATAAAGGAGGATAAATAATTTAGGAGTAAACCTTTTGCAACATGACAAATATCTTAGACTGATTTAAATTGAAAGAAATTGTATACGATAATTTCAAGTTGTTGGAATTTAGATAATCTTGCCCTTGTAGGCTAGAAAACATTGAGGGCAATAAAAAAATTGCTCGTTACATTCAGTTTCTTCATTGTCCACATTGTTTTCCAAAGCTCTTTTTCTTGAGATGCTTAAAAGCGTGATTGAATGGGAATTGGTTAAAAAGCATGTCTTTGAAAGAGTTCTCTACAATTTGAAAAGAGTTAGCATTATTCCTAAAATACATAAGAACTTTTTTATGGCGTAGAAATTCAATGGATTTAGTGGTTAAGGCTCCAATAGCAGTTTTCACTCATTGAACTCTGAGAAGAATTTAAAATGGTGTCTGTTAACTTAAGCTATCAAAGCTGACTCTTTGCTAGCTAAAAAAAGGTCATCGTTAGGTTTGTAGTCTTATAACGTTTTTGTACGTGCATTGGTGTCACCAGAAAGTAATAAATTACAGTTTGTATAATTAGATATAATAATTTCTATATCATTCTGCATTTTCTATCCCGTTTGACTCATCAGATGCTTCATATATTGAAAACTCCTCTGGCGAGACGTAACCAAAATATAGAATAAGATTGGCTGTTTTGAATACTTCATAGCTCATAATCTTCAATAATGGGATGTCATAGGTTCGATCCCAGGCGGGGGCACATATTCTTTCTGAAATTTGTCTCCCACCAATGGGTGCATAATCGTAAACCTAAGTGGGATAGCAGCTTGAGGCTACGAAAGGATGTAGTGGTAGTACTGGTGTGAGAAATACAAGGAATCCATTGTTAGGTGCTCCAGCCGCCGCGATATGACTGAAATACTGTTAAAAGCGGCATTAAACCCCATTCAACCAATCAATTGTCATTTCTTCAAAAACACGAAAACATGAATTTTCATAATTTAGTTTCTCTTTATAAAAACGCTTAGTCCTCCTCTACTACGCATATGCTGATTATTTTATGGTCTAATGCAGTCAAATTAATTGTATTTCAGAAAAAATATCAAATTCGCCCTTGCATTTCGTCCAGGTTTCACATAATCCTACTATATCAAATTTATTCAGAAATAGTTCCATATAGGTTTTTACTCGAGACGCCTACATTCCACGAGATAATGTTTATATTAGCGTAATTATTTAGGCCTCGGCTAGTGTCTTTAACTCCCATTGAGGAAATTCTTGTTCTCGATCGGTATTGTCTGTGGTAATATACGAAGGCTGTGATTTGTTATTAGTATTTTCCAACTATCTACGATCAGTGTTTGCCCGTGTTCAATTCCCGCCTTACGATATTCGGTCGCGTGCAGATTGTGCGACGAGAAAGAACTTACCAAGTTATAGCTGGACCGATAAAGTGCATACATGAAACATGCAGATTTCTCGAGTCGATCTCTAATTCTATCATTTTTCGCTAAAATGATAAGCTCTGTATAAAGTATGAAATATTGCAATCTGATTACAATCAGATCCACCATGATAGACTATTGCTACGTCCCTGCGTGTGGATCTGAGGTCCAACTGCAATTTTGGGTTTCTGCGCATCATCCTTCAGATCCATCAGATCGCTACTTGCAATAAAAAACATCAGCCTCTAAATATAGTAATTATTTCATCAGATGGACATAAATAGAATGCGGTAAAATAGATATGTCGGAAATAGCGTATGTAAAACCTTAATTCGCGTTCATTTTCAAATTGTTTTCAAATTGTTTTTATCGAGTCATTTTTCTATGTCCATTGACATCTAAGTCATTTCTAAGGAATAAATATAGATTTGTGAGTTTACGGAAGTTCTGCTGGTCACGTACCCCATCTCGTATTTTGCGGATATGATGTAACGTTCATTTTATTTGTATTAGGTCTTAACCCCCGGTAAAATGGTTCATGTTTAAGGGACGGAGAAGCTCACTTATTTTCGAGTAAGTCTGTCAAGCTAATTAAAATTTTTCGTCATTCATCATATACACGATTTTTTTCATAGATCTAACTTTACCTAATACACGCCCGGTAATCTCGGGCTCCATCTCTTTTTTGAGAACAGTGCAAAATGGAGACAATGATACTTCCGATATGGAGCCAAGGACCGGAACTGAACAGAAAAGGTAAATAAAACAGTGCACCTCGCGTACAATTTGATCTCCTATTAACCTATTATATATTTTCCCAAAACGTCCAGAGTTTCATACCACATAGAAATGATTATATTATCCGTCGGCGGTAATAGATTTCAAAAATAATTCCGTTTGTGAATAGAAACTTGAATCAAAGTTTGGACATCGGACCCGATCAAACACGAAAATGCGTGTTGAAATCGTTCAAATCCATGTAATCAACAGTTCTGAAAGATTTAAGCGGCAATGTCTGTGAAATGAATGATAACGTGTTGATATACAATAATGTTACCACAAAGAACTGCGTTTTTCCTTCCCCTTTTGCGGATTTTCTTAGATGAGAAGGAGACCAGGATGCTGTGCGGGAGACAAGATTCAGAGGGAGAGGCGATGCATATAAAAGAATACAGTGAATGATTTTCTAGGATTGTAACTTTATGCATATTAAAGGACACTTTTTCTTTCCCTTTTACACAGTAAATGTGTCTCTCAGACTCTCTAGAACAGCCATATTTATATCTGGTCTATATTTTTCTCCTTTCTCCAAACTGACTTACCGGGCCACAATGGTGAATATAAAGTGAGCGCGTAATAATTTTTGTAAATCTATTCTAACGAAACATTATCAAAAAAAAAAACACCACAAATAGCTTATTTGAGAATTCAGGTCATCATAAAATTTGAAAAATACGCTAGGTTCTTAGAAATATGTATAGCGGAAGGAGTACAGTTCTGCAATAAACGGACGTTCAGTGCCTTATACGTTGTAAAAGCTCTATAACAACACCGGTGGTTTATTAGAATTTTCACACTTCTTTAAAAAGGGATGGGTGTTAAATACAGGCTACAGGTGTTAAGACGAAAAAAAGGGGGGGGCGAAGATTTACTTCGACTGCAAAGAGCAGGTGGTTCATTACTAGAATGAATTTACAGTATGCATAGTATACAGTTAGTAACAACGTGAAAGTGACATTTACATCGATCAAAACCATTCAGAATCATTAACACAGCGCTCCAATCATTCATTCCAAACACTCGATCAAACCATTAAAAAACGCTCAAAATAGTTCAAAAACATTTAACAACCGTCCAAAATGCCCAAAAATCGATATAAATTTTCCACAATTTTTACTGGCAGCTGTGGGTTTTAAAGAGTCTGATTGGTCCGTGAAGTCACACGAACACAAAATCACGTATAATTTTTATAAAAAGAGGTAAACATATCGCAAATTCGACGAAATTAGCGATCTTGGATTACATACTTTTAATTTTTTAATTCAAAACTCGCTCCCCCCACTCATTCTATTTCAATCCGAAATCATCCAAAAATTGTCAAATTCACGGTGTTTTAACTTAAGTTTTTTACCTTTTGACATAATCTAGGATACAGCGCCTTCTAAATATAGAGAAAAAAAATTTAAGCAAACCAATTTTCTAAGCATTTAACCATCACAAAAGGTTACATTTGGTTTAGAACAGTTACATTCGCCCTCTATTGAATTAATTGTGGCATTGATTTGTTTGGGATTGGGGTATGTTACAGGTTATAACTTTTCCGAAAATCATACAAAAAGGGTCGGCTTTGACGTCCGAAGAGGGGCTGGGGTTACATCAGAGTATGGGGTTCTATTTGAAGTTTTACAGTACATTGATATATGCATTGCCTCTCCCTCTGAATCTTGTCTCCCGCACCGCATCCTGGTCTCCTTCTCATCTGAGAAAATCCGCGAAAAGGGTAGGAAAAAAGCAGTTCTTTGTGGTAACATTATTTTATATCAACACGTTATCATTCATTTCACAGTCATTGCCACTTGAATCTTTCAGAACTGTTGACTACATGGATTTGAACGATTTCAACACGCATTTTCGTGTTTGATCGGGTCCGATGTCCAAACTTTGATTCAAGTTTCTATTCACAAACGGAATTATTTTTGAAATCTATCATCGCCAACGGATAATATGATCATTTCTATGTGGTATGAAACTCTAGACGTTTTGGGAAAATGTATAATAGGTTAATAGGAGATCAAATTGTACGCGAGGTGCACTGTTTTTCTTACCTTTTCTGTTCAGTTCCGGTCCTTGGCTCCATATCGGAAGTATCATTGTCTCCATTTTGCACTGTTCTCCAAAAAGAGATGGAGCCCGAGATTACCGGGCGTGTAATATACATGAGGATTATGGATTGGACTCCAGTTTTGACATTTGACATACTTGTGTAAAACTGACTTAAGAGGTGTAAAACCAGGGTGTTTGTATGACGCAAAATCCGGAAAGATAAAAAGGGACTAGTTCAAGAAAATAAATTTATGAGATGTATTTTAAATTCCATCCTTGTATGTGAGAGCTTTGTATTCAGCCAGATGGAAGACACAATTTTAAAGCACATACTCTAGAACATAAAAAATATAAGGAGGTCAAGATAGCCCTAGATTGCTTACCTAAATTTACTTTCTCAAGCCAGCTAATCAACCTAATTCTGATAACTCACATTTTCATAATGCTAACCCATTACCGGACATCAATATTAAGACTAGTCAAAACAAGAGGGCCGTTGGCCCTGGGGCGCTCACCTGAGATAAAGGCTCTTTTTCTTTCAACAGTCTAATTTCATGTTAAGGTTAGGATTATGAAACAAGTGGGCCACAATTACATATAAAGACTATGAACCTGGGGATCCAAAAGTCTAAATTACAAATTCCAAGGCTTTAGTGCTGATTTGAAAGAAGGAAAAAACTTTTTCCATGGGTTATAATTTCAGAAATAAGAAAGAAGTCTGAACTGATGCTTCCTGCCTATACACACCCCCCCCTCCCCCCCTGGGTCTGCCCCTGGAAACCCTAGGATCATGATTTTAGCTATTTTGTAAAAGATCAATATACTGATGCTTCATGCAAAATATCAAGGCTCTACACCTTCTGGGTCAGGAGGAGAAGATTTTTAAAGATTATTTGAAATTTCACTTTTGTTGCCATGGCAATCAGAGTTTTTAACGGATTTCAATTCTTTTAGCTAATTTTAAGGGGGACCACCTAAGGAACATTTCTGCAAAATTTGGTTCAAATTGGCCCTGTGAATTGGAAGGAGAAGTCATTTAAAAATCGTTCTTTATTTCTATATAAACCCCCCCCCCCCCGGGGCTCCGCCCTTGGAGACCCGAGGATCATGATTTTAGCTATTTTGAAAAAGGTCAATATCCTGATGCTTCACGCAAAATATCAAGGCTCTATGCCTTCTGGGTCAGGAGGGGAAGATTTTTAAAGATTATTTTGAAATTTCACTTTTGTTGCCATGGCAACCAAAGTTTTTAACGGATTTCAATTCTTTTAGCTATTTTTGAAGGGGACCACCCAAGGAACATTTCTGCCAAATTTGGTTCAAATCGGCCTTGTGGTTTGAGAGGAGAAGTCATTTAAAAAATCGTTCTTTATTTCTATATAAACCCCCCCCCGGGGCTCCGCCCCTGGGGATCCGAGGATCATTATTTTAGCTATTTTGAAAAAGGTCAATATACTGATGCTTCATGCAAAATATCAAGGCTCTATGCCTTCTGGGTCAGGAGGAGAAGATTTTTAAAGATTTTTTTAAAATTTCACTTTTGTTGCCATGGCAACCAGAGTTTTTAACGGATTTCAATTCTTTTAGCTATTTTTGAAGGGGACCACCCAAGGAACTTTTCTGCCAAATTTGGTTCAAATCGGCCATGTGGTTTGAGAGGAGAAGTCATTTAAAAAATCGTTCTTTATTTCTATATAACCCCCCCCCCCCCGGGGCTCCGCCCCTGGGGATCCGAGGATCATGATTTTAGCTATTTTGAAAGAGGTCAATATACTGATGCTTCATGCAAATTATCAAGGCTCTACGCCTTCTGGGTCAGGAGGAGAAGATTTTTAAAGATTTTTTTAAAATTTCACTTTTGTTGCCATGGCAACCAGAGTTTTTAACGGAATTCAATTCTTTTAGCTATTTTTGAAGGGGACCACCTAAGGAACATTTCTGCCAAATTTGGTTCAAATTGGCCCAGTGGTTTGGGAGGAGATGTCGTTTAAAGAAATTGTTGACGGACGACGCACGACGCACGACGCACGACGGACGACGGACGGACGCCGGACAAAAGACGATCACTATAGCTCACTTGAGCACTACGTGCTCAGGTGAGCTAAAAAGTTACAAACAACAGTTTTCAGTTGATGCTTATTTTTAAAGATCTTTATCTTTGGGGAAAGAAAACATAGTGCAAAAAGAAGTTTCTTCATTTCAACAATATTTTCGACATTTTTTCGTGGGGAAAAACAGGATCATGCGTGAATAAGTTAAATAGATTAAAGATCACTCTTCCCTTGATATTGGTCAGAATGTCATGATACTCAATCGGAATCAGCCTCATAACAAGACAAACTATAATTGTCAGGAGGCAAACTTATACCCTACACCAGCGCTTTGTCACTCAAGTAGCACAGATGACCTTTGGAGACTTAAAACAATAGGGCACTTCGTTGGATCATTTAAAACAAATGCATTAAGTTTCATAGTTATAAGTTAATCGGTTTTAGAGTAGGAACACAGAAACGAATAAGTCTACTGTCAGAAATACATAGCAAAACCAATGTACTCTCTTATACTTTGTAGCTGTAGGGTTATAAAAATTTCAGCAAGTGTGAGAAAAATGAGCAAAAATTTTAACCTTTAGACGGGTAACAAGACCATTGTCATTTAGGCCCCTTTCCCTAAGAAATTGTACAGAATGTAACCATTTTCATAAGGGGTCATCCTCAAGACTATATTAACATTTTCAGAAAATTTGAGGAAGACAGAGCCAAAATTGTGACGTGTAGAGTGTAAACAAAGAAATTGACATTAAGGCCCCTTTTCTCATGATATTTGGCACAATGTTCAATATTGTCCTTTTTTATAACATGAATAGTTTGAAAAATACTGAGCTGAAACTGTGACATGTAGAGGCTTTAAAAGAAAATTGTCATGAAGGCCACTTTTTGAAAAATATTGAGTCAAAATTGTGATCTGCGAAGTTGTTATACTTGATGACAACTGGATGACAGACAAGCAAGTAACTTAACAGCTTGTCATGAGAATGTTATACTAATGGCGAGCTAAAATGAAGTCCAAGAGGGCCTTTTCTTGAAATATACTTTCAGAATGCAGTGATTTATTTCATTTGACAGAGGAAGAGCATAAACTGTATGATCAAGGTTTTTCATGGATTAGAAAGTCAAAATTATTTTAACATGTTTATTGATAAAATCTAATGTTTGTTTGTACTGTTCATAATGCACATAATGTAAAGTTAAAGTATTTTTTTAACTTTTTCATATTGAAAGAAGTGGCAAAGGACAATTAAAGGTAAATGAAATTTTGATAGCCTGTGTCTTTCGGAGTTTAAAAGATTATGGGAAATGGGAAAATTGCTTGCTATATGCAACTTCTTCATTTTAACAATTTGTGCCAAAGCTTTTTTATGAGGGTCAAATAAAGTTAAAACCGATCAATGAAAATTCAGATTTATGGAGAACTAAGAGTAACTAAGTGATTCTTAACCCTTGTCATGCTGAATATGGAATATTCCTGTTTTGACAGCGGGTATATACAAAGATCAGCCTGCACATATGTCAGATCTTAGTCTTCACCCCCCGATTATCCCTTTAAATGAAGAGTTGATCAAAAGATAAATTTTGAAAGAATTATGAGCCCACAATAATATTATCCAGAACTGTCAACCCTTCGATTCTAAAGTTCTTTAAAGGATTTTATTCAGCATGACAAGGGTGACAATATTATTAGCAACAAAATACATTTTATGTTAAAGACAATTTTGAGCCCTCTTTAACGGCAAATTAATGAGAAAGGTGACCTTGATAGATGACTTTGACCTTACTCCAGGTTACCGGGTATGATCATCAGACCTTAATAGATTACCATCAAGCAATTTCTTTCTTTCTCATAATGGTTTCAATCCCCTTTTACATATATTTTTTCATTTTAAACATAATGCTAGTTGTTGTCTGTAGCTTCTTTCAATTTGAACTGCGGTGGTGTAATGGGTCTGATAATGGTAATTTTTGGTATTAAATGACAAGTTTAAAATAAATTGTTCAACAGGTAGACAGATAATATTTCACATTTGTAAATATTTTCGTAAATCTAACCATAGAGGGGTATTAAAAGCTCTTGAGAATGTCAGAAAGAGTTGTATTTTTAACAAGTTTTAAAATGTTCGAAATGTTAACTGTCTTTTGTCATCTTTTGAAAGATTTTTTTCTAAAAAATGGTTCATTTTCAAACTTCATATCTGAAGACGTCCAATTTTATTCGACCCTTCCCCATACAATTACACTTTTTGATATGACAACAAAAACAACTTTGCAAAACATTGTGGAAAATGAAGAAATTGTCTGTTACAAGCATTCTTTTCAATATCCAAAATGCAAAAATCAAATGAAACTTAACCATCTAAAATTTGTCTTCTGCAACATCTTTGAATTTAGAAGTGTAAAATTTGGTTGTCTGATAGTAGGTAACAATGACCAATACACAAACATACACATGGATATACAAAAAGTGCAGAAAACACTTTTATTATATCAGAGAAAGATTCATAATGATTTGAGCTTGTAAGATTAAAAAAAAACAAAAACAAACCAAAAAAAAAACAACACAAGATGTGTTTGTGAAACACAATGCCCCCGCCGTACATGAATGAGGTTTTTTTTGGCGTTTGACCTTGGTATGTGACCTTGAGCTTATGACATGACCTTGACCTTGAATGATGCGTACTATGGAGATGTATCATCATGCCAAATATGAGCATTGTATCTTGAATAGGCTGTTAGTAATTAGCAATATTAAGTTTTTTGGTTAAGCTTTGCAGACAAACTGACAGACGGACAGATGGACAACGGTAAAACAATATGCCATAAAAAGGACTTTTGGCCCTTAACGCTCTCTTGTGTAAAAGCTTACACCTGCTTCAGCCGCTGCAAAATAACTGAAATACTGTTGAAAGTGCTGTTTAACCCCCTTCAAACATTTAAAAGCTTACAAATTTTGAATAAGGGACAAATTGTGAAAAAATTAAAAAAATATCTCGATACCTAAATAGATGAAACCTTTAAGCTCCATGCAAATGTTGATGAAGCTTTTTGGTTTTCACCTTTGATTCTATTTAAGTCAAGTTTATTTAAGTCTGAAAGGAAAAGAAATATACTAAGAGATACTACCAACCAAATATCAATGCTCTATGCTGTCTGGTTTTGGAGAAGATTTTTAAAGATTGACCTTCTTAGTATCTGTGTATACAGTGAGGGCTTTGGAGGTGCATAAAATATGACCTATGGGGCTTCACATTCAACATATCAATTCTCAATGTTCTAAGCTTTCTGCTTTTTAGAAAAAGATTTCCTTCTTTGATAGGCCATGTCTGGGTAGGGCCAAAACATGTCTCAAGGGATAACACATTAACAAGCTTTGTGGAGATTTTAGTAACTCAGAGATTCCAATTACTATATATCAATGATTTAGTTTCAGTGGAGAAGGTTATAAAGGTTTAACTTCTTTGTTTCACTGTAATATATACGGTGCACTAGGGTGGGCGGAAAAGAGAATAAACTTGAAAGAGGTGCTGCATACCAATACCAGGGCCATTGGCCTTCTAATTTAGAGAATAAGATTTTTGATGATTTCATCATTTTCACTCTTTTTGTTGCCTTGACAGTCAGATTTAAGGTTGGATTCCAAACATTTGAATAATCTACATAAGTTTCACCCAAGGATAACCTGCCCAGTTTCATCAAGATTGTCCCACTGTCCACTGGCTTAGGAGCCAAGGAGAAGATATGTTTTAAGGAATTGAAGAATGTGGATAACAGCCATACATAGCATGATCACAATGACCCATTGACTCATTTGAGAATAGTCTGGTGTAAAAAGAATGACAAGTCTGATTGTAGTATTGGTTATACGTCGTATTCCATTATTTAACAAATTCCGACGCAATTGACCTGTGTGATGCCTTTCAAGAAAAACAATAAGGAGACCATGGTGTAAAATGAAGAAATTACTTGTGCAATTTCTTCATTTTATACAATGTTTTCTACCTAAAAAGTTGAAAAAACTCAAGTTTCATAAACTTTAAATTGTTGTCTGTAACTCCTTTCAATTTGGACCAGTCTGAAAAAATTCTGTTTGGTAATAGGTCAAAACAAAGTGTGTCAAATGAAGGGAGTAATCTAAGGTAAGGTGTGGAATTGATTTTTTCAATGATATCCCCCATGTACAGATGCAAAGAAATGAAAAATGTTACTATAGGCAAGATTAGTTGATAATCCTCCTCTGTCTGCAAGACTGGTTGTTATATACAGGTTTTTTCTTATAATGGGACCCAAAAAGGATGGCTGCTGCCTGGGCTAGGCATGTGGAACTCTTAGATATTGATCCAGCAGCTTTCTACCCTATTAGAACAAGAGGGCCGTTGGCCCTGGGGCGCTCACCTGAGATAAAGGCTCTTTTTCTTTCAACAGTCTAATTTCATTTTAAGGTTAGGATTATGAAACAAGTGGGCCACAATTAAATATAAAGACTATGAACCTGGGGACCCAAAAGTCTAAATTACAAATTCCAAGGCTTTAGTGGTGATTTGAAAGAAGGAAAAAACTTTTTCCATGGGTTATAATTTCAGAAATAAGAAAGAAGTCTGTGAACTGATGCTTCATGCCTATACCCCCCCCCCCCGGGTTCGCCCCTGGAGACCCGAGGATCATGACTTTAGCTATTTTGTAAGAGATCAATATACTGATGCTTCATGCAAAATATCAAGGCTCTCCTTCTGGGTCAGGAGAAGATTCTTAAAGATTATATTAAAATTTCACTTTTGTTGCCATGGCAACCAGAGTTTTAAACGGATTTTAATTCTTTTAGCTAATTATTGAAGGAGACCACCTAAGGGATATTTCTGCAAAAATTGGTTCAAATCGGCCAAGTGGTTTGGGAGGAGTTGTCATTTAAAAAATTGTTCTTTATTTCTTTATAACCCCCCCCCCCCCCTGGGGCTCCCCCCCTGGGGACCTGAGGATCATGATTTTTGCTTATTTGAAAGAGGTCAATATACTGATGCTTCATGCAAAATATCAAGGCTCCACGCCTTCTGGGTCAGGAGCAGAAGATTTTTAAAGATTATTTTAAAATTTCACTATTGTTGCCATGGCAACCAGAGTTTTTAACGAATTTCAATTCTTTAAGCTATTTATGAAGGAGACCACCTAAGGAACATTTCTGCCAAATTTGGTTCATATTGGCCCAGTGGTATGGGAGGAGATGTCATTTGAAAAATCGTTCTTTATTTCTTTAAAACCCCACCCGCCTGGGCCTCCGCCCCTGGGGACCTGAGGATCATGTTTTTAGCTATTTTGAAAGAGGTCAATATACTGATGCATCATGCAAAATATCAAGGCTCTACGCCTTCTGGGTCAGGAGGAGAAGATTTTTAAAGATTTTTTTAAAATTTTACTATTGATGCCATGCCAACAAGAGTTTTAAACGGATTTTAATTCTTTTAGCTTTTTTTGAAGGGGACCACCTAAGGAACATTTCTGCCAAATTTGGTTCAAATTGGCCCAGTGGTTTGGGAGGAGATGTCATTTAAAAAACCGTTCTTTTTTTCATTATACCCCCCCCCCCCCTGGGGCTCCGCCCTTGGGGACCCGAGGATCATGTTTTTAGCTATTTTGAAAGAGGTCAATATACTGATGCTTCATGCAAAATATCAAGGCTCTATGCATTCTGGGTCAGGAGGAGAAGAGTTTTAAAGATTTTTTTAAAATTCCACTTTTGATTCCATGGCAACCAGAGTTTTTAACGGATTTCAATTCTTTCAGCTTTTTTTGAACGGGACCACCTAAGGAACATTTCTGCCAAATTCTGTTCAAATTATCCCAGTGGTTTGGGAGGAGATGTTGTTGAAAGAAATTGTTGACGGACGACGCACGACGGACGGACGCCGGAGAAAAGGGGATCACAATAGCTCACTTGAGCACTACGTGCTCAGGTGAGCTAAAAACAAGAAAATTGTTTAAGTGAATGTCTTGTTTTCATGAGTAAACTACAATTGCTTCATTTTCTTCTAGGACAACCCAAGTCAAAGTAAAATAAGACGAGATCGTTTTAACCAATTCCTACATAAGCCCTCCTTTTAAGGACCCCCAAGAAAGAAAACATCATAATCCACAATGTTTTCTATCCAAAAAGACAAAAATATTTAAAATTCCATCACCTTGAAAATTTCGTCTGCGGCTTCTTTCAAATTGAACCAGTCTAAAATTTTGTTTGCTGTGTGGGAATGGGTTAAACATAAATGCTCCTGAAACTGCAATTTTCAATAAAGAAATCCTTGAAATCTAAGAAATGATCTGGCATGTAGAAAGTAAATCTAAACAGACCTAAATTTGAAGGCACTAGCTATTGGCATTTGAAATTTTAAAGTTTAACCCATTACCAAACAACAAAATTTTAGACTGGTCCAATTTGAAGGAAGTTGCATACAACAATTTTAAGTTGGTAGAATTTTTAAAATAATTGTCATTTAGGTTAAAAAACATGGTGGATAATGAAGCAATTTCTTAATTTTCCATTGTTTTCCAAAGGATATTATTAAGCAGCATAAAAAAGGGGATTTTGTGGTAATGGGTTAATATACATTCCTGCATTTTTATGGTCCTTAACCCTTGTCTTGCAATATTAACCCTTGTTATGCTGAAACCGTAATATTCCAGTTTTGGCAGGAGATATAGACAAAGATCAACTTGCAAATATGTGAAGTCTGATCTTAGTCTACACCTCCTGTCTGTCCTTTTCAAACAAGAGTTGTTCATGAAATCAATTTTCAAAAGAAATATTAGTAATTGAACAACAAGTATTACTAGTGCTTGCAACCCTTTGATTTTAATGCAATTTTGAAAAAGATCTAATTCAGCATGACAAAATTTAAAACCCTTTTCTGAAGTGCAGTAATATCAAAGAGTTGAAAGCACTGTAAACACTAGTTTTGGGTTAACATTTCTTTTGAAAAATAATTTCATAGAAAACTAAGGCTTGAAAAGGCACACAGGTCGTGCAGACTAAGAACAGACTGCACTTATGGGCAGGCTGATCTTTTTCCTTACCCCCTGCCAAAACAGGAATACTCAGGGTTCAGCATGACAAGGGTTAAGAAACAAGAGGTACATTCCCCCTAAGCTGCCCAACTGGCTTAGAGCTTAGAAATATTACAGACAGGGCAGTTTGGTGGAAAGATATCTGTTGATACCCCATAGCTTGCATTATATGAAATATATGCATAGTGATTTGACAAAAACAGGTATTGAGCAGATCTTATAATATAAAGTGTACTCTGGATGGGTCCAAATATAATCCCTAGTTTCATCATAAAAACAAATTTGGAAGAGATTTACTAGCATCTATGTTAAAAAATAGTATCAATGCTCTAGACATTCCTGCTTTGGAAAAGTTTTTTTTTTATCTTTCTTTTTCAATCTGAATTTATATCATGCATCACAAGAACACTTTGTAGAAGTTGACAAAGAGGTCTAACATACAATAAACAAATATTCTAAGCTTTCTGATTTTTTTGGAGAAATTTCCAAGATTTCTTCCAAATCATTCCAACACAAACTAAGAAATTAATGTTTGATATCATAGTGACAAAAGGAAAATTGCTTGTATCAAACACTTTAATCTTTTCTCACAATGCTTTCTTTACTATCTTGCAGTTATTTCTAAATTGAACAAGGTTTGAAATGTCTTCTGCCATCTCTTTCAATTTGGATCAGTCTAAAATTTTGTTGTTTGGAAATGGGTTAACTCATTTTTTTTGAAATAGGATGAGCTCCAGTGGAGGTCAAATATGACCAAAGGGTGTCACATGAACAAATTTTGAAGTGGTCCACTAGAAGATGATCTGATACCAAATATTAATGCTCAATGCGTTTTGATTTTCTGAGAAGATTTTGAAGGTTGCTTCTGTGTTTCTAAGTGTCTGGGCAGACCCAAAGGGAATCCTATTGACAAACTTTGCAGAGGTTCACTTAGATCAAATATCAATGCTCTCTAGTCTCTGGTTTCAGTCATTTTCTTCATAGTTTTTATATAAAATGGGCCTAATGGGGTGTGTCTGAGCAGATTCTAAATATCAGAAAAAGATTGCATTATTTTCACCCTTTTTTCATCAAATGACATTAGTAGTTCCAAAGAAAACATTGTCATGAAACCTTTTTTCAGTTCTGCATTCACACATTTCATTAAATTATGAATAGAATTAAATTCTTTATCAAGTATTTGTAGGAATTAATCCAAGTAATAAGTCAAGAGTAATAAAAACCTTGTGGCCTCCGAGATTGAGAGACGACCGCTTTGGGCCCGAACCGAAGGTCTGATTTGTCCATCTAGGGCCGTTAGATCAATCCATTTCTCATCTAAAGGACAGTTTGTACAAAAAACTAGGTAATTATTTTCTTCTCTGCTCTTTGACACTTCAAGGTGTCCATTTGTGACATTTTGGGTTTCAAAGGACGGAAGTTTGACGCCGCCATTATGTTTAGGGCGTTTCAATTCAGTTTTACTACGCCTTCGTTGATTGGACGTGTTTCTGATACGCTTTTTCATGACGGCACGGGAATTCCAGGGTCAATGAAGATGACCTTTTACGGACATCAAATAGTTAAATTTGAGTCAGATATTGTATTGGCGTTAATCTTAGAGGTTTAGGGTGGCTTTTGTGGTTATACAGGGAAGGTTCAGCGGAATTCAAGGTTATTCATAGATATCACGAAATTCGGTTGTCGTCATCGCATGACTTTATTTGCATATGACACAATGTCAACGGAAGTTAACCAATTGACTAGCGTAACAATCAACGTACTAAATCATATAACATCAAATGGTGAGCGCTAAACTTCGGTTAGTGTTTTTATTTGTTATAACGCTTACGTCAGTTTTGGACTGATCTTTATAGAATTTAAGACTGGCTAGCGAACATATCTCCTGAAGACGTAACGATGACGTCGGTTTGATGTAATTCAAACTTAATGCGAGATTTAAACGGTTATTCGCATCACGTAACTGACCCCTTATTGGGCTCGGCTTAATCTAAAAGTAGATTAACAGCCTACGTAGGCTATTAGGGAAATATCCTGTTTTTCTTTGAAAATCGACCACTGCTTTTCGCAAAACTACTTTTCAGAATATTGTATTCAAATAGAGTATGAAAGGGAATGAGATAAATTGAAATCTATGACATGAAAAAAAAAAACATCGATAACCAGAATTACTTATTAACTCATTACCAGACGATAACAATTTATGTTATTACAAGATCATATTGTCTCAAATTTTCGATCACTTGACATTTATCAAGAAACAAATCAAAACTTTCGAGAATTAAAAGCTACTATACATCTTTCCTCTATTACTCAATACATAACGTCATTGACAACATGACGTCATTTCCAGTACGGCAAAAAAGCATATGCTCTAACCCGACCGCCAAATGACGCCACATCAACATACACATCAGATTCCCATTAGAAAAGATAATGTTAACCTTTAAGGTAGGTATCGATGTTGTTTTTTTAATACAATATTCTGAAAATTAGTTTTGCTTAATTCACAGATCGTTTATCTGAATAAACAAGGGTATTCCCCTAATAGCCTACGTAGGCTGTTAATCTATTTTTAGATTTAGCCGAGGCAGTTACGAAGAATATTTGGGTCATTCACGCGGTGCGTATAACCGTTGGAATTCAGTTTGAAGTTGCTCAAACAACGTCATCAACACGTCATCAGGAGCTATGTTCGCTAGCTGGTCTTAAATTCTGTTAAGTTCGGTCCTGTAACGAATAAGGCCTTTAGGTTTCTAGTTTTATTCTAATTGTAAGATTCATTACAAACTATCTTGGTGTCTATTTCATCCTTCTTATGATGAGTCGGGATGTAAAAAGCTGAAAATAGATATATTAACAGTCTGTTACCAGATGTGCACATAGAAATGCCTAAATACACTAAATAATAATCATAAGTCAAGGTCCTAGTCCATACATTCCTTGAAGAAAGAAATTTCTATATTGCAAGTAATTAACTTTCCTTAGCCTATGACCTTTCTATTAATTCTAACCTTCCTTTTTTTTTTTCATAAATTGCTTAAAATGTCCCTTTTTCTAATATTAAACAAGAGCTGTCGGAGACGAATTATGCTCCCCGAATAAGGCTTTTGTCACAGAAGTATATGCTATTATTGGAAAAAAACTTTTTATTGAATGCAACTATAGTTTGAGAGTTCAGTTCACAAGAAATTTGGAAGTTTGACAAACATTGAAAGAAGCTGTTTGGCTTCACTGGCCTGATTCTAGTAAAATTCAATATTATATGGTAAAGGGTTAAATATTTTACCTTCACTATCCAAGTTATCAAAAAAAATGTCTCCATACTAAAAATGAAGTCTCTAACTTGAGTAGTCTTGCAGAAACAATAGACTGATTTATTTAAGAATAGGATATATACAAAATGTAAAGCTACATGGCATTAAGCCCCCTTTAAGCAGGATAAGGCTCATTGGGTCAAAATTGAAATAACAAGAGGCCCATAAGGGCCTGAGACGCTCTACTGGTTATCAAATTTTCCGTTAAAGAAATCTGATATTTCAGGAAGTTAATTTCTCAAAGAAGAATGCAGGGCTTTATCCCCTTTATATTTTAAGCAACAATCCTCAAGGCCCCTTTTTCCCATGTTTCATGACGGATCCACTCCATTTCCAAAAGAAAGTTACCCTATGACCCTACAATCATTCTGTGAATATTTCATCAGAATCTGACAATAATTGAGGACTTTATCACATAAACAGGATTGTTTTGAATGAAAATCAATAAGGCCCTTTTTTCTGTGTTTTCTGATGGATCAATTTCATTCCAAAAGGAACTTTCCTTACAACCCTACATTTTCCTGTGAAAGTTAAAAGACAATTTGATAATTATTGTTATCTTCATCACATAAACAATAATGTTTTGAACGATAATCTGTAAGGCCCCTTTTCCTATGTTTCGAATGCCTCAATTATTCCATGCATCTTTGAAGAGAATCCAATAAAACTGTTGACTTTATTGTGTTAACAAAGATATTAAATTCAAGTTCTGGAATTTTGAAGTGAATCCGGTGAAATCAAGGGACATCATTGTGTTAACCAGAATATTTAAGTTTTTCATAAAGCCCCTTTTTAAGTGACACTTGCCATAATCAGATCCACTGTCAAAATCAACAATTCGAATGATGGTACAATCAATCTGTATAATCTGTGGAATTTATTGTGTTCATGAGTTTATAGTGAAATGTTCATAGGGCCCCTTTTCTCATGATACTTTACAGAACAAACCAAATTTCAAAAGGAACAATTCTATTGAAGGTACAATCATTCTTTAAAAGTTAAAGAGAATCAATGAAAACAGTGGACTGAATTGTGTCAAGAATTTTTGTAACAAAATTTTCATAAGGCCCCATTTTCCGTGAAACTTAACAAATCAGACCCAATGTACAAAGGATCAATCCCAATGATACTTTGAAGACTATGATAAAGACTGATTGTAATAATAATGTTTTGTTATAGAATTTTTATAAGGTCCCTTTTCTTGTGTTACTTAACCAATCAGACCTTATTTACAAAGGAACAATCCAAATGATGGTATAATCATTCTATTAAAGTTTGAAGAGATTCTGATAAAGACTGAGGACATTATTGTGTTCATGAGGATTTGGTAATAATTTTTCATACAGCCCCTTTTCCTATAATACTAGACAGATCAGGCCCAATTTGGAAAGAAACAATCCTAATGATGGTACAAACATTCTGTGAAAGTTTGAACAGAATCTGATGAAAACTGAAGACTATATCTTGGTGTAAATTTTTTAAAATAAAATTTTCATAAGGCTCCTTTTCCTGTGATACTTGAAGGATCAGGTCTCATGTCAGCATCAACAATCGTGATTATTGTACAATGATTCTGTGAAGGTTTGAATAAAATCCAATGAAAGCTCTGGACTTGGTTACAAGGATTATAGATAAAATTCTCAAAAGGCCCCTTTTCCCATGACACTAGACACATCACGCCTAATTTGAAAAGAAAGAATACTCATGATGGAATAATAATTCTGTGAAAGTTTTAACAGAATCTGATGAAAACTGTTGACTTTATTGTGGTACAATGATTTTAAAATTAAATTTCCTAATGCTCCTTTTCCTGTGGTACTTGGCGGATCAGGTCTAATGCAAACATCAACAATCATTATTATTGTACAATTATTCTGTGAATGTTTTAACAGAATCTGATGAAAGCTCTGGACTTGGTAACAATTATTTATATATGAAATTTTCATAAGGCCTCTTTTCCTGTGTTTCTTGACAGTTCAAACCCTGTTATGAGAAGAATGATAGTTATGACCTTCCATTCATTCTGTGAAAGTTTCAACAAAATCTGATCAAAGCTGTGGGCTTCATTGTGTTAACAGGGTTTTATTAATTGAATTTTCATATAGCCCCTTTTCCCATGTTACTTGGTGGATCTGAACCAATTCCAAAGGGAACTCTTCTTACAAAAGTATAATTATTCTGTTTGAGTATAAAGACAACCCCATCTCATCTGTGGACTTACAAGCATTAATTAAGATTTTTAATTGAATTTTCCAAGGCCCCTTTTCCTGTGTTTCTCAATGGATCAGAACCAATTTGAAAGGAACAATCATTATGATGGTACAATCATTATGTGAAAGTTTTAAGTCAATCAGGTGAAATCTAGGGCCATGATGTGTTAACTCAGAATTTTTTGTTAAATTTTCATAGGGCCCCTTTTCCCATGAAACTTGATGGATCAAACCTAGTTCCGAAAGGAACAATCCATTTAATGTAATAATCATTCTGGGAATGTTTGAAGAGAATTTGTTGACAACTATGGACTCTATTGGGTTTACGAGGACGTTTTCAATCCAGTTTTTATCGGAACAATCATTATGATGGTACAATCATTCTGTGAAAGTTTGAAGAGAATCCGTTGAAAAGTGTTTGCTCTAGATTAAAAATGAGAATTTTTTATTGAAATTTTCATAAGGCCCATTTTTCCTGTGTTTCTTGACGGATCATACCCAATTTCGAAAGGAACAATCCTTTTGATAGTACAATCATTCTGTGAAAGTTTGAGGGGAATCCGATGAAAACTGTTGACTCCAGAGTGCTAAAGAGGATTTCTTAAAAGATTTTTCGATTCAATTTTCATAAGGCCCCTTTCCCATGCTTCCTGATGGATCTGACCAAATTCCCAAAGGAACAATCCTGATGATGGTACAATCATTCTGTGAAAGTTTAAATACAATCTGATGAAAACTGTGGACTCTAGAGTGTTAACGAGGATTGTTTTTATTAAATTTTCATTAGGCCCCTTTTCCCATGTTTCTTGACGGATCATACCCATTTTTGGAAGGAATGATCCTTATGATGGTACAATCATTCTTCGATAGTTTGAAGAGAATCCGATGAAAACTGTGGACTCTATCGCGTAAACGAGGATTTTTAAATTAAGTTTTAATAAAGCCCCTTTGCCCATGTTTCTTGACGGATCTGGTCTAGTTTCGAAAGGAACGATCCTTATGTTTATACAATCATTCTGTGAAAGTTTGAAGAGAAACTGATGTAAACACTCGACTCTGTCGCGTAAACAAGGATTCTTTAATTAAGTTTCAATTAGGCACCTTTTCCCGAGTTTCTTGACGGATCATACCCATTTTCGAAAGGAACAATCATTATGATGGTACAATCATTCTGAGAAAGGTTGAAGAGAATCCGATGAGAACTGTGGACTCTATCGCGTAAACGAGGATTTTTAATCGAATTTTTAATTAAATTTTCATAAGGCCCCTCTTCCAGTTTTTCTTTACGGATGATACCAAATTACGAAAGGAACGAATCTTTTGTTGGTACAATCAATCTGTGAAAGTTTAAATATCATCTGATGAAAACTGTTGACTCTAGAGTGTTAACGAGGATTTTTTAATTTAATTTTCATAAGGTCCCTTACCTGTGTTTCTTGACGGTTCTTTCGAAGAGAACGATTCTTATGATGGTACAATCATTCTGAGAAAGTTTGAAGAGAATTCGGTGAAAACTGTGGACTCTATCGCGTAAACGAGGATATTTAATGGAATTTTTAATTAAATTTCCATTAGGCCCCTTTTCCCAAGTTTCTTGACGGATCATACCCATTTTTTGAAAGGAACGATCCTTATGATGGTACAATCATTCTGTGAAAGTTTGAAGAGAATCCGATGAAAACTGTGGACTCTATCGCGTAAACGAGGATTTTTAATAAAGTTTTAATTAGGCCCCCTTTCCCATGTTTCTTGACGGATCTGACCCAATTTCGAAAGGAAGGATCCTTATGATGGTACAATCATTCTGTGAAAGTTTGAAGGGAATCCGATGAAAACTGTGGACTCTATCGCGTAAACAAGGAAAAGTTTAACAGACGGACGACGGACGGGAAAAAGCAATCGCTATAGCTCTAGTGGCCTTCGGGCAGTAGAGCTTAAACCTACCTAGGGCTTTTAATGAACGACATTTATGTAAAGTAACAAGAAATTTTTGCAATTAGTGAAGGAGGAATATTTGAAAATTAATGACCTTGACAATTTGACATCTACCTTGACTATTATTTAAAACACCATTATCCGCCACAATCTTGCTTTATACTGTGGATGACCACATCTCTAAGTTCTAGCTAAACTTTGTGAAAACAATGCCTAATTTGGCAAAACAGACGACTAAATTTTCTATAAAGTTTATTGTACGGACTGCTTTGCCCAATAACCAAAACATTGACCTTGACTATTCTATGGAATTAACTGTGACAGAACAGTTCCCGTCTGATTTAAATCATAACAAAATCACTAACGTATAAAGCAACTATACACTTGACTAATTTTAAACTGTATTTTGTCAAACATTCTAAGTTAGTGATGGACTATTAGACTTCCAAATTTTACTTATGAAATTCAGATAAAGTATTAATCAATACATGTATATTCAGCGTTCAAGCATTGCATATTGAAGACAATTTCTCAGTACTGAGTACTTGTTTCCGAACTAAGCATTGTTGAACATAATCTTTATATAAAACCGTTTCCTGGTTACTTATAAGATACCCTTATTCTCAACTTATATGTTTCTTAGTACAATAATATCATTACATAAAATGTATCAATTGATTAATAGGTCTTGTGTAAAACACTGTCTTTCCATCATCTGTGACACGGACCGATACTTTTCGCACTAAACTGTCTGAGCTAGGAAATACTTTGTCGACTACTTCCAAAGGCCACCGAATCCTTGGTAAACAACTGTCTATCATTACCACTACATCACCTTCTTTCAAATTAGGGAGTCTTCCATACCATTTCTTTCTAGTTTGTAGGCTGTGTAGATGCTGATTTTTGAAGCTTTCCAAAACTGATTGGCTAAAACTTGAACATATCGCCACTGTGATTTACACATGTCTTGCAAATCCAAATGTTGAAATGTTTCAATCTCAGAATTAACCTTCTTAGTGAGTAAAGTATTTGGAGAAGGCACGAAAGGGGAACTTGGATCTGTTGAAAGCGGTGTAATAAGTCTACTGTTCATAATACACATGACCTCTGCCATGATAGTACGTAACACGTCGTGCGTCAGTCTTTTCGTTTTAGTACTACACAACATCGAGTCTAAAATTCTGCGTGCCAAATCATCATTCGTTCCCACGAACCGCCCATATTCGATGCATGTGAAGCATTAAAAAACCGAGTTGATCCTTCATTATTCAAAAACTGTTTCACATTGCCATCCTCAACGTTAACTTTGTTCATTTCTAGATCGGGGCATATTGTTTAACCGGTGTCCGTCTGTCTGTCTGTCTGTCTCTGCAAAACTTAACCTGCCAACTAAACATTTTCCTATAACTTCAACCCTGATTAAGTTACAATGCTAAAATTTGGTATGTAGATAGGTCTCAACAAGGCGCAACAGGGGAAGGGCATTTCATCAAGGTCAAGGTCAAAATTTTAACCCTTTACCCGTTTCTAAAGAATTCCCATTTCGGGGGCATAGTGTTTCACAAACACATTTTGTTCCTCTAGTTAACCAATACCCTGGTGACCTAACTGCACCTTCACTACAGTGGCGACCTTGATGTCGAATCAACTCGTGATAATGTCTGACTAGTAATGTTGCTACATGACTATCACCCGGTATAATGATAGGTCTACCACTAAGTCTATAGTCTTTCTCTTCATAATTACTATGAAACATTTTTGCTCTGCGTTTCAACAAACCTGTCGCGCGGACAAGTTTTGACCATGATGAAAACCGTTCAAATCTCGAAGTTCCAAGGCTGCTTGGACTGATCTGGGTTTTTTTTACCTTAATCTCGGGGTAAATTTCTTTGTCGAAGTCACGATATATCAAGTCATTGCAAGTTTGCTGATTTTCTTGCTCATCTAAAAATGATTGCGGACCGGTTAACCACAATGAGTCATTGATTTTATCAGACCTCAAAGGTCGAGGTCCTTGATCAGCAGGATTTACATTAGTAGGCTCACAGTGCCATTGACATAATTCGGAAAGTCTAAGAATTTTGTCTACTCTGTTTGCCACATAAACATAAAAGCGCATTGGAGTATTGTTTACATACCCTAACACTACTTGACTATCGGTGTAATAAAATACTGAAGTAGACGATATTTCAAGGTTTCTCTGAATGAATGCTGCAAGTTCTGTACTCAAAACAGCTGCACATAACTCTAGTCTAGGTATTGAATGTCCATGTCTCGGTGCCAACTTAGATTTGCCTAATATAAATCCCATTTGAGGTTTAACGCTCACATCGTACACTTTAAGATATGCTACTGCGGAAACTGCTTCCTTTGAAGCATCTGAAAAAACACGAAGCTCACTTTTTTGGCTTTTATTGAACGGCAAGTCTACAAATGGTCGGGATGATTTCATTTTGCCCAAGGAGGATAGTGAAAGCACCCAATTTTCCCAGTCTCCCAAAATATCAGTGGGGAGAGGGTCATCCCAGTCTATGTCACTATTATGAATAGCCTGTCTTAAGATTAAGCGACCTCCTAAATACAACGGGAGCTACATACCCAAGAGGATCAAATAAACCACTAATGACAGACAACAGCCCTCTTTTCGTATAAGGCTTTTTCTCAACTTGAACCTGATAAGTAAAGCAGTCCTTTACTACATCCCAATTAGACCTAAACTTTTTTGTATAAAGGGTATCTCTGTCCAAAAGTCAATCTCAGTCACGTTTTGAGTCAAGTCATCTGATTGGAAACTGTCCAGAACAAGTGAACTATTGGAAACAATCTTATGTAAGCGGATCGTCCCCCCACACCGTAGTCTGTCTTGGGTGTTTTAAATAAGATCCACTAAGTCTCTTTCTGTCTTGAGACCAATGCATAGTCAACATAAATATTATTGTTGACAAAATGGCAAACCTCATAACAAGTCATAAAATTGTCCTTCTTATGAAAGCAAAATGCCTTTCTAATTCCGTATGTTGCTATAGCAGGGGATGGTGAGTTCCCAAAGAGATGAACACTCATGCGATACTTTATAATATGATTTTAGGGGTTGTTATCCTTATACCACAGAAAAAGCAAAAGATCGCGATGCCTTTCATCTAACTCAAAATTAAAGAACATTTGCTCAATGTCGGCTATTACAGCAAATCTCTCCTTCCTAAATTTGGTAAGAACCCCCATTAAATTATTTGCCAAATTGAGAACATCATTCAAACATACACCCTTAAATTTGGCCGACGAATCAAAAACCACTCTTATTTTTGAAGGTTTCTTGGGATGGTAGACACCAAAAATAGGTAAATACCAAATTTCTCTGCCTTCTTGCACTGGCGGTGCTCTTTCAACTTGATTATTGATGAACATCTTTTCCATGAACTCGAAAAAATGCTTTTGCTTAACTTGGTCATGTTTCAAACTTGAAACCAAATTATTAGTCCTTTTCTTAGCTTGAGAATAATTGTTTGGAAGGGTTTGCCTACACTCTTTTAATGGTAGTGGACAACTTAATTTCCATGTAGTTGACCTAGTCATTTTTGACTCAATTTGTTTATGGAAAATACAATAATTAACCTCAAAAATATTGTGATTATGTTCAAATATAGACTCTTGTCCATTGTAGATAATATTTGTCTTCTTAACATTTACATGGTCTGACTTATGCACAAGACCAAACAGGCTTCTCTTATTATTACCCATCCCAATCTCAATCTTTGTGCATAAGGCTCATTCTCTTCACCAACTCTTTGGTCCAGTACGTGGTGGGCCTTTATTAGATGCATTCCTGTTAAAAGCAATACCCTAGAATTATCATCTTTTCCTTGGATAAACTGTTCAAGGCTTCTCAAATGCTTCTCAAATCTCTAGCAACAGATGGGGTTGCAACTTCTTGCTTATTGTTTGGAATTTCGTTGCACTCTATTAAAGAGAGGCAATCTAATTGACAAGATCCGTCTAAAGACTCGATTACAAATCCCTGAGCTCGCCTACCTGTTTTTGAGGCTCTCCCAGAGCAGGATGCGAGAGAGTACTCAATAGTTTCTGATTTGAACTGAACATAATCTAATAAAGCTGGTATAGCAAGGAACGTAATACCTTGGTCGTCAATAATAGCATATGTTTTCTTTGCTTTCTCTGGATTCCCTTTAGGATAGACCCTGACCAATAAAGTCTTAGCACATGACTTTCCCTTAAAAAATCCTTTGCCACATACTTCAGTGCAAGTATTATCTAATTGATCCTTACTTTCCCCGCCATGCTGTCCTATGCTATTGGGTTTACTAATGTGGAAGGGTATAGAGTGACGCAGACTATCATATTTACCAACATGTAATACTCTCTTCACAGTCTTTAGCCAGATGGCTGCCTTTCAATCATTTAAAGCATAGTCCAATTTTTTGTATGAATTATCTTTTTTCTTTTAGGGTCAGAATTTGAAAGGCCCCAATTCCATAAAAGGGTGATTGGAGCTGTCACCATATAAAGGGCACTTTATTTCAGGGTCAGACTGAATATTGGTCTTTTTGGTAAATGCCTGTGAAGAACCTGATTTTGGCGTCTTTTTATGCTTTCTTGTATTCGATGAAGTTTCATTCTTGACGGAAACTACTTAAAACTTGGGTCATTAACTCTCGATGCCATTTTCTCTATAAAGTTTGATAGAAAACTAAACGGTAGAAACATTACTTCATATTGAGTCTTATAGTTACTGGCATTATCAAACCATTTAATTTTAATAAATAAAGGCAATTTACTGACTATGGTGTTAACCCCGTAAGAGGAGTCTAGATATGCCAAAGCAGCCCTGTACTTTTCATTTTCGCTAACAGAATTGAGTTCCCCTACTAGATCCGCTAATATCCGAAATATTTGTCCTTATCTTCTATCTTTAATTTCAGAAATTTATTGTGGCGTATTCTAAACGGTTCCGTGATACTCTGGAGTACCATTTCATTCTTCAAGTCTTTGCCATATTTTCTCTTTGGCCTCCTGTTCATTGTGTGAAATGGCCATTATAAGTCTTGTTACCTGTTCCCTGGAATTTGGTTCAAGCCACCTTGTCAACAAGTCCAGTTCTTCAGAAACATTTGCACTTATTTCATTTACCAAACGTTGAAATTTTGCTTTCCATTAATGAATGTTACTGGAGTGTCATCAAACGTGGTATTCGCTAGTAAAAGATCCCGTTTCATGAGAATGTAGTTTTGGTCAAATTTTTGTATAACGTTTTGATGCGGTTGTGCTACTTCATACTTTGTTGATCGTGATAACGCTGATTTAATCTCTGTCTCTTGTTCGTAACCTATATCCGAATTCACAAGATCCTTTAAACTCTTAAGTATTCCTTGACCAACTCTTTCTTGTCAAAATCTTCAATCATAGGTGTCATGGGTTCGATCCCCGGCGGCGGCAAATATTCTTTCCG
This sequence comes from Fragum fragum, assembly GCA_946902895.1. Lineage (NCBI taxonomy): Eukaryota > Metazoa > Mollusca > Bivalvia > Cardiida > Cardiidae > Fragum > Fragum fragum. Next base: position 72,187,377 of record OX336367.1, on the reverse strand, counting down.
ACAATTGTCTCTCACCAATGGGTTGATAATCGTAAACCTAAGTGGGATAGCAGCTGGAGGCTAGGAAAGGATGTAGTGGTAGTACTGGTGTGAGAAATACCAGGAATCCATTGTTAGGTGCTCCAGCCGCCGCGATATGACTGAAATACTGTTAAAAGCGGCGTTTAACCCCATTCTATCAACTTTCTTGTCAACTTGGGGCACTTAAAAACCTGTGAACCCGAATCATCATTTTTTATCTCTTTGATTATTGAAATCTCCGCCTCAGCTTCCTGTAGTTCTTTTTCAGGGCTAGGTCTCTTTTCAACTTTCTCAACAAATTGGAGCCTCACCTTTGCTGCAGCTGCCTTCGAAGATTTCAAAGCTAACAGTTCACGAATGCTGGTACTACTTGCACAAGATCCCCAAGATTTCTTTGATACTGAAGACTTTATGGATTTTGCTCTCTTTTGGGGTTTGATTAGATGTGCCTCTTCCTTTTTCTTGCTTTCTTTCTGTTTGGGGCTCAAATATTGTATAAGTATGTCTATATTCCTAATAGAGATCTCACATCTTTCAAGTAATGAATTTTTTATTAGACTATGACCATAAAGGTCTGAATGGCTTTCAGTTGTATAAGTTTTTTCAAGATAAAACTGCAATTCATCTGACAGTTTGAGATATTTTGAACGCTCCCCCTGAATCATACACTTCAATTCAAACAAAACTGTCTGATTTTTGGAGTTTGTGTTAATATGATTTTCACAACCCTCTACTGGTTTACGAAATGTTCCTGAGAAGTGAGCTGTGCAACTCTTTTTTCATAATTAGTTTGACCCTTTTAAGTTAGGGTCCTAAGCCTGTGAGGTCTTGGTTCATCTCCGTTTTCTTCCATTGTGGTTGTTTTCGCAGTCTTTTTACTGTAACGAATAAGTCCTTTAGGTTTCTAGTTTTATTCTAATTATTAGATTCATTACAAACTCCCTTGGTGTCTATTTCATGGTTTTTATGATTAGTCGGGAGGTAAAAAGCTGAAAATAGATATATTAACAGCCTGTTATCAGATGTGCACATAGAAATGCCTAATTACTCTAAATGATAAAAGTCAAGGTCCTAGTCTATATATGCCTTTAAGAAAGAAATTTCTATATTGCAAGTAAACAACTTTCTATAGCCTATGACCTTTCTATGAATTCTAACATTCCTTTTTTTTTTGTTTTCATAAATTGCTTAAAATGTCCCTTTTTCTATTATATTAAAAAAACATGCAAAGTAGATTCAGATCAGGCTGCAAACTTCTGCAGGATGATCTGTATATGCATTGCACCATCAAGCAATTATTCTTCTAAATATTCAACTCTAAACATCACTTTACGGAAGAAACCCTTTAATGTTCAAGCCTAAACTCATAAATCATGTAATTATAAAGTGTCTCACCTAATCTTATAAGTGACTTTCTTCGTGCTAGTACGCACAAAGGATGACAGCGATGTTATCACTCCGACTGCTTGTACTGGAATAGCAATGCGAGCCGGTTCGACGCCTCGCTAGACTGGTTTCGCGCGCTTTTGCGGACACGCCTATGGTACCGGAAAGGGCGTGGTTACAGCCGAAGAGGTAAACCTTTAGGCTCTACTGAATATTAACTACATTCCCCCCAACTTTATTTGAGAGGACATGTCCAAATACCCTGTTCATACCTTTTTCATACCATACATTACCAGTCTGCTATTCCACAATTTCGTTTGTTCGGGATGGCTGTTTGTTGCCAGGTCGAGTTGGCACCAGGCAGGATTTGGGAAGAAACCGGGTATACACCGGGTCTCAACCAAAGCGTTGATACAGTAGTTGGGCGTTAGTCTTAGCAACCTCCAGCAGTTCTTTCAAGGTTGTACCTCTTTCCTTCGCCACAACGTCTGCTACCATCCCGAGTAAACTAGGTCCTGTTTGGGATTTTCCTCGCCCCGGGAAGTAGGGTGCGTCGGTCTCTAGTAGGATTCTGTCGGAAGGAACCAGTGTGAGCGCTGTTATCTAAGGCTGTCCCATATTATCCACTAGCTTGGTAAATCCAAAGTATGTATTGGGGAATACTTCCTACCAGCTTTCGACTAGCTTCGGTGATACATGGAAGCTGTGAAGATGAACCTTCTGTTCTCGTGGTAGAACATCCTTGGCTTGATTCAGGATTGAGTAGAGGGGCATGTCACTGTTGGTTACTTTAACTCCTCTACAATGGATCACTAGCACTTTCTGACTATCCACCATTTTAAGCAACTCGTCTAGGATGGACGTTTGTTGGAACCAAGTTGCTGCTGGGATGGAAAAGTCCAAACCAATCTCTCCTATTCCGGAAGCTTCGGGAGTCTCTGTTTAAATTTTGGTGTCCACTGGTCGAATTTCTTTGGATGTAGATCCACACAGACTGCTACATTATGACCATGAAGATGCTGTACCTCTTCCTTCGTAGGGTATGTCTCTGGGTCGCAAAAGTTTGCTGTGGCACCAATGACGTTATCTTGAAACGTACTTTCAGCTGCGACAGCTTCACACGCTGCCTCCAAAGAGGGCAGGTTTTTTGTCATAACCCTTCTCATCATGTCTAAATAGAAGTGACTTTCAAATGCACAAGGCAACTGGGGTAGTTCTGGTTCTTTTGTTGGTTGTAGCTCTTCGGAACGCTCTGGATTGATCCAATTGAACTATTCCGTGAGAATGGCTCTGTACCTGGGTTCGAGCTAGGCATTCAGAAGAATCATAGCTCTCCAATGGAATAGGGCTGCTGGGCTAGATAGAGGTCTGAGGGTAAACTTGGCCGGTTGTGGCAGTGTTGCTTCCTTGCAGATCTCCACCATAGCGTCAATCTGTTCGTTAGTGAACTCCCTATTGTGGTCATCTGTCAGCAAATCAAAGGCTTCCCCATTTTCGGCTAACTGCAGAATCGTGGCACAGCTTCCAAGCATCCAACTTGCTATCAATTTCAGTCCTGACAGGCGTTTCCTTGTGACATCCTATCACAGTGGAATCATCTCGTCAAATACTCCAGGTAGATGTTGGTCTAGGGCATGGATCTTTTGCTGCTGTACAGGCTTGTTGCAGCCAGGGACGATGCAGTTCCGGGTCCTCCTTAAAGGTCTTATTCTACCGGGATGGTTACGAGATTGTGATCTTCTGTTTCTTTTCTGTCGACTGTCCGCAGATCTTGGTCTACAATCTGGTTTGGATCGAAAGTCAGTAGATGAGGTAGTCCGGTTCGAGTCTCTATGTACTACTAAACTGGAACCTTTCACTTCCACTGTCCTTTCAGACTTCATGGCATTTCTTTTCACCCGAGGTGCTGGGCTACTCGATGACGAGCCTTGAGCCACCTGACAAGGAGCGCTCTTTGGGTACGGGTGTTGAATGACGCGGTCCTTTACGATGACTACTCCTTGAGGTTGATGCCGTCATATCTGAGGGCCTCTTGGCTTGGTGTTGATCTGACTCCTTGCTGTTTCCACCAGTTACAATTCTTTTGCGCCCACTATGACCCTTTCTCTCCTTCTCTAAAGAAGTTGGCCGTCTTCTCTCGTCCTTTGACCTTTCTTTGTCAAGATCAAGTCTCTGCACTGCTGGTTGGTCATGGTGAGACTTTTTGGGTTCCTGCTTACGTGGTGGTTCCCTATCAGGAAATCTTACAGGGGAGAATACCACTCTTGGCACAATGAAAGTCGGTGTTGATCCCACTGTAAACGTCCTATTTGCGTCGAAGGTTGACCATGCAAGATTGGCAGACGGGTTATCTCCGGTCTCCATTGCTTCTGGCTGGTCTTTCTTCTTCGCTGGTGTATCCGACAAACTTCGAAGCAGTTCTTCCTCACTGGCACCAACGGATCCTGATAACTCTCCTTGCTCCCGGGGAGTTCGGTCTGTTGTACCAAGAAGATCACTGACATGCTCCAAGTCGGGATTGGCTGCCAATCGGATATCACGACAAGGGCCTTCTGGATCTTTGCTTACTGTCCTTCTTTTGAAGTTGAGTTCCCAGACATGTTTGTTAATCCAGTCTGTGTGCTGGAAATTCAACTCATAGGCGTCGTTAGCCACCATCGATTGTCTCTCAGCTGCTTGGCGATCCTAACTTGACCCAACAGGCATTCTTCTTTCTGCTGCTGGTCCATCTCTCTCGTGAGTAGGATCTTTGTTACGAGTCCTCTGGGGGGGGGACTAGTTTGTTGCCAGCTGTAGAGTTGGTAATCTTCGACATCTTATCAGACAGTCTACAATACAAGAATGACAGAACATATTTCGAGGGTGTGATCCTCCCTCCCAAGCATGAGTTTGTTTGGAGTATAACCAGTACTCCTATTGACGGCGGCTCTCAATGCTCCTGCAATCTGTTGTAGATGTAGATCCCATTGGTTTTGAGATTTGTCCAGGAAACATCTCACAGCATCCATCAGTGTTCTGTTAAACCTCTCTACTTGTCCATTGGCAGACGATCTGTATGGCGTTGTGCGTGCTTTATGGATCTGTAGAGCATCACACAATGCTGTAAATAGCTTTGAATCAAAGTTCCTGCCTTGATCACTGAATATCTGTAGTGGGTAACCAAACCTAGAAAAGAAATGATCGACGGCTGCCTTTGCTGTGGCTTCTGCGGTCTGTGTTGGTATTGGAATGCACTCAACCCATTTTTGTAAATTAGTCCACCATCATTAACACATATTCATTACATCTAGGTGTCTTTGGTAATGGTCCAAGGAAATCCAAGTGTACCCTTTCCATTGGAATTCCCGCTTGATATTCTTGCATTGGCCTTTTACCATAACGCTCAGATTTCTTGTTTCGGCTACAAACATCACATGTCGAATCGTAGTTCGCAACATCTTGTCCCATACCATACAAGTAGAACTTTTCTTTAACCTTCTCTTTGTCCTTGTCACACCCTGATGTCCAGCTGACGGAATATCATGATTGTAGGAAATTGCTTTAGATTTCAGGCTTCTTGGTACTATTAACACAGTATCATCTTGGTTGTCTGTGGATCGAAACAGTACTCCACCAATCAGTTTAAACATATCCTTGTTGAGCCAGTACGTCTTGGACGCTGCACTAGCAAGGAACAATTCACTCTCTGTGGGCTGTTTACTATTATGGACCCAGTTGAAAGTGATGTCAAGTTCACCATCTTCGGCTTGAGCTTTGACCAATTCATCTACAGTGAGTGACCTGTAAAACTTGGGATGGATCGGATTCATGTTGAATAAGAACTTCCACATCTCCATTTGTCATGATTAAATTAATGTGGCCGGGCATCACTGCTTCACAACATCCACCAGCCTCCCACGGATATATCAAAGAAGTCACATCTACCTGTTCGTACTATACATGTCCACTACCACGGTTAACTGCTACTAAGGCGACCTTTTTAGCTGTTGTACCATTGCCACAATTGGCTGCGACCTTGGTTGATCTTTTGGATACTTGTAGACTATCAGGCACCTTAGGAAATTCTGGCGTAGAGCTTTGGCGTTTGACGTCGAACGTGGATCTTTTGTGGCTATCTCGTCAGGTACCTTAGATGCCAGAGGTACAACGTCATCAACCTCTCTCGCAAAGTCTCCCCAATGGCTGTTGACTCGTCTAAAATGGTCACATCCATCACAAGGAAGGTCTTCACACAGGCAGTACAGCTTGCTGTCTGGGCCGGCATTCTAGACAAGGCATCTGCATTACCATGTTTAATACCTGCTCGATGTTGGAGAACCATGTTGTACTTGGACAACTCTTCCATCCCTCTGGCTAACTGTCCTTGCGGCTCTTTGAAACGTAGTAACCAGGTCAAACTTAAGTGGTCTGTCCTTACTGTAAGTGGTCGTCCTAGCAAGTAGTAGCGATATTGTCGAGTAAACCTCACTACTGCTAGTAGTTCTTTCCGTGTAGTGCAATAACTTCGTTGATCTTTTGTTAAGGCATAGCTCCCATAGGCGATGACTTTTTCTTGACCATCCTGTACTTGAATCAACTCGGCCCAATCGCTACATCCGACGCATCCGTGTCCAGGATAAATGGATCAGTATGGTTAGGCAAAGCGAGTACTGGCGGCTCAGTCAGGCTTCTCTTCAAAGTACAAAAAGACTCATCTTGTTCATCGTCCTATTTGAAATTTTGTTTTCCTATCACACGGTACAGAGGTTGAGCCTCTCTTGAAAAATCTTTCACAAAACCCCTGTGGTAGGTAGCTAAGCCCATAAAACGTTCAACTTCTTTGGAACAAGTCGGCGTAGGCCATTCCTTTACCACTTTGACATCTTGCTCCGACATGGCTAATGTGTTGCTGCTAACAATTCTTCCAAGGAATTCTACTTCAGGCTGGAAAAAAGAGCATTTCTTTTTCAGTTTCAATCCATTCTGTCGAAATCTGATCAATGTCTCTCTCAGATTGACCAGGTGATCTTCAAAATCTTTCCCGAGTACTATAATGTCGTCGAGGAAGGCTAAGACTTCTTCCCAGTTTTACCCCCGCAGGACTAGATTCATCACACGTGCGAATATTGCAGGCGCCTTGCAAATACAAAACCCCATTTTGACCTGTTCAAATAATCCGTACTTGGTAAAAAATGCTGTCTTCTTCCTGTCCTCCTCTTTGATGCTGACCTGCCAATATGCTGAGTTGGCATCCAACTTCGAGAACCAAACACTTCCTGCCCACGTATCCACGCAATCATCGACTAATGGCAACGGAAAGACGTCCTTAAAGGTAGGTATCGATGTTTTTTTCATGTCACAGATTTTAATTATTTTTATTTCCTCTCATAAACTATTTGAATACAATATGCCGAAAAGAAGTTTTGCCAAAATATGAGGCCGCTTATCAGGAAAAAGCAGGGTATTTCCCTAATAGCCTACGTTGGCTATTAATCTATTTTTAGATTAATCCGAGACAGTTACGAAGATTATAGGTCATTCACGTGGCGCAAATAACCGTTAGAACCTTACATTTAGTTCAAATTACATCAAACCAACGTCATCATTACGTCATCAGGAGTAATGTTCGCTAGCTGGTCTGTAAAGATCAGTCCTTTCATGTAACATTATTTAGGACGTTGTCTGTTTCGCTAGTAAATTTGTTACCTTCATTTGACTGGGTCATATGCAAATGAGGTCATCCGATGTCGGCAGCCGAATTCCGTGATATCTAAAAATAACCTGGAATTCCGCTGAACCTTTCCGATATAACCAGAAAAAGCCACTTTATGTCTTTTAGATAACCACCAAGACAATACCTGACCTAACTTAAAGTATTAAATGTTCGTTTGAGTCTATTTTTCGGCACTTGGTAATTTTTCTTATCTAGGTTTCAGAAACATCGATACCTCCCTTTAACAGTCACGTTGTTAATCTGGCGATAATCGATACACCAACGGACATTTCCATCTGGTTTCCGAATAAGCACTGGCGCCGAAGCCCAACCTTAAACTGATTCTTGGATGACACCTGCGTCTAACATCTTCAAATGTGATTCTTCCTCTCCCACAAAATGTGCTGGCGTAAGTCTCATCCCATGTTTAATGGGTTTTGCATCACCAGTATCTATTTCATGTTGCAGTGCAGTGAAACTGCCCAGATCAAATTCGCGTTGCGCAAATATATCTTGGAATTCTATCAGTAAATTGGCAAACTCTGTCTTCTCTACTGCATCAAATTTTTGGCATGATTTGAGAAACATATCTTGTAAATGATCTGGTAATTTGTGTTCATCCTCTTGATCGTTGTTAACTTCCACGGATTGTACTCCTGGTATATGCTCCATTGGGCAGCTACCAAGTTCATCGGTGACAGGAAAAGCTCTGGCAATCTGTTTTCCTTTCTTCAACAGACGATATTTGTTGGTCGGGCTAACAACTACAATGATCGGCTGTGAATTCCCTTCAAATAACACCCTTGGTATCAGTACTTTCAATCCATCAAGAGGCTCTATACCATACTGTGGTAAGTCTTCATCTGCACGGCATTTGACTTGTATCGCAGTATTGGGAGGAATAACACATCTCTTCACTACGGTCACTCGGGCGATAGTATGATCGACATCTTTGGTTTTAGCTTTCATTGGGATAAGTTGACAACCAAATAAAAGAATGCACTTTTCTAAGTCAATAAGAGTGGCGTTCTTTTTCAGTATGACGGCGCCCAACAGCATATCTTGGTCGATCGGAGCTACGTGAAATTCATTCAAGTATAATTGTTCACGAATCTTCAGTTTCATTGGTCCAACTGCCATTCCCTGCATTGACATTTGTCTTCATGCAGCTGACAATCTGATTTCACGCAGTTTCTTCGGCTTGGGGTTAAGGGTTGCATACAGTGTATTATATATTAGGGTCACATCGGCACCGGTATCTACTACTGCCTGAACAACATGATATCTAACCCTCGCTGGAATGCTGTATGGTGACGAAGAATTCAGTTGGTAAATCTTCAATTTGGTCTCGTTGAGCGTCTCTGGCTCCAGTTGGTTAGATGACTTGGGACGTTGCGGACTGGAGCCTGCAGAGTTTCTCTTATCCCAATGGCTTGTAACATTCTTGTGGACAGATTGCTTTTTGTGCACATCACCACCAGACATGTTTTTCTTCTCTTTAGGGTATATAACCGGAAAGGATTTGTTTCTAGCATCAGCTGAATTTCTAAGGGTTTCTAGCATCAGCTGAATTTCTAAGGCCTGACTTCTCTCGGGTCGCCGGTAGGCCTACTCCCTGGACCCTTGGGAGTTTAAATCTTTTCTTTCCTCCTGTTTGTCCTTCTTTTCTTCCTTACACTCTCTTTGGAAGTGTCCAATCTTGCCCCAGTTGTAACATGGGTCCTTGTCCTTGGATTGTTTCTTTTTCATGCCATTTTTTCTTGGCCCTCTTCCTCTGGACTTCTTCAAATCTTGAATTTCTTTCTTCATGTCCTCCAAGGCTTTCTGCATTGTGGCCCATATTTCTTGGCTCGGTAATTGTGTAGCACTGATTGCACCCCCGACGGCGGCACTCATCCTTTCCGACTACTTGTCTCTCACCAATTGGTCGATAATCGTAGACTTATGTGGGATAGCAGCTGGAGGTTAGGAAAGGATGTAGTGGTAGTACTGGTGTGAGAAATACCAGGATTCAATTGTTAGGTGCTCCAGCCGCCGCGATATAACTGAAAGATTGTTGAAAGCGGCGTAAAACCCCATTCAAACAAACGATTGCGTTAACTTGTGGCTCTTCCTGGTAGTAACTGGTCCTTTTCTTTGATCGAATGTACATGCTGGTAAGTCATGATCTGGTCTCTGGCAACATCAATAGTTTTCGGGCTTTGCATGTAGGTTGCATGACCTGCATCCTTGTCATACAGTCCCTGACAAAACTTGGAGATGGCTTGCTTGTCGGAGTATTTTTTGTTCACTCTCTAAAAGCTTTGTTTGCCAGTCTAAGTACTCTATCATAAAAGTACTCTATCATACCAGTCAGTGCGTCGGACTGTCAATCTAGAGGTCCCGGGTTAGATCCCCGACGGCGGCACTCATCCATTCCGACTATTTGTCTCTCACCAATGGGTCGAAAATCGTAGACCTATGTGGGATAGCAGCTGGAGGCTAGGAAAGGATGTAATGGTAGTACTGGTGTGAGAAATACAAGGATTCCATTGTTAGGTGCTCCAGCCGCCGCGATATAGCTGAAAGATTGTTGAAAGCGGCGTAAAACCCCATTCAAACAAAACAAACAAAAATCATACCAGTCATCAAGGCTTTCATCTTGTCTTTGGGCCTTATTCTTAAAATTGGCTTGTGAAGTTACCACCATACCTGGCTTCTAGGCTTTTCATCAATGATCTGTAGCTGACGCTTCCTTCTCTTTCCATCAGAGTAGCATAAAAATCAGCTGCTTTCCCTGTGAGACACCAACAGAGGCATGTTCTTCTCTCCCTCGGTTGTAGTTCGTACAGTGATGCGTAGTCATCAAACATGTTTTTGAAAGCTAGCCAACTTCCCTTTCCATCAAAGTACATTTCCCTTGGCATGTTGGTCAGTTTTCTTTGGCTACTTTTTCTGGGATTCTTGACGAATGGCACCATGTTAGTTTGTTGGTCATAATCATCATCATCTTCACTACCATCAGCACTGGCGGACGTAGAACTCTCGCTATCGGATTCTTCATCGGATAGTGTGTACTCGAGATGTCTACGCAGCCTCTGTCTCACATCTTTGGGTACTGACGTGTCACTATCGCTGTCTTGTGGCTGCTGGTCATGTTGTACCAGTTTTTGTTTTTAAGCAGGGGGTTGTGCCTGTCGCAAACCATGCTTCAAAGACTCAACCGAATGTAACATTCTTTTCAGCTGTGCCTGTCGCAAGCTATCTTTTACAGGTTTCTTAGTGGGCGTGGCCGTCGGAGCTTTTAAGTCGAACGCAGTGCCCTTTACCCTTGTTTTGATTATTGCTTCTGCAGTGTCAAGCAAATGATTTGCAAACGCAACGTCTTCTTTATCTTTATTTGGTGTGAAATGGCCGGCTTTTTGCCCAGCGACCCCCCATCATTTGTTTGCTTGTTTTGACCTTGAGATCTAGGCGTGAACCTCTTCTAAGACAAATCTTTGTTTTTTGTGAAGTCCAGAAGAGCCTTCTATTCTTCAGAGAAAGGTCGTCTGACAATGCCTTGCAGTGTATCAATGTCAAGGTTACCTTGAGCAGATCTTAGTTTGACAATGGCATCTGCGATTGTCGTTCCTACTCCATGAATCTTTTGTAAATCATCAATGGATGAAAAATTTACTGCTACCCTGAATTCTGACATTTTTCTGTTCAAGTGTGGGCTCTTGTCTTTATTCAGTCAAATTTTGTCATAAAATTTCAAAATTTTAGAAAGAATTTTCAAAATTTTATAAATAACTTTCAAAATAATTCAAAGAATTAAATTATTTATTAAATTTCCAAAATTTTAATTTGCTATGTCAGAAAAAAACGAAAATTCGTTAATTTATTGAATTGCAGTACTGTATTTTTGTCAAAAACTGCAGCAGACGACGAATTTCACCCTAAATTTCGTCAAGACTCAAATTCAGTTAAATTGCAGAGAACTGGTAGATAGACAGACTCAATGCAATTTAGAAATACTCTGCAGCGCACATATTGACACAGATAGGCTGAGACTAGTGAATTTTGAAGCGAAAAGCACTTAAATTGCAAAAAAAAAAAAATCGGACTTCCGGTCAGACACGTGCTCCAATTTTCACTCGTTTTTCATCTTAAAAGTGGACAAATGGGCCAAATCAGGGCATAGAAATTCAATACAATCGAAGACCAAGGCCAGGGGATCCACTTACATCTAATAAATTTGCTTGTTCAATTGTTGAACTCTCGAAGATTTTCAGCAGGTGCTTGCCCTCTCGAATCTGGACTGGTTTACAGCTTCAGTAGACTGAGGAGCCTGGCTCAATTATCGGGTACTTTCACCGGTAAATTTGAGCTGTTAATCTTCGTCTGTGAGTTCGTAGATACTTCTGACACCAATAAAGTGTCTCACCTAAACTTATAAGTGACTATCTTCGTGCTAGTACGCACAAAGAATGACAGCGATGTTATCACTCCGGCTGTTTGTACTGGAATAGCAATGCGGGCCGGCTCGACGCCTCGCTAGACTGGTTTCGCGCGCTTTTGCGGACACGCCTATGGTACCTAAAGGGGCGTGGCTAGAGCCGAAGAGGTTAACCATTAGGCTCTTCTGAATATTTACTACAATTACAACCTTAATTTCGATTATCCAAAATGACAGTTCACACAGTTATTTAAAACACCATTATCTGCCACAATCTTGCTTTACTTACACTGTGGATGACCTTATCTCTAATTTCTAGCTAAACTTTGTGAAAACAATGCCTAAATTTGACAAAATGGAAGACTAAATTTTCTACAATTTTTATTGTACGGACTGCTTTGCCCGAAAACCCAAAAAATTCACCTTGACTATTCTACGGACATAATTTGACCAAAACTCAAAGTACTCTGACAGAACATGTCCTATTTATACAATACAGACACTTACCATAGTTTTGCGCCAACCATTAAATAGACATAATTTAGGACAATGATTGTTTCGCTTGTCAATTTGTTACCTTCCGTTGACATTGGGTCATATGCATGTGGTGTCGACAGGCGAATTCCGCGATATCTAAAAATATCTAAAAGTAACCTGAAATTCCACTAAACCTTTCCATTACCGAAAAGAGACACTTAAGTCTATCAGATTAACGCAAAACAATATCTGACCCAAGTTTTTTTGTATTAAGCGTCCGTTTCAGCGTATTTTTTAGCGATTGACAATTTTTTCTTACATAGGTTTCAGAAACATTAATCCCTCCCTTTAACATCGTTTATAGTATTAACATAATGATTATTGTGCAAAATAATAGTCAATAATAATAATCAAATAGATAACAATAAAATTAATGATAATAATAATTAAAAAATGAAAAAATATTATAATGATATATAACGCTGTGAAGAATGCACAATACTGGTAGGAATAACAATATCGTTATCATCATTATTATCATCAAATGTTGATAGAGATAAAAGCGGCAATAGAAGTTGATATATAATATTCATAAAAAGTAAAAGGTATGATAACCATAAATAAAATTAAAAATATAAAAATAATGATAATAACATTAATACTAATTGGTAACTAAACACAATAAACAACAACATCCTATAAAAAACCACCACCAACAACAACAAAAACTCAAATCAAATATTGGAGGTAGGGAGTAGGCAAAAAAGCATAATCAGATGACAAGTTTTATCATATGCCCAGATTACAAGAAGATTCAGATGACATAAGGGCCCTGAAGAAAGGCCAAATATGGCAGAAAACACTACAAGAAAATGAGAAATTATTTCATATGTTAATTTCCCTTAAATTCCTTAGAGACTTGACTGTATGTTACACCCCAATGGCATCTATGTCCCAAGGCTTACAAACCCCTTATCTTCCATTAACTGTCTGTAAGCTTTTTCTTCTCCTTCTAAACACTGTAGTATCACACATTTAAGGTCGCTCACTTTATGATAATGAAAATGTCTCGTAATGGGCTTATCTACCTGGTTTTTCACATGTGTTCACCTACACGTTCCTTGATCGACCTCTCTGTTTCCCCGACATAGACTGTCTTTTCACATGCAGAATTCAGTGACGTAATTGATACGTTATGCTATCTACAAATTAGGCAATTTTGGTGCAATCCACAGATAGCATATTTACCCGATAAATTTCGGTTCCATTTGGGTTGCACTTTGAAGCGATTCAAATTCAAGACACAGCATTACGAAAAGACATTAGTAAAAAAAAAAAACAATAGAAAAATATCACGTCAAGAAAATATACCCACTTGAGTTTGAAATGTCCTTGTACTGTATTTCTTCTTTCATTGATTAATTTTTCTTGTTGTTGTCTTTTACTAATTACATGTTATAAGCTAAAAGAGTTGACTTTCTATTGTGAATTTCAAATATGGAAACAATTAAGTTGATGTCATTTTTAGGCTCTTAGAGATTTTCTTGCCTCTGGAGACCAAAAGCTACTTTCACGTAAAAATGTTGGCCTAGGAGGCCAGCTATTAAATCGCTGAATCCGCTGAAAAAGTAGATCTATCTACCAAATAAGAAAATCGGCGAACGAAGTGCTGCCTCGAACCATTTGGAGACCATATTCCACCTATTCTAGCAAAGACCTTCACGCTTAGTGTGGATTTAATAAAAAAGAAATTTAAATACTTTTGTTTTGGGACTGCCAAGTGAAATATCTAAGCCCTAACTATGGTGGCATGGAACAATCATCATTTGGTAAACATCTGTTCTAGCAAAGAGCTTCACGTTTAATATTGATGTTAATCAAAATTACTATTGTTTGGGACTGCTATTAAATTATCTAAGCCCAGGCTATGGTGGAACAGGGCATTCATCATAAGATAATCAAACTATTTGTTTGTCTGTAACTCTGTTTATCCGCCAAAAACTTTTTGTATTGTTAATAACTTTTGAATGATAGGTGATAGAGCCTTCATATTTCACATCATTATTGCTTTGGAAAAGACCTTTCTGTTGGTACCAGCTCAAAGTCATCAGCTAAGATCATTTTTCAAGGTCAAATATGTGCAAAATTAAAACTCTAACATTGGTTTTATAACTGATTTCCATTTATATCAAACAACTGCGTCTAAAAAATAGAATTCGCGGGGGCATTGTTGTTTAACAAATACATTTTTTACTCGAATGAGAATTTATTCAAACTTCAAATTTGAATAAATATCCCATTTCTAATTAACATTGAAAGTTGCAAGCAACAATTTATCACCTTTTTTTTTAAATTTTCACGCGTTTAAGATATCATTTCTGCTGCAATGATCTTTGATCTGAAGTCGAAGTTTGTGAAAATTGTCACTTTTGGACGAAGGTTTTTGGGCCCTGATTGAACACAAGAAATTTAGAATATTGTTAAAACAATTTATTGAACTATAAACGATGAATGTACATATTGCAAATCTTTTCATTCTGTCTAGTTGAGCAAGTTCTTAGTACTTGTTACTTACAATTTCCATAATTTTCTGGCCTTCAGTACTATCAGTACTTTGATTATCTTACCCGCGTCAGTGAACTATGTTAACTTTTAAATATTTCATAAATGAAATAGGAACTAATTTCAGGCAACTACCAGCTCTTTTGCATTTAAAATCTCATTCGGTTTTAAAATCTAATAAACATTTATTTGACGCTCTCTGGAAGTATTCGACGTTATAATGCACGTCTCACAGGAGACTTAAATTGCATATAGAAGATTAAATTATTTAAACAGATCTTTCTTTTGCTGTTAAAAGCATCCACTTTGAAAACTAAACTGGATTAAATTACGCAAATAGCGCAAAGGTCTTCGAATATCCACTAACCCTATAGTATCTCAAAAGAAAGAGGTCCGTCTTATTTACACGCTATAAGCGTACATAATAAATCAATTTCGCAACAGCATTTTTTTCTGTAAAAAGGTTCTAATTCGTACCCATTAACCCTTTCCCGTTTTTCAAATTTTAGACCTGTCCAAATTCAAAGGTTTTGCAGACGACAATTCAAAGACGACTTAATTAAAAAATAATTCTGTAGAGTAAAAAAATTGTGAAAAAAGAAGAAATTGTTTGTTTCAAGTAAAAAAACACAGGGATGTAAAACTCAGCAACTGAACAGGAAATAGTTAAGTATAAGTCTATAATGATAATGATCCTAGCGACTGGCTATTCGAAACTTGTATGTTTACTCTAAAATACTATTTTTTTTATCCTCAGACTGCCTATCAATCGTAGGCTAAAGTTACCGCGGTAAAATTCCAATCCACGCAGAGTAAAATTTGAAAACATCTAACGCAATTAGTACAATCTTCTGTAGATCGGATCAGATCACACGACTTCGAGTATTTATTTATACGCCCGATTAAACTCGGTTCAGAGGCAAGAAAGACCCGCATTTCATTAATACTATACAGTACATTCAAGTGTTCAGAATTAGGCAAAACTGTCAAACATAAACGAGTGAATCGTTGAAAGAGAGAAGATATATGATTTATTGGAAATGTTCTTATAAATAATGTTACTTAGACTAGACTTACAGTATTAAAATGGTCCAGCTCGACGAAGTTGCTGTATATAATAGTTAAGCGAAGCTGTCAGTTTTAATCACGATTGGAATGTAATTACCTCTGAATTCTATCTATTGGATATAACAGCGACGTCTACATACCTCTTTTGAGAGATGCAAATTATATTGTAAATCTTGTAAATGACCGCCAGCAAGCCCACACTCTCTCAGTCTCTTTCTGTATGTCTCTCTCTCTCTGTCTGTTTCTCTCTCTCTGTCTCTCTCTATATGTCTCTCTCTCTTTACATGGAAACTTTAAAGCGTATAGTAGAATACTCGCATCGCACGCGATATCCTCCAAGTTCGAACCTGGCTACACGCTCCATTTTTTAGCTCACCTGAGAACAACATGCTCAAGGTGAGCTTTTGGTATCACCTTTTGTGCGTCGGAAGGCGTAAACAATTCATTAAACATCTTCTCCTCAGTAACCACTAAGTGGATTTCAACCAAACTTGGTAGGAATGTTCCTTGGGTGACCCTTTTCAAAAGTTGTTCGCGGATTTTTGATTGACCCCCAAGTATGGGCGTGGCAGGGCGTGTCAGTTTTTGACTTTGAAATCTTTAAAATCTTCTCCTCAGTAACCATTGGGCCAATTTCAACCAAATTTGGTATGAATGTTCCTTAGGTGACCCTTTCAAAAGTTGTTCGTGGAATTTTGATTGGCGCTCAAATATGGGCGTGGCAGGGTGTGGCAGTTTTTGACTTTGAAATCTTTTAACATCTTCTCCTCAGTAACCATTGGGCCAATTTCAACCAAACTTGGCATGAATGATCCTTGGGTGACCTTTTTCAAAAAGTTGTTCGTGGAATTTTGATTGATGCCCAAATATGGGCGTGGCAGGGTGTGGCAGTTTTTGACTTTGAAATCTTTTAACATCTTCTCCTCAGTAACCATTTGGCCAATTTCAACCAAACTTGGCATGAATGTTCCTTGGGTGACCCTTTCAAAAGTTGTTCGCAGAATTTTGTTTCACGCCCAAATATCGGCATGGTAGTTTTTGACTTTGAAATCTTTAAATATCTTCTCCTCAGTAACCATTGGGCCAATTTCAACCAAACTTGGCAGGAATGTTCCTTGGGTGACCCTTTCAAAAGTTGTTCGCAGAATTTTGTTTCACGCCCAAATATGGGTATGGTAGTTTTTGACTTTGAAATCTTTAAACATCTTCTCCTCAGTAACCATTCGGCCAATTTTAACCAAATTTGGTATGAATGTTCCTTGGGTGTCTCTTTTCAAAAGTTGTTCGTGGAATTTTGATTTATGCCTAAAATTGGGCGTTGAATTTTTTTTTACTTTGAAATCTTTAAACATCTTCTCATCAGTAACCATTGGGCCAATTTCAACCAAACTTGGCATGAATGTTCCTTAGGTGACCATTTTAAAAAGTTGTTCGTGGAATTTTGATTCCTGTCAAAATATTGGCGTGGCAGGGCGTGGCAGTTTTTGTCTTTGAAATCTTAAAGCATCTTCTCCTAAGTAGCCATTCGGCTAGTTTCAACCAAACTTGGCATGAATGTTCCTTGGGTGACTCTTTTCAAAAGTTGTTGTAGAATTTTTATTTATGCCCAAATATGGGCTTGGCAGGGCTTGGCAGTTTTTTTACTTTGAATACTTTAAACATCTTTTCCTCAGTAACCATAGGGCCTATTTAAACCAAATTTGGCATTAATGTTCCTTGGGTGACCCTTTTAAAAAGTTGTAAGTGGAATTTGGATTTATGCCAAAATATGGGCGTGGCAGGTTGGGGCAGTTTTTGACTTTAAAACCTTTTAACATCTTCTCCTCAGTAACAATTGGGCCAATTTCAACCAAACTTGGTATCAATGTTCCTTGGGTGACCCTTTTCAAAAATTGTTCGTGGAATTTAGCTTTTTGCCCAAATATGGGCGTGGCAGGGCGTGTCAGTTTTTTTTTTGTTTTTTTTTTTTAAATCTTTAAACATCTTCTCCTAAGTAACCATTTGGCCAATTTCAACCAAACTTGGCATGAATGTTCCTTGGGTGACCCTTTTCAAAAGTTGTTCGTGGAATTTTGATTGATGCCCAAATAAGGGCATGGCAGGGTGGGGTAGTTTTTGACTTAGAAGTCTTTAAACATCTTCTCCTCAGTAACAATTGGGCCAATTTCAACCAAACTTGGCATGAATGTTCCTTGGATGATCCTTTTCAAATCTTGTTTGGGAAATTTGATTGACGCCAAAATATGGGCGTGGCCTTTTTTTTTTTTTTTTATTTAGAAATCTTTAAATATCTTCCTCATTAATCATTTTGCCAATTTCAACCAAATTTCGTATGAATGTTCCTTTGGTGACCCTTTTCAAAAGTTGTTCGAGAATTCTGATTGACACCCGAATATGGGCGTGGCATGGTGGGGCAGTTTTTTACTTTGACATTTTTAAATATCTCCTCAGTAACTATTGGGCCAATTTCAACTAAACATAAATGAATATTCCTTGGGTGACCCTTGAATCATCTTACATTAGTCAGATGAGCGATTTCAGGGCCATTCTGGCCCTCTTCTCTCTGTTTTACGCTCCACTCGTTGAAAGCCAACAGGCTTTTTTTATGATGTAGCATCCGTCGTCCGTCCGTCTGTAAGCTTTAACTTTAAAAATCTTATTCTTCGAAAGTACTTATCAGAAGTAAAAAAAACAAAAAAACACACACACACAAAAACTGAGAGGAATGATCCTTTGGTGACCCTTTATAAGATTCCTTAAAAGAACTTAGTCAAATTTACAACTTATTTTAATTGAAGCTGTAAGAGGAGTTGCGCACATAAGAAATATGGTGATTTATTCCAATTCAAGGGCAGACTATTCAAGAAGAACTGGAGGGATTTGAATTTCAGAGGTCTAGTGCACAATTAGACATCATAGAGATACTTTGAAACACGTTTCAGATGGATCCCATTAATACTATAGGAGGAGTTGTGATTGATTGAATGGGGATAAGGGCATTCACTTGGCGCGAATAACCGTCGGAACCTTGCATTAATTCAAATTACATCAAACCAACGTCATCGTTTCGTCATCAGGAGTTATGTTCGCTAGCCAGTCTGTAAAGATCAGTTTTTTCATGTGACATGATATAGGACGTTGGCTGTTTCGCTAGTAAATTTGTTACCTTCATTTGTCTGGATCATATGCAAATGAGGTCATTGGATTTCAACAGCCGTGATATCTAAAAATAACCTGGAAATCCGCTGAAACTTTCCGATATAACCACAATAACCCTTTTTAGTTCTATTAGATTATCACCAAGACAATACCTGACCTAACTTTAAGTATTAAATACTCGTTTGAGTTTATTTTTCGGCACTTGGTTATTTTTTCTTATCTAGGTTTTAGAAAAATCGATACCTCCCTTTAAGCTGCGTTTATACGAATATACACACTTACAGGAGTTCTGCGCTATTTACTGTGAGATTATTTAGGCGTTAGTTGTTTCGCCTTAAGGTAGGTATCGATGTATTTTTCATGTCACAGATTTTAATTATTTTTATTTCCTCTAATATACTATTTGAATACAATATGCCGCAAAAATCTGAGGTCGCTTATCAGAAAAAAGCAGGGTATTTCCCAAATAGCCTACGTAGGCTATTAATCTATTTTTAGATTTATCCGAGACAGTTGCGAAAATTATAGCGCATTCACGTTGGGTGAATAACCGTTGGAACCTTGCATTTAGTTTAAATTACATCAAATCAACGTCATCGTTACGTCATAAGGAGTTATGTTCGCTAGCCGGTCTAAAAGATAAGTCCAAAACTGTCGTAAGCGTTATTACGAATATAAACACTATACACTTACCGTAGTTTTGCGCTTAGCCTTTCATGTGACATGATCAAGGACGTTGGCTGTTTCGCTAGAAAATTTGTTACTTCCATTTGACTTTGGTCATATGTTAACGAGGTCTGGGTCATATGCAAACGAGGTCATTCGATCTCGACAGCCGAATTTCGTGATATCTAACAATAACCATGAGTTCCGCTTAACCTTTCCGATATGACCACAAAAAGCCACTTTAGGTCTATTAGATTACCACCAAGACAATACCTGACCTAACTTAAATGTTCGTTTGAGTCTATTTTTCGGAACTTGGTAATGTTTTCTTATCTAGGTTTCAGAAACATCGATACCTCCCTTTAACAATTTGTAACCTTCCGTCGACTTTTGGTCTTGAAATAAGGTTATGCGGTGACGACAACAGAATTTCGTGATAACTACAAATAACCTTGAATTCCGCTGAACCTTTCCTATATAACCAGAAAATCCACTTTAAGACTATCAGATAATTTCTGACTCAAATTTTAGTGCGAAGCGTCCGTTTGAGCGTATATCAAGGCAATTGGCACATTTTTCTTGTCTATGTTTCAGAAACATCGATATCTCCCTTTCAGATATTGAATTTTAGATATTCTAAAGCTAGTTAATAAGCCTCAGGATGAACACAAATGAAAATGTTTTCTTGTTACAAACAGTTCGTTGATAAAGATTAGACTAAGTATCACTGGGGTTATAAGTTCTAAATGATATTTGGAGTGATCTGCCGAGGTTTAAGAAGGAAGAGGATAGTGTCCTCATAGTCTAAGGGATTTCCCCATTTTCGCGCCTGTTACCCCAATTCCGCATCGTTTTATGCTATAAAAGATTTGTATCATCGACAACAATATGTTTGCTTTTTGAATTTGGAATATATAATACTTCCTAAGCTTAAGAGCAGTCTTGAATCATCGGATTATTTCACTTAAAGGTAGAAATGTATTTAATTCTAAATCTAAGATCTGCGAGATAAAAGATTATTTGAAATTTTCTTGAATTTGCTATTAACTGTCGCTTCTCTCGACAAACAAGCAAAGCTGTATTTACTCTTTTAAAAAAATATGTCTTTACTCCGAAAGTCGTATTATTTTCATGGAATAGTTGGTTCAATGTATCGAATGATTGTATATATGATGAATATGCACTATTTGTAAAAAAAATGTTTAGTTTTGAAGAGTATGAATAAGGCATGGGTTTGAGTTATACAGCAAACCCTAAGACATTAAGTTTGACCGCGTCAATTCAGATTATATCCAGCATACTGCTCCCTGTGATCGATATAATTCAAATCTGAAAAGGACACATAAATTCAGCAAATTATCATTTTGAGGGTTCATTTTTAGCTCACCTGAGCACGTAGTGCTCAAGTGAGCTATTGTGATCCCCTTTCGTCCGGCGTCCGTCCGTCGTGCGTCGTCTGTCAACAATTTCTTTAAACGACATCTCATCCAAAACCGCTGGGCCAATTTGAACCAAATTTGGCAGAAATGTTGCTTAGGTGATCCCCTTTAAAAATAGCAAAAAGAATTGAAATCCATTAAAAACTCTGGTTGCCCTTTAAAAATAGCAAAAAGAATTGAAATCCGTTTAAAACTCTGGTTGCCATAGCAACAAAAGTGAAATTTTAAAAAAGTCTTTAAAAATCTTCCCCTGACCCAGAAGGCATAGAGCCTTGATATTTTGCATGAAGCATCAGTATATTGACCTCTTTCAGAATAGCTAAAATCATGATCCTCGGGTCCCCAGGGGCGGAGCCCAAAGGGGGGGTATATATAAATAAAGAACGATTTTTAAATGACATCTTCTCCCAAACCAATGGGCCGATTTGAACCAAATTTGGCAGAAATGTTCCGTAGGTGGTCCCCCAAAAAATAGCTAAAAGAATTGAAATCCGTTAAAAACTCTGGTTGCCATGGCAACAAAAGTTAACTTTTAAAATAATCTTTAAGAATCTTCTCCTCCTGACCCAGAAGGCGTAGTATATTGATCTCTTACAAAATAGCTAAAATCATAATCCTCGGGTCTCCAGGTGTTGAGCCGGGGCAGGGCGGGGGGTATAGGCATGAAGCATCAGTTCACAGACTTCTTTCTTATTTCTGTAATTATTACCCATTGATCCAGAGGGAGGAAAAAGGTTTTTTCTTTCTTTCAAATCAGCACTAAAGCCTTGGAATTTGTAATTTAGACTATTGGATCCCCAGGTTTATAGTCTTTATATGTAAGTGTGGCCCACTTGTTTCATAATCCTAATCTTAACATGAAATTAGACTGTTGAAAGAAAAAGAGCCTTTATCTCAGGTGAGCACCGCATGACCTTATTTGAATATGACCCAAAGTCAAAGACCCAGGTTCCTATCTCAAAGGTCAAGGTCAGAATCTGGGATCAAAGGGGCGTCCAGAATGGCTAAATTGCGTCCGGAATGGTTAAATTTTATTTACTCTCTTACCCTTCAATGGATTGCTTCCATATTTGGACAGATGCTTAATTGGGTGGACCACTTTACATGACCTTTACCTTGACCCAGTGACCTTGACCTTTGACCTACTGTTGACCTCTGTTTTTATAGAAATCATTATATGTATTAAAATTCCATTTATTAAAAACCCAGACGTATAGATCACAAATGCATGTGGTTGTGTTTACAAAACAAATCTAAGTGCCACATGCTTGACCCTGTCCTTTGGGGGCATTTGTCACATGACTGTGACCAGTTCTTGTTTTTGTATACTTTGTTAGAATACCATACCATGGCAAAGTTACTTTAAAGATTTTGTTTGTAGACAAGTGACATTTATCCTCGACGAAGTAAAACTATAGGTTCGACTTAAGCAAAAGATTTCGATATTGTTGTTATTTCAGTAAAGTTTGCTGGAACGTGACGGGGAAATTGCTATTACAGCTTATCATTTGGTTAGAATTTCATGTCAAAGTTTGAAAAGTGCGATGCGTATCCCAGCCTATCCCTCAAAAATAGTCATATTCCACGAATCAATATTTGATTTTGCCTTCTTGTGTACATTTGTGTTTCTAGTTTTGTTTAGTATTGACATAGAAACAATATATTGCCAGAGCAAAATCATGACGTACTTAAACAGTAGATTGGCTGATAAAGTTATCTACGCAGTAAGTAATCTACGTAGTAAGTAATCTACGCAGTAAGAGATAAAATAAGAGTGTGAAAATGTTACGCAAGGAAAGAAAAAGCAATTAACCGATCGCAAAAGATACGCCCGCCACACTGATTGACGTGGAGCTAATTCGACTTGGAGAGGGGATTTAAAAAGTCTGAAGAACAAAAAAAAAAAAAAAAAGAAAAAAAAGGGCAACAATTCACAAGGTTGAGCTATGGTTCTTTTGCATGTTATTGTGATCCTGAAGTTGCATGATCACACCTTTCATACCTCCATAAATATGTTACGGACACAATTCAAATCTGAAAACAACAAAGGGCGAGAACTCACAAACAAGTACGTAGGCTTGTGTTTTTTGCGCTGCACATCCCCTCTGTGAGATCTATCCACACATAAAGTTTCATGATCATACCGATTATACTTTCGGGGATATGGTCCGACAACAAATCAAGTCTGAAACAGGTATAACTTAAAAGTACGGTAGAGTTAGGGTTCTTATGCACTACACTTCCCCTGGTGAGATCTGCCTACACAAAGTTTCCTGTTCATTCCTATAATAATTTCAGAGAAATGTTCCGGACAGAGTTCATGTCTAAAAAAGGAACGAAGGGTTATAACTTAAAGCGTAAGTTAGGTAGCGTTATGGTTCTTCTGTACTGCATGCTATCTTGGTGCGATCTGTCGTCACATAGTTTCATTATCATACCTATTATACTTTCAGAGATTGATTGATTGATTGAATGGGGTTTTAACGCCAATTTTAACAATATTTTAGTCATATCGCGGCGGCTGGATCACCCATCAATGGATTCCTGTTTTTTTTCTTCCACTACATCCTTTCCTAACCTCCAGCTGCATCTCTTTGTTTATCCAACCATTGGTGAGGGACAAATGTCAGAAAGGACATGTGCCGCTGCCCTGTGTCGAACATACAATGAGAGATATACTCCGGAAAAAAAATCAAGTCTGAAAAAAAACTAAGGGCAATAACTCAAGAAATAAGAAGAGTAAAGTTATGGTTCTTATGCACTGTAGTCCGTTATCAAGAAATGAATACGACTGCCAAGTTTCAAGTCAAGCAGACGTTAGGTTCAAGAGTTATACCCCGGACATAGAAGTGGACGCTATAAGTGATCCCACAATAAATTAGGTTTTTCGACGGGCGTTCAATAAAAAATCCATCAACCATTCAAATCAATCATTTAGATAGGAGGCGAAATTTAACTTCCAACATTGTCCAACATAGATGTGAAGCGTTTTTGTTGAGATGATGACTTAAAGCCATATCCTCACCTAAAACACATGGCAAAATTAATATGAAAACTCACTCGAAGCCCTACAATTAATAAATCAAAGAACTGAAAAGTACTGTAGGCCAGCAAAGCATTGTTTTGTTCTATAATCGCCTTTGTCAAACGTTATCATGATAAATAAAGAAACGAGGTTTAAGTAACCAAGTAGTTAACCAATTCCCACACAATCTCTCACTTTTACGCACCCCAAGAAAATAGTTATGGAAAACAATGTGGAAAATGAAGACATTGGTTGTTACAAGCAATTTCATGGAAAACAATGTGGAAAATGAAGACATTGGTTGTTACAAGCAATTTCTCCATTTTCCACACTGTTTTCTACCTTAAGGGATAAATATCTTAGAATTTTCAATAATTTGAAATTGTCGTCTGCAACTTCTTTTATGATCGATATGCTCAAGTGAGCAAAATATCTAGGAGATGAACTTGCATGCAGAGTGTGCAACATTCCTGAAAAACTTAACTACTTTTTATGGCGCAGTCATTTAACGGATTTAGTGGTTAAGCCTCCAGTGGCAGTTTGCACTCGTTGAACTTTGAGAGGACCTCAAATTGTGTCTGTTAACTTAAGCTATCAAAGCTGACACTTTGCTAGCTAAAGAGTTTTGATGTGGCACCTGCACAGATTATGTAAGAATTAGTTTTGCTCTCAATTTTCAAATCTCCACTCTGATGCTTTCAGACAATTGAAAGCAGATTAATCTGGTGTTGTAATGAAATTAACTGTTCATAACTTTAGAAAAAGAAAGAAAAGCAGCAAAAATATTTGGTGTTACGAGAAGCCGAATTAGTCAAGGAAGTAAAACCCGAATGATGGAACCGGGTTTCATCGGGTAAACACGTTATTTTTCTCCCAAAATTACCTTTATCAAATCAGTCGTTATCAGCATTACGCGAAGACTAACGACCTCCTCCGATGAATTACGATGTTACAAAGTAGGGCCTTTACTACATTAAACTGAAGTAAGAATGAATTCAAAATAATAACACGAAAAAAGAACATTTATTCAGATCATGATATTGATAACTATTTTAAAAGCAAATACCGTTACCATATCAATTTTTCATGAAGTTCTGTACAAGATCAGCTTCATATTGCGACCCACCACAATTTTGAGGTAGGTATCGGTGATTTTTTCATGTTATACATTTTAATCATTCTTATTTCCTTTAATACATTATAAAATGAAAAATTCTGAAAGTTTTGCGAAATTCGGAGGTCGTTTAACAACAAGGATATTTCCCTAAAAGCCTGCATAGGATGTTCATCTATTTTTAGATTAAGCCGAGGCAGTTGCAATGAATACTGGGTCATTCGCGTATTGTTTTTATCGTTGGAATTCCGCATTCAGTATGAATTTGCTCAAACAAACGCCATCGTTCGTCATCTGAAGTTATGTTAGCTGGCCGGTCCTCAATCCTCTAAAGATCAGTCCCAAAATGTCGTAAGCGTAAATACGAATATAGTCACTTACCCTAGTTTTGCACTAATAAATTTGATGTGACATTATTGGGAAGTTGTTTCGCTCGACAATTTGGTACCTTTCGTTGACTTTGGGTCATATGCAAATGAGATCATGCGGTGTCGAAAACCGAATTCCGTAATATTTAAAAAATAACCTGGAATTCCGCTGAATCTTTCCTATATAACCACTAAAAGCCTATCATATCATATTAAAGTCACGTATTAAATGTTCGTTTTAGTGTATTTTTCTACAATTGGTAAATGTTTCTTGTCTTGGTTTCAGAAACATCGATATCCCCCTTTAAGGTAAGAAACCTCAAAGGGAGGTATCGATGTTTCTGAAACCATGATAAGAAAATTTGCCAATTGCCTAAAAGTACGCTCAAATGGACGCTAATCACATAAACATGAATCAGATATTGTCTTCGCGGTAATCTGATAGGCTTTTAAAGTGTCTTTTTTGTTATAAAGCAAAGGTTTAGGGGAATTCCAGGTTATTTTTAGTAAGGACGGAATTCGGTTGTCGCCACCGCATGACCTCATTTGAATATGACCCAAAGTCAACAAAAAAAAAACACAAAAAAACCCAGCGTCCTTAATCATATCCCACTACATGGATAGCGCAATACTACGGTAAGTGTCTATATTCGTTTTTAATTGCAAGTTATTGGCCTTATTTTTTTTTTCAAAATAACACCTTAAAGTACCTTAGTCGGAGCTCAACGGGCATGGTAAGCGATTAGTTATCTCTTTCCTCTGCTTGTTTACATTTTATTCGTTTCATATTAAAAGCTGAAAATCCTAACAGGGATGGCCTTTGAAATTTTAAGAGACACAATAGATTTCTTGATGATAAATAATTCGTATGGTGATTTTAGAGACAAATAATGAGTTCAGTGGTTCTGCAAGTCAATCAACCGAGCTTGATTACGATCAGAGATAGCATGGCCCAAACACATCAGACATCATATTAAAAGTTGAAAATCCCAAAAGTGATGGCGTTTGAAATTTTAAGAGACACAATAGATTTCTTGATAATAAATAATTCGTATGGCGTTTTTAAAAACAATTAATGAGTTCAGCGGTTCTGCAAGTCAATCAACCGGGCTTGATTACGATCAGAGATAGCATGGCCCATACCCCCACATCAGACGAAATGGATCTTTGTCTACTTGGGAAGGTATCCTTCAAATGACAGACCACTGACTACTCCCACTGGTATCTGGCATGGTAGTTATAAACGATACATTTGTAATGAGAAAAGGGGCATAAAACGAAAGATAAACCATTAAATGACACCAAAACGTTGCTGTTAAATTAAGCTGTTGTTACGACATTTACGTCAAAGAACAAACAAAAAACATCAATGTTGGAGTTCAAAGGTAATATTTGTCGAATTTAATGAGTTGATTGCTCAGTTTGATTGACATTGGCAAAACGTCAATTAATCAACCACATGCATTTGTCGATTTCCTTAACCTATCTCAAGTCCTTTTAACCATTTACTTAAATTACGCGATAGGCAAATGCTTCCCTTATCCGAATTTCCCATAAGCCTTTCACAAACTAGAAATGTCGCAAGGCGGCCTTATACCACCAACATATTTTTTTCACTCAAGAACACGATTGCCCTTTGACCTTCGTTAACCAAAGACAATAGGGCGCCTCCTTGGGTCACGGATTTTGATTGATTGATCGAATTGGGTTTAACGCCGCTTTTAACAGTATTTCAGTCATATCGCGGCTTCTGGAGCACCTAACACCAGTATTTCTCACACCAGTACTACCACTTCATCCTTACCTAGCCTCCAGCTGCTATTCCACTTAGGACTACGATTATCCACCCATTGGTGAGAGACAAATGTCGGAAAGAATATATGCCGCCGCCGGGGATCGAACCTATGACATCCCATGATTGAAGACTAGGAGTCTGATGCGCTACGGACTGCGCTATGACGGCGGCTGGGTCACGGATAACGTTTTGGTGGTGTTTCAAAGTCCCAAGTCAAATGGTTTAGGAGTTACAGCATCGAAATGGTTTTCAGTCAAAGTTCTATTGTGACCTTGACTTTCTGAATAATTGACAAAAAACCATAGTGCACTTCCTTGGGAAAAATGCAATCATCATATTATGTTTCATAGTCGTAGGTAAATTGGTTCAAGAATCTGCGAACTGATGGTCAGACATAGTGAAACAAACAAACATCTACTTTTTGGGTTGTTTAAGATGACATCAAGGAAACATAGGGAATATAACAAAATTGCCTTTTTCTATTTGTTGTTATCGAGTTCGAGAATCGTGGGTGGGTATTTTTATTGAATGAAACCGAAGGTCGAATTCAATAAAAAAGATACCTACACACGATTCGAGAACATGTGTCCGAAAACATTCGAGAATTTGTGTCGTAAGGTGACACATGTCAACCCATATTCTATTTGTTGTTATCGTGTTCGAGAATCGTGTGTAGGTATTTTTACCTCTACTGGCCAAAAGCCACTAAAGCTATTGCGATGGCCTTTTCCCGTCGTGCGTCCGTCCGTCCATCCATAGTCCGTCCGTTAAACTTTTCCTTGATAACACTCTAGAGTCTACAGTTTTCATCAGATGCTCTTCAAACTTTCTCAGAATGATTATACCATCATAAGAATCGTTCCTTTCGAAAATGGATATAATCCATCAAGAAACACGGGAAAGGGGGTCTTGCGAAAAGTTAATTAAAAATCCTCGTTAGGGGTATCGTTGTTTCTGAAACCTAGATAAGAAAAATTACCAAGTGCCGAAAAATAGACTCAAACGAACATTTTATACTTTAAGTAAGGTTAGGTATTGTCTTGGTGGTTATCTAAAAGACATAAAGTGGCTTTTTCTGGTTATATAGGAAAGGTTAAGCGGAAATCCGTGTTATTTTTAGATATCACGGAATTCGGCTGCCGACATCGAATGACCTCATTTGTATATGGCCCAGTTAAATGAAGGAAACAAATTTACTAGCGAAACAGCCAACGTCCTAATTCATGTCACATGAAAGGACTGATCTTTACAGACCGGCTAGCGAAAATTACTCCTAATGACGTAACGATGACGTTGGTTTGGTGTAATTTGAACTAAATGCAAGGTTCTAACGGTGATTCGCGCCACGTGGATGACCTATAATCTTTGTTACTGTCTCGGATTAATAGCCTACGTAGGCTATTAGGGAAATACCCTGCTTTTTTTTGATAAGCGACCTCATATTTTGGCAAAACTACTCTTCGGCATATTGTATTCAAATAGTTTATGAGAGGAAATAAAATAATTAAAATCTGTGACATGAAAAAACATCGATACCTACCTTTAATACTCTAGGGTCCACAGTTTTCATCAGATTCTCTTCAAACTTTCTCAGAATGATTGTACCATCATAAGGATTGTTCCTTTCGAAAATGGGTATGATCCGTCAAGAAACACAGGAAAAGGGGCCTTATGCAAATTTAATTAGAACATCCTCGTTAACACTCTAGAGTCAATATTTTTCATCGGATTCTCTTCAAACTTTCTCAGAATGATTGTATCATCATAAGGATCATTCCTTTCGAAATTTGGTATGATCCGTCAAGAAACATGAGAAAATGGGCCTTATATTTAATAAAAAAATCATCGTTAATACTCTAGAGGCCATAGTTTTCATCGAATTCTATTCAAACTTTCACAGAATGATTGTACCATCCTTAGAATTGTTCTTTTCGGAAGTGGATATGATCCGTCAAGAAACACGGGAAAATGGGCCTTTTTTAAATTTAATCGAAAAATCTATTAAGAAATCCTCGTTAACACTCTAGACTCCACAGTTTTCATCGGATTGTCTTCAAACTTTCACAGAATGATTGTACTGTCACATGGATTGTCCTTTCGAAATTGGGTTTGATCCGTCAAGAAACGCGGGAAAAGAGGCATTTGAAAATTTAATAAAAAATCCTTATTAATAATCTAGAGTCCACAGTTTTCATCGGATTATCTTCAAACTTTCACAAAATGATTGCAACATCATACGGATCGCTCCTTTAAAATTAGGTATGATCCGTGAAGAAACATGGGAAAAGGGGTCTAATTAAAATTTATTTAAAGAATCTTGGTTAACAATCTACAGTCTACAGTTTTCATCGGATTCTCTTCAAACTGTCACAGAATGATTGGACTATCATAAGGCTTGTTCATTTCAAAATTTGGTTGATCAGTCACGGACAACGGGAAAATGGGGCCTTATGAAAATTTGATTAAAACAATCCTCTTAAACAATAAAGTCCACAGTTTTCATCAAATTCTATATAAGCATTCACGGAATAACTATTACATTAAATGGACTGTTCCTTTCTGAAGTGGGTGTGATCCATCAAGTTTCATGGGAAAAGGGGCCCTATGAAAATTTGATAAAAAAATCTTAGTTAACACATTATGGCCCTAGATTTCACCTGATTGACTTCAAACTTTCACAGAATGATTGTAACATCATAAGGATTGTTCCTTTCAAATTGGATATGATCCTTCGAGAAACATAGGAAAAGGGGCCTTAGGAAAATTCAGATAAAAAAATCTTAATTAATGCTTTTAAGCCCACAGATTTCATAGGGTTGCCTTTATACTCAAACAGAATAAATATACTTTTGTAAGTATAGTTCCCTTTTAGAATTGGTTCAGATCCATCAAGTAACATGGGAAAAGGGGCTATATGAGAATTCAATATAAAAATCCCTGTTAACACAATGATGCCCACAGCTTTGATCAGATTTTGTTGAGAGCTTTAATTGGATTTTCTTCAAACCTTCACAGAATCATTGTACAATAATCACAATTGTTGATGCTGACATAAGACCTGATCCTTCAAGTATCACAGGAAAAGGAGCCTTATGAAAAAATTATTTTAAAATCTTTACACCAAGATAAAGTCTGCAGTTTTCATCGGATTCTGTTAAAAAATTCACAGAATGTTTGTACTATCATTAGGATTGTTTCTTTCCAAATTGGGCCTGATCTGTCTAGTATCAAAGGAAAAGGGACTGTATGAAAAATTATTACCAAATCCTTATAAACACAAGAATGTCCTCAGTCTTTATCAGAATTTCTCTCTTTAAACTTTAATAGAATGATTTTACTATCATTTGGAATGTTCCTTTGTAAATTGGGTCTGATGGGTTAAGTGACAAAAGAAAAGGGACCTTATGATAATTTTATTACAAAACATCATTATCACAATAAAGTCATCAGTCTTTATCACTTTCTTCAAACTATCATTAGGATTGTTCCTTCGTACATTGGGTCTGATTTGTTAAGTTTCACGGGAAAAGGGGCCTTATGAAAATTTTATTACAAAAAATCTTGGCACAATTCAGTCCACTGTTTTCATTGATTCTCTTTAACTTTTAAAGAATTATTGTACCCTCATTAGAATTATTCCTTTTGAAATTTGGTTTGTTCTGTAAAGTATCATGGGAAAAGAGGCCCTATGAAGATTTCACTATAAACTCATTAACACAATAAATTACACAGATTGATTGTACCATCATTACAATTGTTGATTTTGACAGTGGATTTGATTATGGCAAGTGTCACATAATAAGTGGCCTTCTTAAATATTCTGAATACACAATGATGTCCCTTGATTTCACAGGATTAACTTCAAAATTTCACAGAATGATTGTACAATCACTTAAATGGTTCTTTTCAGAACTGGGTACAATCCATCAAGTATCAAGTAAAAAGGTGCCATATGAATTTCTTTGTTTTTTTTAAATATTCTAGTAAACATAATGAAGTCCCCATATTTCATCGGATTCACTTTTACCTTTCACAGAATGATAAAACCAACAGTAACATATCACGAAAGGGGCCTTATGAGGACTTGATTTCAATATCTTTGTTTACACAATAAAGTCAACAGTTTTATCGGATTCTCTTCAAAAATGCATGGAATATGTGTGGCATTCGAAACACAGGAAAGGGGCCTTACAGATTATCATTCAAAACAGTCTTGTGTATGTGATGAAGATCACAATCATTAGCGAATTGTCTTTTAAATTTCACAAGACAATTGTAGGGTTGTAAGGGAAGTTCCTTTTGGAATGAAATTGATCCATCAGAAAACACAGATGAGACCGAAGGTCGAATCCAATAATAAATACCTACACACGTTTCGAGAACACGACAACAACAAATAGAAAAACACACTGTTCTAATATTCCTTTTATTATATACCTTTTAGACATGACATTAAGAAAATTCTCTTAAATGATTAAGAAATAACCAACTTTCCGAAAAAAACCCGAACTTCAATACACAAAAAAGTAGTCCGTTTTTGACGGTACTCGACGTATACGGTTTTTATGTTGGAATGCGGAGCAATTCCAACTTAGATTTATCAAAACTGCAAAATGAACACAAGACAATCTCATTTCTGGTTTCTTGATAACACATATCACGTGATCTCTTAGATATGAACACACCCCGGGCTATTTCTCATCTAAACTTACAAAAGACAATCAGTTAGTTGTAGCCGAAGACAATAATAAGGCGCATGTAAAGGATGATATAAATATTCGTTTAGAGACTTCTAAAACATGCTTTAGTTTGCTTTAAATTATTGAAAAATACAGTAATAATCAGCGCAGTAACTTGTTTTTTGTGATTCGCCGTCCCGTGTTTGGTAATCACGTGTTTGATCTCAAGTGACATGTGGTAGTCATGTGACCATAGATAGGCAATGTTTACAAGTATGACTCAGATCGCAAATGCATTTTTACAATAATCACGTCGCCCAGTGCTTTAAAACATTCTAGAGCGATTAAGGAGGATCGTAGGCATAAAGCAAACGCGATCTTTTACTCAATAAAAAACAAATAGAGGCAAAACGAAAGTAGAAGGTTTTGAAAATTACAATGTAAACATAATAAAATCCGGTTTTTACTTATGTACTAAATAATTAAGCTTTATTATGTCGTTTAAATCAATAATAACACATCAAACCTTTAACAAGTGTCATCTAGCTTTCAGCTTGGTCCATTTTACTTAAGATTTTTTACGGTTCTAAAGCTGAATAACGAATAAGGAAATCGCGCGACTACAGGGCGCCGAAGATAATTTGATACTATCTTCATCATATTATAGGAATTTTAAGGAAAAGGGCAAATCTACCATGTGCAAACAATAACGTTACAATAACGTTAACGTCTTTTTTTCTTTTGAATTTTACTCACAACCCTTTAAATATTCTTTTTTCCTAAGTCTAAACCGGTATTTCAAATCGATAACCTTGAAACAAGTTTCCACGCATTTCCACAAATTTCCACGTGAGTGAAAATCTACGTGAGTTTAGAATGATCGTTACAGAATTGGCCGGGTTGAGGGTCAAATAATCATCGAGATCGTTGATTTCTTATTGTAGAAGCTGTTATTCTCTGTTTTCAAGATTCTAAAAGGAGTTCTTGTATTACAGTTGATCAAAAGGAGAATGTTATGCTTGAAAATTCTAATTTTGCTGTGCGTGACACGAACTTATAACCCATTCCAACACGATAAAATTTTTGACCCGTCCCAATTCAAAGAAGTAGCAGACGACAATTGTAAGTTGATGAAACCTTTAAATTCCTAGTCTTTTTGGACAGAAAACATTGTGGATAATGAAGAAATTGCTTGTAACAAGCATTTTTTTCATTTCCATTTTTTTTTCAAAAGGTTTCATAATGAGGGTCATTTAAAAGCGTCACTGTCTGGGAATTGGGTAAGTCAATGCTAGTTTTTGATTTCTGTAAGTGGATTTATGTTTTTGTGCGTTATTCACGCACATATGTACACGAATGGAAATGCTGGTTTAAGTTTAAAGGAGGGAGGCTTACTCGGAAAGTAAAAATGAGTTTGAACCAAATTCCACAGTTATGACCCTTTCAGCGCATTCCAACTTCTCAGTACTTTCAGTCCTTTGATATGGCATACGCCGATTACGATTTTTTCTCTGTCGAGTTGTATTAGATAGCCAGATTTAATCCATATCTTTTATAGGTATATAATAAAAGTGATTATACACAAATTAAGTGTCTAACATTGAAGTAAGGCTATACAATACGATAATATTCTTAACGTTAAACATACTTTATAAAATGCATTGTTTTTCTCGTCTAAGAACCAGTGTTTTCACGTAGACAGTACGAGAGATTTATTCGATAGATTAAGATTTGTTTTGAATGATTTAGTAGGTTTTATAGTCATTATTCTTTTAGAAATATGCTTTATGTCCTTTGCTCCTGTTTACCAGCCTCAGAGATTCCTAGTTAATTGTCTAGGTGTTTAGCTCACCTGAGCACAAAGTGCTCATGGTGAGCTTTTGTGATCGTGAAATGTCCGTCGTGCGGCGTCAACAATTGAAATGTTTACACTCGAGAGGCCGCAGTTTTGACCCAATCTTCATGAAACTTGGTCAGAATAATTGTAGGTCATGAGGATGAACCCTATTGATTATGGGAGGATTCTATTTGAAAACGCAGGAAAAGGGGCCTTAATGACAATTTCTTTGTTTACACTCTAGAGGCCAAAAAAATGGCTCTATCTTCATGAAACTCGGTCAGAATAATTATAAGGTCATACAGATGAACTCTATTGATTATTAGAAGGATATTATCGAAAACACAGGAAAAGGGGCCTTAATGACAATTTCTTTGTTTACACTATAGAGGCCACAGTTTTGGCTTAATCTTCATGAAACTTGGTCAGAATAATTGTTTGATCATAAGGATGAACCCTATCGATATTTGAGGATTCTGTTGGAAAACACAGGAAAAGGGGCCCAAATGACAATTTCTTTGTTTACATTCTAGAGGCTACAATTTTGGCTCAAACTTCATGAAACTTAGTCAGAATAATTGTTAGGTCATAAGGATGAACCCTATTTATTATGGAAAGGTTCTGTCGGAAAACACAGGAAAAGGGGCATTAATGACAATTTCTTCCTTCACACTCTAGAGACCACAATTTTGGCTCAATTTTCCTGAAAATTGGCAAGAATAATTGTTTAGTCACATGAACCCTATTGATTATAGGAAGGTTCTTTTGGAAATCACAGGAAAAGGGCCTTAATGACAATTTCTTTGTTTAAAATATAGAAGTCCCAATTTTGACTCAATCATCATGAAACTGAATATAGTTATTTGTCTCTAGTTGCATTTCTCAACAGCAGGCAGTTCAGGTGAGCGATCTAGTACCATCATGGTCCTCTTGTTTATCCCTTAGATGTTGTTTCTGCTTTTTATTGTTATCAGTATTATTCAAAGAATCAAAATCGCATTTTCAACTGAATGGCACCGTCAAAATGATACCATAATTAAAATGATTCTTACTGTTACTCAAAGAATTGAAATATGTATTTTTCTTTCTTTTTTTTTTACTTGACCTTAATATCTTCTTAAAGTTGTTTTTAAATTGAATATGGATAACATAAATGTCAGAGCTTAAATTTTCTTTCCGGTCAAAATGGATGATTTGATAAGCCTATCTATACATCGGCAATAAATATGATTACCGATCGCTTCTATCAAAGAAATAATCGACGAATCAAATAATTCATTCAGACCGGTAGTAACTATTGATTCCAACATTGGCTGACATCTAAGTGAAGCATTTTTGTTAGTTCTTTCAACTTGTACCGTTTTATCTACAGCTTATTCAATCTGTGTTTACGACTTTTTCATTTAGGTCCTAAACCAACAACTTTACTTTTTTGGTACTTGTTACTGAATATAAATATTGTGAAGTAATGGTGTTAATATAGAAGTAGAACTTCCTGTTAGAGTAAATGGCAGCGACAAATTACATGGTATTTAAGTCATTGTTTTGGGTATGAGACTTTAGAAAGTGGCTATCTGGTAAAGGATGATGCTCCATTATGAAACCACGAAGTATGACAAGGTTTATAACGCATTCACGATAACCACGCTTGTATTGTATAAAACCTTGAAGACACCCATACCAAGACTAGACTTTGACAGGCACAGACCTACAAAAGAATAAACATTTACAATGATGATCGGGACAGTTGGTTTCGTGTGTTTGCTTGCGTTCACTCGCGCTGAAGCGAGGGGTAAACTGTTCCTATGGTTCAACGGCAATTTGGATGGTTATTTGTGTCACGATTTATGTACCTTATTCGAAGAATATGATCCTAACGTCCAAACCTGTGCGTTACGATGTGGACTCAATACGAGATGTAAGAGTTTCTTTTACAGGGAATCATCTAATACCTGTCAAGGATGTGAATTTGCATTTTCATCTGAGTCGACTTTTTTACCCCCCATGATGGGCACCAAATGTTTCTATGGTAAGTGGGCCTTGGGTATTCTTTTGTCCTGAACTCTCATTTGTCGAATCGCGACTGTCAGTCAAAAATGGATTTACTCATCAAATTATCTATTTACTTTGAAATCCAACACTAATGGTAAGCATACATGATTTTGCGACGGAAATATCGTAACTTCAGCTTATTCAAGCTGTATTTACAATAGTTGGGTCACTTACCGACCATTTATTGAGACATTCACCTGTGTTGCCACGTTTCCAATGTCCAGTAGGATCTTACTGTTGTATAGGAAAAGAAGCAATCATCCGAGCTACATCTATCAATTCTCGTGCTGCGTTTTCGCTAACCGGATGTATATTTTAAAAGGAAGTGTTGTGGGGATTCAATGAAATCAATACAAACGTAAAAACATGTCTGTGTATAAAGAAATAATTTTCGTAATTCACGCTGTATCGAGCAATGATTTTTCGGCCGTTCGGAACGCTATGGCTCGCTCCGAATATGTGGTCCAAGAAGTTGTCGTACGCTTCGCTTAAAGATGGGTATCGATTTTTTCATGTCACAGATTTTAATTATTCGTAGGTATTTCCCTCATATTCTACATAGGCTGTTAATCTATTTCTTGATTAAGCCGAGACAGGTACAATGAAAATTGGGTCACTCACGTGTTGCATATTTCCGTTGGAATCCCGCGTTCAGTGTGAATTAGCTCAAACCACCGTCCTCGTTACGTCAACTGGAGATATGTTCGCTATCCGGTCTTCAATACTGTAAAGATCAGTCCAAAATGCAGTAAGCGTTAATACGAATTTAGACATTTACCCTAGTTTTGCGCTAACCAGTTGATATGATGTGACATAATTTAGGACGTTGGTTGTTTCGCTTGTCACCTGCAATCGTTTAGAATTAGTTATCTGGATGAAATCTTCAAAAGGTTTGAAATTTGGTTACATTTTGTAAACAAGATTGCCGTTTGCCCAGGGGGGCTCACCTGAGAAAAAGGCCCATATTCATTCAATAGTCTAATTTTATGTTAGGATTAGGGTTATGATACAAGTGGGCAATACATTATACGTATAAAGGCTCTGTACCTTGGGATCTTAATGTAAAATTCCAAGGCTTTAAGACTAATTCGATAGGAGGCGAACACTTTCTATTTCCTCTGGATCCATGGTTATAGTTCGGAAATAAGAAAGAACCCATTGAACTGATGCTTCATGCAAAATATCAAGGCTCTACGCCTTGTGGGTCAGGAGAAGACTTTTTAAGATTATTTTAAAATTTCACTTTTGTTACCGTGGCAACTAGAATTTTAAGCAGATTTCAATTCTTTTTGCTATTTTAAAGGAGGACCACCTAAGGAACATTTCTGCCAAATATTATTCGAATCGGGACGTCGCCCATGGTTATCCGAGGGTCATATTCTATCTGTTTTATAAGAGGTCAGTTTACTGGTGTTCTATGCACAATGTCAAGGCTCTTCGCCTTCTGGGTCAGAAGGAGATTTTTAAATATTATTTTAAAATTTAACTTTTGTTGCTATGGCAACCAGAGTTTCCAACGGCTTTGGCTATTTTAGAGGGGAATAGCTAAGGAACATTTCTGTCAGGTTTAGTTAAAATATGCCAAGTAGATTGGGAGGGTTGTTGTTTAAAGAAATTGATGACGGACGACTGATTAAGGTGATCACAATAGCTCAATTGAGTAATTTGTGCTTAGGTGAAATAAGGACTAGGTCATTTCGGACAAATCTTAAAAAATCCTTGCAAACACTGTAAAAGCCATAATTTGCAATTAGTCAACCTGGAATCTAGTCAGAATGTTTGTCTCCATGAAATCTTACACAAATATCTAATAGGTCTCTTGTACAAATCTGCAAAAAATCTTAAAAACTAGGTCAAAACTTAGAAAACTCTTTAAAGACGATAAATTTAGCTCATTAAACAGTCAAGTTTTGTATACATATGTTAGACTGTAAACGAGTTTGGAATTTGGTCACCTGAAGTCAAACATGAGATCAAGTCTTGGAATCACCTCGTTGACACTGGACTTAATCAACTCCTCAGCTCTAATAATCTGAAAGTATATCAGATTGGTTGTACAGACGGTAAAGTCTGGTGATCGATTTGGAGCTGTCATGGCCCTCGTTTTTAGCGGGTATTTTATTTGGAAGAAACGAAATGGAAAGCATGAAAATATACATATATAATCAACTTGTAGTATAGGTATTTGGACCTAACAGTAAAAACTTCACTGGTTCCGCTTTTCGAAAACCAAAATAAAGTATATAAAGTATTGTGAGGACAAAATCTCTCTGACCAAGCAATTTCTTTATTTCCAACCGAAAAATAATGAAAACATTTGAAAATGTATTCGCCGTCTTTTACATCTTTCAATTTGGACCGGAATAAACTTTTTTGCTAAAGCGATAGTTTAACGCCCGTCAACTTGTAGGACCGACTATTACCCGATACAAAGATAGGTAACATAAATTAAGCAAGATCTTGCCTCCGAGGAAGGAAAAACCTGTTCGAACAATTAAATGTTCATTGTGCCAAAAATTCAACCTCTTCGGAGTCAATATTAAAAAGGGGGGTAAAAGTGATGTTCTTTTAAAAGCGTATTTTATGGTTTTTATTAACGATTCATTCGAGTGTCGGACCAATTAGTTTTTGTTTCTATGCAAACAGGACAATATTAAATCCTCGGGTTTTAAGTCAGATCGGTGTAAATGCGTTTTTTGCTGATCTGCACCTTTTGTTCAATAACATATTACGTATCGCATACCATACATGTCATGAGATACACTGCATTTGCCGTTTTGCAACTGTGTGTACATCTGACTGCGGAAACTACGCTATCGACTTGAAGGTCTGTCTGTCTTTCATGATCTCTGTTTTGCACGGCCCAGAACCATCAAGAGTGCAACTGCTTGCAGAAAGGCGATAGTTCCTTACCCTGTTATTTTGCCCAAAAAAATTGAAAAGAATAAAACTCACTAAAACTATTTTAATTGCTGTTTTTTTCCCTTAAACAACTTTGAAACTTTGTGAAAATGCCATTATATGTAATACAAGTATGTACGAATATATTAAAATTCACCTGTTTCCTACCCCATTATTTAAGAAAACTATTAATTTTCGCCATTTTTCTTGGTTTTCCATACAAATTAACTATCAAAGCATCCCTGTACCAACATTAAACAATTAATATACATAAAGAATTAAAAAAATAAACAAAACTATATACGTTTGGTTATAGTACACGCATGCTTCCAAATTACAATTTTTAGAAAATATGAAGGAAAGACGTGAATCCGACCTGTAAAGTAAAAAGTCCATTAACACAGTACAACTTGGGCAGAATCAAAGTAAAATGCTTACTTTGTCAAACTAATATCCACAAGCTTTTATATTATAAGACTTTTTTATTTGTAATTTTTCTTTTCGGTAGAACTTTCCAAAAATATTATTAAAACACGATATTTCAAAATCGTGCACGAAGTTTTTTGGGTACGAGTTTAGTCTGTATCCAACGCAACCAAAACAGACAATGGATTTTTGTATTCCCAAAAATATCAAGTATTACGACTTAAAAAATCACTGTATTACTTGAATACTTTTC
This sequence comes from Fragum fragum, assembly GCA_946902895.1. Lineage (NCBI taxonomy): Eukaryota > Metazoa > Mollusca > Bivalvia > Cardiida > Cardiidae > Fragum > Fragum fragum. The sequence continues at coordinate 72,148,037 of OX336367.1, read as the reverse complement.
TAAATATCATTTGAGTATACAAAAAAGACGTAAGATAGGGCTTTATTTACGATAATCCGGTCTTTTAGACTGAAGGCTGTCCATCTTACAAGATCATAAAACCCCTTTAGAATACTACTAAACATGCACAATTGGCTCTAAAGTTACAAATGATAGTATGGCATTAGTCATCTTTTATAAGGAATTTACCACTAGTCGTTTTTGTGAATAAACGAGGGAAAAACTTTTTTGTTATAAGTATTGCCGAATGATAGCGTCTATTTTTAGACACGAATGTTTATCTTCTAGTAACAACTTACTACGTCAACATTCAATCGCCACATGGCGTTGGGGTAAGCCACAGAACTTGTAATCTAAAGTTCGCGAGTTCGAAGCACCACGGCGCATAATTAAAAAAAAATGTTTTTTCGTTTTCATTTTATTTCATTTTTTCGAGTGATTTCTTATTATACCAATTTCTTTCCTTTTGATGTTAGATGAGAAAATATGATATCCAAATAGACTGAAATGGTTTGATTTGAAGAAAGCAAGTAAATGAACTTTAGAATCTGGTCGACATTTTTTTTCGCTTCCTTGGCTTTTTAACAAATATTGAAACTCGTACTCATAAAAGTATGTCGCTTCTAGATATAAGATGAACAGAGGGTGGGCCCTGATTAAAGATCTTTGTCCCGGGAAAAAATTTGCAAGATTAATGATTTTTTTGTGTATGTGAACTATTGATGTATTATCCTTGTAGAAGTTCACTCCGACCTGGTGTTTCAATTGACGGATCACTAGCAAAACTTATTTCGACCGGCACCCAACAGCGTATCGGGTTGAGATACCATAAAAGACCTCATGGACAAACAAAAAGTAACCATTCACCAGCAACCCTAGCGTCATTATTACCTCTTGAATAAGCTGTATTTTCCACGTTTTTGTGACAAAACGACAGAATGTTTTCATTGATTATACTGATTGAATTGGGTTTAACGCCACTACTAATAGTATTTCAGTCATATCGCGGCGGCTGAAGCACCTAAAAATAATTTTTCCTGGTTATTTCTCACACCAGTACTACCAGTACACCCTTTCCTAGCCTCCAGCTGCAATTCCTCTTAGGTTTACGGTTATCAACAATTGGTGAGAGACAAATGTTGGAAAGGATATGTGCCGCCGCTGGGGATCTAGCCCATGTCATCCCATGATGGAAGAGTAGGAGTCTGATGCGCTACCAACTGCGTTATGGCGGCAGCTTCAATGATAAGAAGATAAAGAAAAAATAGTTTTAGCCATTATTAATGATTCGATTAATCAATCGATTTTTATTGACAGCTGCACTTCGCCAATTCCGCTAAAATGTTCACGGGTTTTGTAGGTGGATCAGTAGATGGTTTTATGCTCACATACTGTCATGTAATGATACGATGCAGCAACAAATTGAATTTATAAAAATTGTTTGTATATTAGCACAAGACATTTTAGATGCTTAAATTAAACATTTTCGTTTGAAAATGATGATAGAATTTTTCATGTTTGATTTATATCGTTTCGAGAATCCTGTTAAACAGCCAAGCTTCGATATGAAGTCACTTAAATCTGGTCACCAGTTCTTTTGTTTGATTGTTAGATTTTCTCTCAAAACATCCGCAGTTATGCAATATCTTTTCAAGCAATACCGGGGCATTGGACAAAGATTTATGTAATTAATGTAGTATTTGTACCTGAAACCCCTCTCCACAAACATACAAATTTTGATTTTTGTTTTCTATTTATTTCAGATTTTCAGCCTATCAAGAGATCAATTTTATAAAGTTGAGTAGAGTGAATTGAATTAAAATTGTAACTTACTACATGTAGTTCCTTAACTACTTACCCAAAGTTCTGGTTTTGAGATCGTTGATTTAACTTTTACAGAGATGATAGACTGAAAGTCATTTGTTTTTCCTTTCAACAAATGTCCCAAAAATTTCTCTGATGATATAAGAAGCACAGCAGACATCACAAAAATGTCGATCTGTCCATTCTACCCTACAGGAGTTCAGGGTTGTGACATACATCAAAGAGACCGATAATAGGGACACTCAACTGTTGAACAATTTTCCCCGAAAAATTAGTTCTCAACACATGCTTGCACTTTTTGATGATCCAGTGCAAAACAGTGGTAACTGCTCATAAACATATAGGTAGTTACAACTATTTCGCGCTGAACCATCGATTTGTTAATTTTAGTCATTTTGTGATTCGTTGATACGAACTGTATATAACCTAAATTTATTCTCTACCCATGAATGACATGTATGATTTTAAGTTTAATTTAACTGACTGAACTACAATATCATTATAGCAGTGTATTTAACTACTTCCATTCATAAATCAATTAAATGCAATTTCAGATTTTCATTGATTATTTTAAATTTGTTGATTTCATTGCTTACCGAGGATGAAACGCTGTAAGAAAATGTCATATATTTATTATCATCACAATTTCATTTTTTCTACAAATTTCAAACCCGGTTTCAAATGGGTATTTGTGCATCGTTGACAGTTAATTAAATCAGAAACACTCACTTGTTCGTAAGATATACTGCAATTCACCGAAAGGTCTTAAAATAACCGTAACTACAGCTACATTAAGCTATAGTTAAGCTAATCTTGTCACCAAAATAAAAGAATATTGACAGAACAAAGCTGCAGTCATAGCGTAACTGGTAGGGAATCAGACTCACAATCTTCAATCAGGGGTGTGTCATGGGTTCGATCCCCGGCGGCGGCACATATCCTTTCCGAATTATGTCTCTTAACAATGGCTGGATAATCGTAAGCCTAAGTGATATAGCAGCTAGAGGCTAGTAAATGATGTAACGGTGGTACTGGTGCGAGAAATACTTTCAATCCATGGTTAAGTGCTCCAGCCGCCGCAATATGACTGAAAAATGTTTAAAATCGGCGTTAAACCCTATTCAAACAAAACAAAACAAATTGACAGAACAAATAAATAATCAACTACCGTAAAAATGTTTGAAAACAAGTTCTCTTTACCGATGCCGAGAAAAACATAATTCATCTCTTCTGGTATTTTCAAAATATGTATTCTTGCTTCGCGTTAAATCTACTAAATTCACTTTAAATCAATTTTAATGTGATGTTCTTCCTGTGCCCTACCTTAAAACGTTAGAATTTCTCTGTTGAGGTCGTTTGTCTTCGGGTGATATCGATAAAGACTGTATTTCTAGCGGAGGTCATTGACGTAATTGCTAGGCCATTGATACTACAAATAAGACAATTTTCGGTGCAATCGACAGATAAAGTATTTATCGGATTAATTCCGGTTTCATTCGGATTATACTTCTTTGACTTTCTTGGAGTCTCGTAATCTGTGCAAGAGACTCTTGGACAGAATCGGGGTGAAATTTAAGCTCTCAATTTTTAAACTGATTACTTTAATGTTTTTTGGCAATCCAAAGAAATCATATTTTGGTAAAATGATATTAAGCCATTCGTTACGGAACGATAAATCGAGGGTTTTAATTCGCAAAAAAAGGGCGCGGCAGAGCAAGATTTATCAGACTTGGAGAAATCATGAAATAATTCTTTGAAAATCGTCTTCTTCTAAGCCGTTGAGCCAATCTGAACAAAATTGGTTATGCGACTCTTTTTTACGCTTATCGATGATTTTTTTCTTTTTCTAATTGTGGGCGTAGAAGGGCGGGCTAATCAGACTAAAAGAAATGAAATAATTCTGTAAAAATCCCCTTCTAAAGGGAGGAATCGGTGTTTCTGAAAAAAATTTAGGAAGAATTTTCAAATTGCCGAAAAATACGCTCAAACGAACATTTAATACTTAAATTTGAGTCAGATGTTATCTTTGCGGTAATCTGATAGGCTTAAAGTGGCTTTTTGTTGATATAAAGAGAACCCGACGGATTTCCAGGTTAATTCAAGATATCACGAAAAATCGGTTGTCGACATCGCATGACCTCATTTGCATATGACCGAAAATCAACGGAAGCTTCCTCTAGGAGCGGATTTTTACAGAAATAGCAAATGATACTGAAAAAGCAAATTTATTGAACAATTTCTTCGCGAGTCAATCGCACATTGATGATACTGGTAATACATTACCATTTGAACCGCACCAAGAAAATGAGACTGGAATAGAATTTTTTGAAGCATTCCCGGATGAAGTTTTTAATATTGTGGGAAAGGCATCTACTCCGGATGGGATACACAACAGGCTTTTATTAGAAGCGGCTCTACACCTTGCTATACCTCTTTGTGATCTTTATAATGCATCTTTAAGTTTAACTGCGTTGCCCTCATCATGGAAGTTTTCACATGTATGCCCCTTTTTTTTAAAGTGGGAATCCATCCATCCCTTCAAACTACAGACCGCTTTCCCTTCTCAATACTATTGAAAAGGTTTTTGAAAAAATAGTTTATTCATGATCACGTTTTCCCTTACCTGTTACAGACAATTTAATCACCCCATTTCAATCCGGCTTTTTACCTAAAGATTCTACTGTGAACCAAACAATTTTATTCACAATAAAATTTGTCAAGCCCTAGACGACGGTAAATTTATTTGCAGATGATACTAGCCTAGCCCTTGAAATTGATAATCCTGATATTTGCGGTGCGAAATTGCAATCTGATATTGATAAAATTAATTACTGAGTGAAAAAAATGGATTGTTAAATTTAACCCACTAAAATCAGAGTCTCTTGTTGTAAGTCGTAAAAATAACAGACTTGCGCATTCAGATCTATACATGGCAAATATGAAAATACCAATTGAACAAATCCATAAACAACTAGGACTTTATATATCTGATGGTGGTACCTGGGATTAACATATCAAAAATTCGATTGATAAGGCTTGGAAAAGATTTAATATTTTGCGATCTCTAAATATGTGTTTATACAGGAACTCTCTTCAGACAATTTATTTTTCTTTTATACGTCCATTAATACAATACGCAGATGTAGTATGGGACAACTGTCCTAAATATCTTCAATATCTTAAGATCAACTTGATAAAATACAAACAGAAGCGTCTAGAATCGTATCTGGCTGCTCAAAATTAGTTTCTCTGGCCGATCTTAACGTCGAGACAGGCTGGGAATCTCTTCACGAAAGGAGGCGGAAAAATAAATTAATATTATATTTTGAAATGGTTTGAGTCCTAGCAACCTCAGCAAATGAGTCCCTCAAAGCATTGAAACTACATCTTCGTACAATCATCTTCGTAAAATCTTCGAGGATCCATTAATCACAGAGTCCCTTCATGTAGAACGAAGCTTTACAAGAGATCGTTTCTTCCATCTGTTATTTAGGAATGGAACAACTTACCAATAGAAATAAAGAACCAAAACTCTTTATCTCTTTTCAAAAATTAATTAAATAGAAATAAACCAGGCCCTAAAACGTTGTACTTTATTGGAGAAAGGAAGCTCCAGGTCATTCACACAAGAATTCAAAATAAATGCAGTTCTTTGAAACCACCATTTGTTTAATAGATACATTGTTGACTCCCCTTCTTTGTACCTGCCGGGGGATAGAGTCGAGTGAACACTACTTTTTAAGATGCAATAAGTCTAACGTTATTAGGAACGCCCTTTACAATAATCTTTCAGATATAATTAAGATTGATATCGATACTCTTTCATTTCGTAATGACGATCTGACCTTTCAAGACAACGAAAAAATCTTCCTGGAGGACCAGAGATATATTAAAGAAAGTAAACGCGTTTAACTCTAATTGATACAAGAGCGCGTACGCAAGTAAGAAATAGCACTAGCAGATAAATACAACAAAGACAACAGGACACTCAAAGAACACCCTTATTGCCTATCTTCATCTTTTGTGTTTTGTTTTGTTGAATGACCTCCCAATTCTTTATTGAATCCTCAAAGCATTTTCTTCTTCTTACCGAAAAAGTTATTTTACGCAATAAGGAATGATTTAAACAGTCGTTCATCTCTTGAACATATTGAAGGAGAAGAGCAATATAAGCTCTGCTTTCATTCTCATCCTTTTTGCATGAAATTAGTATGTTATTATAGTTTGTAGTGTACAAATGTTAATTTATGCAAATAAAATATGTTTAAACTAAAATAACGGAAGGTACAAAATGACAAGCGAAACAACCAACGTCCTAAATTGTCACATCAAATGGTTGGCGCAAAAGGGTATGGTTGGCGCAAAACTAGGGTAACCGTCTATGTTCGTAATAAAGCTTACGACAGTTTTGCACTGATCTTTACAGAATTGAAGACCGACTAGCGAACATAACACCTGATGACGTAACGATGTTAATTCAATCATTATGAAAACGGGATTCCAGCGGTATTAAGAGAGGTATCGATGTTTCTGAAACCTAGATAAGAAAAAATTACCAAGTGCCGAACGTTTTATACCTTAAGTTAGATCAGGTATTGTCTTGGTGGTAATCTAATAGAACTAAAGTGGTTCTTTGTGGTTATATAGGAAAGTTTCAGCGGAATTCCAGGTTAATTTTAGATATCACAGAATTCGGCTGTCGACATCGAATGACCTCATTTACATATGACCCAGTCAAATGAAGGGAACAAATTTACTAGCGAAACAGCCAAAGTCCTATTTCATGTCACATGAAAGGACAGATCTTTACAGACCGGCTAGCGAACATAACTCCTGATGACGTAACGATGACGTTGGTTTGATGTAATTTGAACTAAATGCAAGGTTCTAACGGTTATTCGCGTCACGTGAATGCCCTATTATCTTCGTAACTGTCTCGGGTTAATCTAAAAATAGATTAATAGCCTACGTAGGCTATTAGGGAAATACCCCGCTTTTTTCTGATAAGCAACCTCATATTTTTGCAAAACTACATTGCGGCATATTGTATTCAAATAGTTTATGAGAGGAAATAAAAATAACTTAAGTATAAAAATAATTAAAATCTGTGACATGAAAAAAACATCGATACCTACCTTTAAGCAACACGTGAATGACCCAGCAAATATTGCAATTCCGTCGGTTTTATCTAAAAACAGATTTACAGCCTACGTAGGCTACTAGGGAAATACACCGGTGTATTCTGATAAACGACCTCTAATTTCGAAAAACAACTTTATGGAATATTTCAATAAAATATTCTTTGAAAGGGAATAAGAATAATTAAAATATGTTACAAAAACAAAAAAAAAAAAAAAAAAAAAAACATCGATACCTACCTTTAAACCACTTGGACCATTTGGTATGAACCTGCCAAGAATATTCCTTTGTTGACCCTTTTTCAAAACTTGTTTATGTAAATTTGATTTGCAAAAACGTGTGGGAGTTGAAGATCTGGCCTTATCAGACTTAGAGAAATCATTCTCCGGTGAACGATACTTGGCCATTTTGGTCCTCTTGTTCTCACCAAAAGAACCCATATTTGTTTACCGTTTTGAGAACGAGGTGAATGCACCCCATTCTTCACCGAAAATGTTCGTAAATCTTCGGCATTGGCTGTTATATTCACATATAATGTATGGGTAGACTTTACTTACTATTTGGTTGATCTCCTTGACCGATTGGGCTTTTTGGTTAATAGAGAAAGTTAAAACGTCAAAACTGCTTTCATGAAAAGTAAGCTTGCTGCGAAATAATAGCTCGTCTATCCAAATCATAGCTCAAGGTTAAACGTTGAGCTTGTCGAGAGAAGATGTGCCATATATAAATATATAATCAGGCCGTTCCAAGGTCAAAGTCATTGTTGACGGCTAGATTTTCAGCGGGCACAACATTTCATCCTTTGACGACTGTATAACATTTGACAATCAATCACTTTTCAAGAACTCCGAGTCCAGTTACAAAACACGACTGTAGGGAATTAGGTTTTTCAAATTATATAATATCTTTTTTTTTTGGCAACGAATGTCATTATATTTATGCAGCCGTTTGTTTATTAGCGTATTTGATCTGATTTCAGAAACACTCGGATGGTTTCCTTTTAATGGATCTCTGTACATTCTAAATGGAGCCGAAGCGACCTTCGATGTAGCGGAAGTAAGATATGTACATGAAACTCACACAGGCAAAGTATAAGATATAACAGAAATAAGGGCATGCGCTTCTAATCAATTCTTAACCGTCATCACTCCATTATTCAAAATATACAGACGTTATTTTCCATTTAGCGTTATAAATCCTGTTTGAAAGAAATTTTCTTATGCGCAGTAAAACCACTTTAATACTAAAAACCGTTAAAGCCGTTACGAAAAGCAACTGCGATAAGATGCATCCCATAAATGTCTTTAAGAATTCTGTTTGGTCTTCAAAAGAAACTACGCCATAACAAAATAGGACAGACCATAAAATAACATAAGTAAATTGTAGCTTTTTCAACTATTTTAAGACTTCTTTATCATCCGGATTTACCGAGAGTACGTACTACGTTTTCCTCTACTGCCTTCGTTTCACCCTTTCTGTTACATTATGCTCCACCTTATATACGTCTGAGGGCTTCTCCTAAAGTTTACGGGTAGTTTTAACTGTGATCTGATTGGGTAAAAACTGTGTTTTACCATCAGCAAAACCCAGGAGAGGCTATATGATGGCTAGGATGGAATTGTGTTTTACTGTGCATCGACAACTATAGTCACTTTGCGCATAAGTCATAAGATATATGTGGCATTAAATGATAAAAAATATTGTATGCGATCGATTAAAATAGAGAGAAAAAATGGTGTGTGCTTTATTAGGATTGAACAAAAAATGTTGCCGCTTTTGTCGATTTTAAGCCATTTCGACTATCGCGTTTTGTCCATAAGAATAAATGATAAACAAGTCGATCGCATCACCCAATTGCAAGGCACTGTGTCCAATAGGACTGTCAATTGAGTGAAGAGATGAAATTGACTTCAATCTAAATAAATAATCGATATTAATTGTCTGGAGGCACTTTGAACCTATTGGCACTTATTGTCATAATTTTTGTTTAAAAAAGAAATTTCATAATAAGATTCGTAGAAATTATTTTCAAATTTCAGAGTATATGCGTTAACCTAGGAGGTCACCTTGTCAACATTGGTTCAAAGCAGGAAAACGAGTTTTAGTCCATCTTTTCGATATTAACACTAGTAAGTAGAGTTGTTGGTTTGAATGGGGTTAAAAGGGAGGTATCGATGTTTCTGATACCCAAGTAAGAAAAATTACCAAGTGCCTGAAATACACCCAAACGAAGATTTAATACTTTAAGTTGAGTCAGGTATTGTATTGGCTGTAATCTAATAGGCCTAACGTGTCTTTTTGTGGTTAAATCAGAACGGTTCAGCGGAATTCCAGGTTATTTTTTAAGATATTACGGAATTCTGTTTACGACTCCGTATGACCTGTTTTGCATATGACCCAAAGTCAACAGAAGGTAACAAATTGTCAAGCGAAATAACCAACATCCTAAATAATGTCACATCAAATGGTCAGTGCAAAACTAGGGTAAGTGTCTATATTCGTATTTACGCTTATAACAGTATGGGACTGATCTTAAAGGATTGAAGACCATCCAACGAACATTACTCCAGATGACGTACGATGATGTTTATTTGACCAAATTCAAACTGAATGCGGATTTCCAACGGTAATAATCAAGACGTGAATGACCCAGTATTCATTGCAAATGCATCGGCTTAATCTGAAAACAGATGAACAGCCTACGTAGGCTTTGAGTGAAATGCCCCGGTTTAAAATGATAAACGACCTCCGATTTCGCAAAACTACTTTTTCAGAATATTTCATTAAAATAATGTATGAAAGGGAATAATAATAATCAAAATCTATGACATAAAAAACCACCGATAATTAAATTTAATTACCTGTGAATGGGTTATTTCTGGCTCTTTCTGGTTATGAATTAAAGCTTGGTTCTGGCTATAACTTGTGGCCCTGTTCTAGCTCAAGGTTGTGGCTGAGTTCTGGCTATATGATCAGGACTAGTACCGATTTACAAGAAACAAAGTATAATTGATACTGCTGAGAGAGATTTTTTCTGGTGTTTGAAAAGGAAGAGGTATATGGGATAATACGTTTGTATGAGATTTAACGCCCCTTTGAGAAACCGCCCCGTTATATTCACTTATCAATTGCATTTAGGTAGGGGCTCTGAAATATATTGCCCAAAGGGCATACCAACGTGACAAGCGGCATGGTCGGGATTCAAAACCGCCCCTTTAATTACTCTCAGATTTAAAGCTGTGCCATATAGGACGTAGATATGGGATAAAGTATTGGGGTGCATAATGTACAGGGATTAAGTAAAAAAGAAAATTAGATTTTTTGACAATTAATGTGTGAAATCCACATCTTTTTATTTGCGAGACTTCTTATTGTAAGAGCCGAAGACAGTGAAGTACCTGATACATCATTGAAACCATAATTAAGGAATTTGCGATGCAGTCGACAAACAGCATTTTTACTCAAAGGTTGTAATCCTTTGACTAATTTGGTATCTCGTTACGCGAAATATTTTTTCTTCTTTTCAAATGTCTTGAAGCAATTTTCATCTGGAATAAAATTTTATCTTCAATAATCTGTTCAAGAGCCGCTTTAAAGAGAATGTACATATCATGGTGCCGCAGTGGAAGTGTATAGGACTCCTCATTACTGGTTTGAGCCCCGTGTGAGAAATATCAGTAATCCATTATTAGGTGCTCCAGCCGCCGAAATATGACTGAAATACTGTTTAAAGTGGCGTTAAACCCAAGTCAACAAACTAACATATCATGGTTGTTTTTGTTAAAACCCTTAAAGCGGCTCTTGCACAGATTATGAAATTTCATTTTTCAAATAACTAATTAAAGGTACGTATCGATGTTTTCTTCGTGTCACAGATTTTAATTATTTTTATTTCCTCTCAAAAACTATTTGAATACAATATGCCGAAAAGTAGTTTTGCCAAAATATGAGGTCGCTTATCAGAAAAAAGCAGGGTATTTCCCTAAAAGCCTACGTAGGCTATTAATCTATTTTTAGATTAATCCGAGACAGTCACGAAGATTATATGGCATTCACGTGGCGCGAATAACCGTAAGAACCTTGCATTTAGTTCAAATTACATCAAACCAACGTCATCGTTACGTCATCAGGAGTAATGTTCGCTAGCTGGTCTGTAAAGATCAGTCCTTTCTAGTGACATGATTTAGGACGTTGGCTGTTTCGCTAGTAAATTTGTTACCTTCATTTGACTGGGTTATATGCAAATGAGGTCATTCGATGTCAACAGCCGAATTCCGTGATATCTAAAAATAACCTGGAATTTCGCTTAACCTTTCCGATATAACAAGAAAAAGCCACTTTAGGTCTTTTAGATAACCACCAAGACAATACCTGAGTATTAAATGTTCGTTTGAGTCTATTTTTCGGCACTTGGTATTTTTCTTATCTAGTTTTTTAGAAACATCGATACCTCCCTTTAATGCTTTCAGACATTTGTAAGTAGAGGATTAAGCTAATTTTGTAATGATAATGACTGTTCATAACTTAAGGGGAGGTATCGATGTTCCTGAAACCTACACATGAAAAAATGCCAAGTGTCGAAAGATACTCTCAAACGAACATTTAATATTCAAAATTGTATCAGATATTATTTTGGCGGTATTGCTGTAGGTTAAAAGGGAGGTATCGAAGTTTCTGAAACCTAGATAAGAAAAAATTCCAAGTGCCGAAAAATAGACTCAAACGAGCATTTAATACTTTAAGTTAGGTCAGGTAATGTCTTGGTGGTTATCTAATAGACATAAAGTGGCTTTTTCTGGTTATATCGGAAAGGTTTAGCGGAAATCCAGGTTATTTTTAGATATAACGGAATTCCGCTGCCGACATCGAATGACCTCATTTGCATATAACCCAGTCAAATGAAGGTAACGAATTTACTAGCGAAACAGCCATAATCCTGTATCATGTCACATGAAAGGACTGATCTTTACAGACCGGTTAGCGAAAATTACTCCTGATGACGTAACGATGACGTTGGTTTGATGTAATTCGAACTAAATGCAAGGTTCTAACGGATATTCGCGTCACGTGAATGATCTATAATCTTCGTAACTGTCTCGGATTAATCTAAAAATAGATTAATAGCCTACGTAGGCTATTAGGGAAATACCCTGCTTTTTTCTGATAAGCGACCTCATATTTTGGCAAATCTACTTTTCAAGATATTGTATTCAAATAGTTTATGAGAGGAAATAAAGAAAATGAAAATCTGTGACATGAAAAAAACATCGATACCTACCTTTTAAGTGGCTTTTTGTGGTTATATGAGAAAGGCTCAGCGGAATTCCAGACTATTTAAAGATGTCACGGAATTCGGTTGTCAACATCGCATGACCTCATTTACATATGACCTAAAGTAAACAGAAGAAAACAAATTGACTAGCGATACAACCAGTGTCCTAAATCTTGTCACATCTTATTGTTAGCGCTCAACTACGGTAAGTGTTTATGATCGTAATAACGCTTACGACAGTTCTGGACTAATCTTTAAAGAATTAAAGAAAGGCTAGCGAACATAACTTCTGATGACGTTGGTTTGAGTAATTTAAACTAAATGCGAGATTCAAACGGTTATTCGCACCACGTGAATGACCTATATTCTTCGCAACTGTCTCGGATCAATCTAAAAATAGAATAATAGCATACGTAGGCTATTAGGGAAATACCCTGCTTATTTCTGATAAGCGACCTCAAATTTTGGCAAAACTGCTTTTCGGCATATTGTATTCAAATAGTATTTGAGAGGAAAAAAAATAATTAAAATCTGTGACATTAAAAAAACATCGATACATACCTTTAAAGGTAGGTATCGATTTTTTATTTCTCCTAAGAAACTTCTATGTTTAATAACGTAGGGCATATATATCTCATTTAAATTAATTATAGTGAAATTATTAGAATTGACACTTAGGTAGAAAATTTATTATAATGATAATATTAAAAAAAAAAACTTTTGAAAAGCCAATAAATTTTCATATATCAAATTTTCATAAAAATCTGTTCAAGAGCCGCTTTAAAATCTATTTTCAGTTATTTGTCTAAAATGCCGGAGTCTGTACCCTCAAACGATAATCGTTCGATGGTATTGTTTAGAATATGTACAAAATGCTGATATATTTTAGATTCGATGGACGTGTTTATTGGCCTGACTGATGTTGGTAACCATGGTAACTGGAGATGGACTGATGACGGTTCAACACCCGTTTTCACTAACTTTAGCGACATTGACGTGTTGAAACCAAACGATGACTATTGTACTGTCAGCAGACATGGCTCGTGGTATACAGTACCAAATGATAACGATGCTCCGTTTATTTGTGAGAAGTAATATGGTGTATAGGAAACCAATATTGTAAATATATCAGTTAATTTTTCCGACACTACGTGTAACATATTTGGTGAAACTGAAGACAGATAGTACATTTATACAACTTAATAGGAACACAAATAAAACCTTTTCTATATTGATAGATTGATTGAGGAGAATTTACTTTTAACAGTACTACCACTACACCCTTTCAAAGCCTCAGGCTGCTCATCCCACTTAGGTTCACGATTAACCACCCGTTGCTGGGAGACAAATGTCAGAAGGGATATTTGCCGCGTCCGAGGATAGAATACGGGACCCAATGACAAAGAGTGTTACACACTACCACTGCGCTATGGCCGCAGCCATCTAATCTAGTCTTCTAATGATCACATTCCATCTCTGTTCCTCTCTCTCAAATCCCAAGCAAACCAGACCAAGTCTGATATTGCCTCGAATAATCGGCCAGTTAGGGAGTTTTTCCTTACTTTATAAACTAGAACTTTATCGAGATCAACTTCCTTTCCAATTCATTCTTATAAGCTACACACTTTGAATGTAATGCAATATCCTGGTTATCAAAATCATTGATTTTTTATTGTCGGATGATAAGGGTTTTCCATTAGATTATCGACAGACAGTTGACAAATATATCTTTAACACTAATTACGGAATTATTAGAGACATATTTATAGTTCCAAAGGTGGTGCTTCAGTACTACCGATGCTTTGATTGATGTAGGAAAGCACGCGAAAACGTACGGACTGTAAGGGGATAAACTGCTACCTCAATTTTATGCCGCACAAGAATAAAGCATTGGAATGTGGAAAATGTAGAAACCAACGAATTTCCACAATCTTTTCTAACCCCCCCCCCCGCAAATATGTATGTGTGTGTATGTATTTGTGTGTGTGAGTGTATTCCGAATTGTTTTTGATAACCTTTTGAAGGGATCCTGGTGGTTGAGTGGTTTCGGGGTCAGGGATTAGTACCTCGTCTCTGCAACACACCACTTTGGCCTGGAGTTGAACTAGACGAGCGGTCAGATAGGCCCTGTCTGATCAATCAGCTGGTCATACCTAGCACTGGAATACAATGTAAAGATACCGATACACGCTCATTCTTGTTTGTATATTTCAGTAGTTTTATATCATTGTATCCATATCCTGTTCCAGAAAGCGGTGGCATAAAGGTAGGTATCGATGTTTTTTTCATGTCACAGATTTTAATTTTTTTTGTTTCCTCCCGTATACTATTTGAATACAATATGCCAAAAAGAAGTTTTGCTTAAATCTGAGGTCGCTTATCAGAAAAAAGCGTGGTATTTCCTTAAAAGCCCAAGTTGGCTATTAATCTATTTATAGATTAATCCTAGACAGTTGCGAAGATTATATGATCATTCATGTGGTGCGAATAACCGTTGGAACCTTAAATTTAGTTTAAATTACATCACACAAACGTCATCGTTACGTCATCAGGAGTTATGTTCGCTAGCCCGTCTTTAATTCTGTAAAGGTAAGTCCAAAACTGCCGTAAGTGTTATTACGAATATTTACACTTGCCGTAGTTTTGCGCTCCCCCTTTCATGCGACCTGAATTAGGACGTTGGCTGTTTCGCTAGTAAATTTGTTACCTTCTGTTGACTTTGGGTCCTAATTCAGGTCACGCAACTGTCTCGGATTATTCTAAAAATAAATTAATAGTAGGCTTTTAAGGAAATGCCCTGCTTTTTTCTGATAAGCGACCTCAGATTTAAGCAAAACTTCTTTTCGGCATATTGTATTCAAATAGTATACGAGAGGAAACAAAAATAATTAAAATCTGTGACATGAAAAAAACATAGATACCTACCTTTAATTTAGATTTGTTTTCTTCTTCTTGACCTTTGACCCTGGAAATTTTGACCAATCAAACCATTTGCTGCTGCGCCCTTACGCCGAAAAGTTACACAAAAAATTATCTCATAGTAAAAATGCGGGTCTGGTCTAATTCACTTATATTCACAATCGTCTTTTGAAAATTAACAAAGGCGGTACTACCGCAAAACGATCTTAGATCGTTATAAAACGCATATGATAGTTTTGGACTGATCTTTAAAAAAATTTAAGACCGGCTAGCGAACATAGCTCCTGATGATGTGTTGATGACGTTGTTTGGGCAAATTCAAACTGAATACGGAATTCCAACGGTTATACGCACCGCTTGAATGACCCAATATTCCATTCGGCAATCCTCGGGCGATCTCCGAAGTCTCCGATCTATACCTCGGACGTATTAGGTAGCCATGTTTTGCACCAAATCTCGCCATTTATTCGCCGGAATCAGATCACAAGAAAGTGCTCCGCTGCAAAGAAAATAGTTCTGTTATTGTTTTTACTCACAGGTGCTCTGAATATAATAGCGAGTTAATGATCCGTTGGTAAACATTTTAAGATACTACAAATTGTCTTAGCCGATTTAAAGTTACATAGATTCAAGTTTAAGGATGCCGGTAATCTTTGTTGGTGTTGTCCTTAAAGTGTAAATACCGCGACTTTCAATAAATCAATTTCACCATTGATTTTACCTAGAAGCGTCGTGCCGGTGTGTGTGTAAGTTGTGCCTTACACATTTGATTGTCAATATATTTGGACCCTTCTTTAATACTACATTTTCACAAAAAGAAGTAACAGAAAACATTCTGAGAAAGGGAGAAATCGAAGAAAATGATGCAATTGTTGCAAACACTCTTGATCACTTTGACAAGGATTCAAATACGAATCGGTGTATATATTCCATATTGGGTAACAGCATTATGACAATAGGGGTCATATTATTTTTTCAAGCATGTTTTCATTTGAATTTTAAATCTATTAAATTGTTGAAACGTGAGACATAAGGTATCTTATTTGGTTAAAAATTTTCATGAAGTCTGTTTTCCCATCTTTCCAAAATTTTAAACATTGTAAACACAACTCAAAGATTCTACATCATTTCATCACACTGAATTCACACCAGCTTATTATTATTTTTTAAGAGAATTCAATACATACATTAAATATGATTAAATTGGTTTTCACGCCACTTTCAAAATGTATTTCAGTTATATCCGGGTAGCTGTTGCGCCTAACTATGGATTTCTGTCATTTCTATCACTAGCACAACAACATTCAATCTCAGCCACCATGCATCTGAGCATATTACTTATGTTTTGCATATTGATGAGAAGACAATGACTGTAATCAAATGTCAGAAAGAATGTCAGTCAAACTGCAATTTAACCAAATTACTCAACTCTTCTTTGCAGTTTCAGAGAAAAGATTTTAAGCATAATTACAATTCCATGACATATGGAAATTACTTTTATGCCCCTCCCCCATCAGCCTAATCACACAATGCACAATATTATTTGTAACTGATAATTAAATATACGGTCACACAAGGAGCTTTCTGTAAAATTCAGCTGAAATCAATATGGTAGCAAAGGATAGAAAATTTTATGATATATCACATAAGGAAATAAGCCCTGCATTAAAAAGTGCTATTTTTAGCATATGAAAAAATCTGTAATGAATCTTATAAATGTTCACCTAATGAGCCTTAATGTAAAAATTCCAGCAAAATCAAGAAATTGAAATACCCTGAATATTCCCAGAATATAAATAAATTTACAGTATAAAGTATATATTTTTAAGCCTATTTCAGGTTCTTCCTTGATTCATTACTGTTTTTAATGAAATAGAATATATATCCAGATCTTTGGGCTTTAGTGAACAGTCTTATAGTAAGTTCTGGTGTTTACAAAAAACAAATAGGATGCATAGTAGTGGCTAGACTAGCTCAATGTTTTTTGTTTGAAATATTCTATTGTTAACCACTATTTCAAATCTAAGTTTCTGTGGCATATGTCTTATTTTGATCAATGATTTTAAATATCTTGGTAGAGCACTAACAATGTAAGGCTTATCAAAATTACAGACATAAGAATTATCACTTCGAGTACAAGTCAAGAAACGTTTAGTTTTCAGATTAAGTCAGAATAATTATGGTTTGTGAGGATGAGATTTTTTTATAATTTTTTTCATTTGTTGTCATGGCAGAAATTAATTTACAATCTAGCAAACATTATGACTGAATTTTTACAAGATTGTGCAAAATATGAGGCCTCTAGAGTATAAACATAGAAATTGTCATCCTTTTGACCAGACAAACATTCCAATGCATTTTCATCAAAATTGGTCCATACTTGAGACTCATAATATTATATTTTAAACAGTGAAAATGAAACAAATAACAACAACAAATAAGAGGCCTATAGGGCCTTATCGGTCACCTGAGTCCAAAGAGCATAAAGCAGAAAAGAGTCTACCAGATTATGCTTTATACCACATATCAAACCTCTAGGCCCTCCTGTTTTCGAGATGAAGATTCTTTAAAAGTTTTGACTAAATAAGCCTATGTTAAACCTGTGACATCTTTGAAAAGGCTAATTCTGACCCTGGGGCCATAATTTATACAATCTTGATAGAGGTCCACCAGATGATGCTGTATACCAAATATTAAAGATTTAGGCCCTCCTGTTTTGGAGAAAAACAGTTTTAAAATGTTTACTTAATAAGCCCTATGTAAAATTTGTGATGTCCGTTAATGGGCTAATTATGACCTTGGGGCCATAATTTTTACAATATTGATAGAGATCCACCCGATGATGCTACATACCAAAAAATAAAGCACTAGGCCCTCCTATTTGGGAGAAGAAGATGTTTGAAATTTTCACTTTATAAACCTGTAATAAACTTGTCACGTCCGAGAACCGACTAATTTTGTCCCTGGGGTTATAATTTATAAATCTTGATAGAGGTCAACTAGATGATACCACACTGTAAAAAAAGTGTGTTAAGTTACACCAAAAAAGGTTGACAGCAACACCATTATTCGTGTAACATTTCTCTACACCAAAGTAAGTGTGAATTCGCACTTTCTGGGAATAGTTACCTCAACTTTGGTGTTAAATAACACGAACAAAAGTGTATAATAAGCAATGAACATTTGGTGTTACTTTACTCTTTTAATGGTGAAACTTCAAACTATTTTGGGTGTAAACTTTCCCTTTACACTAATTTACACTAGTTTACACTATTAGTGTAACTATACGCTAAATTCGGAGAAAATTTACTCTTTCAGTGGTGAAACTTCACACCATTTTGGGTGTAAACTTTCCATAAACACTAGTTTACCATAATTTTCACTATTCAGAGGAACTTTACTCTTTCAGGGGTGTAACCTCAATCCATTTTGGGTGTAAACTTTCCCTTTACGCTAGTTTACAATAGTTTACAATATCAATGTAACAATACGCTAAATTCAGAGATACCTTACTCTTACAATAGTGAAACTTCACACCATTTTGGGTGTAAACTCTCCCTACAAACTAGCTTACAATAGTTTACACTATACAGAGGAACTCTACTCTTCCTTAGGTGAAACCTTAATCCATTTTTGGTGTAAACAATCTTTTCGCAATAGTTTACACCGCAAGTGTTACCTAACGCTAAATTCAGAGAAACTTTACTCTTTCAATGTTGAAACTTCAAACCATTTTGAGTGTTTACTTTCCTTTTACACTAGTTAACAACTGTTTACTCCATAAGTGTTACTATAGGCATAATTCATAGAGACTTTACTCTTTTATTGGTGGAACTTCGCTCCATTTTGGGTGTAAATTTTCTTTTTAAACTAGATCGCAATGGTCTTCACCATTAGTGTATATATACGCTATGTTCAGGGAAACTTATGGGTGCCCTGTGTTACTGAGGTTGCTAGAGTCACTTCCGGTGAAGATTGCTGCGCTTATTACCGTGAATGCATCCGTATGAGATTTTGGTGCATTTTGGAGACACTGGGGATTCTACTGCAGTCGTTTAGGCAGTACAGATAGCGCTAAGGTAAATAAACGTCATTTCACTGTTCATATCCACAATATAGACATGCAGTGTGGCTTTTGTTGAAAGGAAGTTATAATGTTGTTGATTATATCAGTCACGTTTCCATAAAGCATAGAAGTGACACTATTTTCTTTATTAGTTGTGGGATAGATGGTTGTCCGTCTACGTCTCATATAACCACATTGTTTAGCAATGTGTGGATCTGATTTTGAAAACGAATAACTATCAATTTGAGTGTAAATAAATGTCGAGGGTTTTTCGTGTTCCAAATCTTCTTGTCTATGAGTCTACCAGTCTAATAGTATAATTTTGAATTCGGCGCCATGTTGTGTTTTCAGTGAGCAAAACCGATCGAGTTTGAAGGGTAATGATGGCTCACATAATTCAGTCTTAATATGCTCTTAGTTTAGGGCCTGTTACATGCATCCATATCTAGTTATTGAAAGTGTTTAGCCTTTGTCGGTTTACTAAATTTATTGGGTGGAGTGAATCCGGGTCCGTTCGCCCTAAAACACGTTCGCCCTAATTACGTTTCGCCCTAATTCCAGTTCGCCCAGGGTCCGTTCGCCCTGTTTTTCAATTACATTATAGCTTTCCACATTAAAAAAATTCTCGTAAACATTTATTTTTTCCTTTATGAGATGCTTAGGTTATTTAAGGTAGTTTTTTCAACTCATATTCAGACAAAATTTCAGACTGATCTAAAGTTGTAGTGAACTTGACTAGATTCCTAGAACATAATAAGGTTAAAAGAAATATATTCGAAACGGAGATGGTTGTATCAAATTCAAGATTCCAAATTATGTTTTCTTGATTTAAGTTATTACAAGTTGACAATCATGTTTTAATTTTATTGCCACAATTATAGGTTAAATAATATTAGAAGATTGATTTTGATAAAGATAGAATAATTATTTGACACTATCAATTTGTTATAAAAATTTATCAAATCACAAAAAGTATCATTTAGAAGCTACCTTTTATCAAAACGATGAATAAATATACAATACACAACCCCGTCCTAAACGTTCAAAGAAAGATTATGGGTAAAAGTGTGGGAATTGAAGTAAAAATGTTAAATTAAATTAACCCATTACAAGACGACAAAATCCTTTATGCATCTCAATAAAAAGGCTTTGGAGATGACAATTGTAAGTTATAAATCCCAAATACGCTTTAGGACAAAATTACTTGCCACAAATTGGAATTTTTTAACCCCCCCCCCCCCCAAAAAAAAAAAAAAAATTCACGAAATTTAGATCATTGAAATACATTCAGACTTTTTACAACACAATCTTAGTTGAATCAGAAAGTTTTTAAAAGTATTGTCGACATTATATAACAAAATACCTATAACGGTAGAAAGCATTGTGAGTATAGGAGAATATACTACCCACACGTTTGAATGGGCTATAATTCACGATTCACACTTTTTTATACCCCCGGTGAAGATGAAAGTAGACGAAACATTAGTGAAAATGACAAGCTGATTTTTATTAATCCTTTTTTCAATTTCAAACGACGTTACAACAAAACTAGAAATACACACAAAATCATACTCATTTAAAAAATAGGGCGAACGGACCCACTTTTGGGGCGAACGGACCCAGGGCGAACAGACCCGGGGCGAAAGTATATTTTGGGCAAACGGACCCGATGGAGTTATCACCTTTCTGTTCTTATAGATATTTTTGGCCTTGACTTTTGATTCTTAGGGTAGACATGCATCTAGTTTAGTGCTTAATTCAATAACATAGGCCTACAAGTGATTTAATGCTTAAAGTTTGGTTTGTCGAGGAATAGTACAGTGATATTGAAGTTTAGAGTCACAGATATTGTGGACTCTGGTTGTTCAGCACATGTTGTGCAGGTTGAACAATGGCTTCACTTTCTATATTAAAATACAAGTTTGGTAGATAATCGATTTACCACTAAATTCATAATTCTATTTGCAAATTTTTGACCTAATGAAGTCGTCAGATTATGATGTCAAGCATGATGGGGCAATTCAGTCCGTATCTTATTTTACAAACTGTCTGTCATTTAAATACAGCCACATGCATACTTCTGCAATTTCCATGGGTAAAGCTAACTTTTTGTGGTACCTAAAGAGAATTTGAAGCAATTTGCTTGTTGTTGTTTGGATAAACATTTCGTCTTGTTCTAGTCTTTGTGTTGGTTGCATCATAGTAGTGAATATTCACTTGTTTACTGTCACGTTGCAAACAATTTACCCTATGTTGTCCCTATGCTGTGGGTACTTGATTTAGAGGTTATACAAGATAGTTCGAGATATGGATATTTTCTAAGGAATTTTTGCATTTGTATTTCAGTTGGCATGGGAAAACAGTATCTAATCATTTTATCACGTTGAGTGCCATTACAGTAAGAAACCTGCACCTAAAGCACTTTGAATCAGAGTTGAATTCCTATAAAGATGTGAACAAGGCTGCACCAGTAAAAGAAGATTCATATTTATTGAAGACATAGGTACCACAGCTAGAGAACGTGTGAGGAGTGGACTGATAAGGGTGAACAACTATTAAATGAACATGTGCAGCACTTCAGACAGAAATTGATAAATTTGAGAGAGAATATTGATAGATAGTTGATATCATGTACCTTTTAAGAGAGAAAGAAAATGACTTATGAAAGGAGGAATCCTTTAATGCATCATGTTATTTGGAAAAGATTGATTTGGTTTTAGAAAAGAAAGACAGAGTCACCAAAGGGTTCAGATGCTTCCAGAGTGTCTGTGATATCAACAAAACTAGCTAGCTGGGGAGATTGAACTTCTTGATGATCAAAAGAACATTGCCTCTATAGAGGCAGAAGTAGAAGAACTCGAATGGTCACTCTAAAGATCTAAGATAAATCTATAGTGTAAACTGAATTTGACAGTTCTACCTTTGACTTTCCTTGAGAAAACAGAATGTTTCATAAATTTATTACCTAAAGTTGATGATTAACTGATTGGTGTTCCTTTAACCCTTTCCTGTTTTTCAAAATTTTATACTGGTCCTATTTGAAAGGAGTTGCAGACGACAATTAAAAGTGGGTGCAATTTGAAAAGAAACCAACCTACTGGTTAGAAAGTATTGTGGTAAAAGAAGAAATTGCTTGTTACAAGCAATGTCTTCTTTTTCAATAATGTTTTCTCAAGTATTAAATCACAGAGACGTAAAAACAAGAGATTGTACAGGAAAGGGTTAAGGGCAGAACCCGATAAATTTGTGTTGTCAGAAACAAGTGTAAACAAGCAACCTGACCAAGTCAAATTCATTTAATCTACTCCCACATAGTGGTGCTTTAGGACACCCCTCAATATAAAAAAAATAGGGAAAACATTGTGTAAAACTAACAAATTGCTTGTTACAAGCAATCTCTTCATTTTCCATAATGTTTTCTACCTAGAAAGTTAAAAAGAATCTAATATTTCATAATCTTTAAAATGTCATCTGCAACTCTTTTCAATTTGGACCAGTCTAAAACTTTGCTGTCTGGTAATGGGTTGAGAAAGAGCTACTTCTTAATAGATTAGTTGAGTTTGATGATATTCCATAATTTTTACACTCTTGAGAGCAACTTTCCTGAGTGTTGTTACTGGGCTATGTTTGCAGCTTGGAAAGAAATTAACCTTTTGATTAAATATTTTGGGACTATTTCAAGTTAACCCTTTCCTGTTCAATCCCTGGTTTTTACTTCCCTGTAAATTCATAATTAAGAAAAAATTGTAGAAAAAGAAGAATATGCTTGTAACAAGCAATTTCTTCTTTTTCCACAATATTTTCTACCCTTTGAATTTGGACAAGTCTAAAATTTTGCAAAACAGGTAAGGTTTAACACGCCTTGACTACACACAGCTTCAATGCAAATTTTCCCGGAAGAAGTTTAGCAAAAATTTGGGATAGGTTGGAAGATAATTTTTGAGCCCCTGAAATTGTGCATCATTCCTGAACTAAAAGAGTAGAAAATTTTCCTAGTAAGGTTAGGATTTGAAAAAACTCTTTGACTTGGCCGATGTTGAGAGTTAGAAAGAGGACCCAAAGTTTGCCCCCTTCTTGCATATTACGACTCATTGTCTGGTATCAAATTGCCATACAAAGTTCAAGAAAAATGGACAAACTCTGCATGTAGTTTTAAGAAGCAATTAAGTGTTGCATTTATGTTCACAATTTCATTTAATCATCACTTGTGCACTTTTGCACTCATCAGAAGAGCTGGTTTTGACGTCTTTTTTATAAAAAAAAGCTTGGGAAAACATTGAGGCAAAAGAGAAGAATGTTGACAACCTGCATTTTCTCCTTTTTATATCCCGCCGTTTCGGCGAAGGGGATAATAGTAATGCTCTCTGTCCGTTATTCTGTCACTAAGCCTGTCCAGAGCATATCTCCTAAAGTATAAATGCAGTGCACAAGAACCACAACTCTTGCTTGCATTATTTTGGAGTTATTGCCCTTTGTTATTTTTTGTCCCGTGCATATCTCTGAAAGTATAATAGCTATCAACTTGAAACTTCATAGGTGGATAGATCTCATGGAGGAGAAGTGCAGTGCACAAGAACCACAACTCTTGCTTGCATAATTTTGGAGTTATTGCCCTTTGTTGTTTGAAAGACTTAGATTTTGTCTGGGGCATATCTCCTAAAGTATAAATGCTTTCAACTTGAAACTTTATAGGTTGATAGATCTCATTTAGGAGAAGTGCAGAGTACAAGAATCACAACTCAGTTTACTATCAAGCTTTTACAGCAGGGGATGGCCATGTCTGACATGGCTCTTGTCCCTCTATATATTCTGTGATATAAAACAAATCCAATCTTTATCAAGTTAACAAACGAAATTTCGAGGTCGTTTCAAAGTTCAACGAGTGCAAACTGCCATTGGAGGCTTAACCACTAAATCTGTTAAATGCGTACGCCATTAAAATTAGTTCTTATGTATTTCAGGAATATTGCAAACTCTATTCAAACTGTAGTGAAGTCTGTCAAAAGCACACTATTTAACCCATTCCCAATCAATTCCACTTTTGGAAAAAGGCTTTGGAAAACATTGTGAACAATGAAGAAATTGCCTGTACAAGCAATTTCTTCAATGTCCACAATGTTTTCTACCCAACAATGGAAAGTTTTCTAAATTCAACCATGCTTTGCTAGCTTACAGTACTTTCAGAACTTTGATTTCTCATCTTCAGACACTTTCAAATTGAAACATTCTAAATTTAAACCTTTTCCATGCAATAAAATATTACATGTCTTCAATTTCAAACTTGCTGCAATAAAACAAAATTCACCATATTGAAAATTAAACTTGTGTACAAAATGGTAGAAAGGGAAAGAATTGCTGGTTATTGGCATTTTCCTCCAAGTTTCGAAAGCATTTTCTGCTTGGGATATCAAAACCAGTCATTGCTTTCCATAGTGTTGATAATAATCTTTTTTTATTTATTGTTGTCTCAATCTTGTCTATTTCCAAATTTGGATAACCCCTTCCCAAATACAAAGAATTAGACTAGGCAGAATTCGAAAATGCTGCAGACGACAAAATGGATGTTATTAAATTTACAAATAATGAAAATTGAAGTTCAGAAAATATTGGATAAAAAGGAGAAAATGTTAATTATTGGCATTTTCTTCATTTTTCTAAATGTTTTCCAAAGCTTACTATAAGGGACGTCAAATTCAGGTCTTGCTTGGGGAAAAGGTTAGGAATAAAAAATACTTTTTCTAATCCGGTGGTGGACTCCTGTATTGCATGGCAATGTAACATCCACTTGTTAATACTGAAATGTGTAAGAAATTGAATTGCCTTGGCAGTTAAATAATAAAGAATCATACTGTTTCTTACTGTCAATTAGATATTTCACAAAATTTCACGATGGCTCAGGGTGAAACATTTGTAACTGTCTATATGTTTATAGGCAGATACAACATTTTCACTCTGAGCTATTGACTTGAGCTCATACCTTCACAATGAGCAAGTCTAAATAGATCAGGGGTATATAAATTCTTGTCCTATCTGTTCATCTAAAAGATAACTATAATAAATCTTTTAGATTTTAAATAAAATTTAAAGGTTGATTATAGTTATTCAATGTTAAGTACTAACATTTGGTAAAACCCATTTGTTGATACCAAACTTAGGCCATCAGACAAGGTCATGATCATTTCTCAGGGTCATCTCTATCAAAATAGAATTCTTCAACACCTGCCATAATTTTAGCCCTACTGACCGAAAGTCAGAAGAGCTATATCAATGGCGTTGTTCCCGTCCGTCTATCCATAAAAAACCCTCGTTTACGTGATGAAGCCCACAAATATAATCAGAATTCCTTGCAACTTTCCAAGGATGATTTTAGGATCAATAAAAAGGAAGGTTTCTTTTGAAAATTGGGCTAATTTTTGGAAAACACTGGAAACAGAGCCTTACAGATTTTTTACTCAAAATATTCTTTCTCGTTAATGTGATAAGTCTACAAATATTATCAGATTTCCTTGAAACTTTCACAGGATGATTGTAGGGTCATAAGGAAGGTTCCTCTCAAAAATGGGGTAGATCCGTGAAAAGGGGCTTTATGGATTTTTACTCAAAATATTCTTGTGTATGCAATAGTGCACAATTATCTCAGGTTTATCAATCAATTTCTTCATTTATCACAATATTTTCTTAAGTGTAAAATTGCATGTACGTAAAAACCAGTGATTATACAGGAAAGAGTTAAGAAACTCATCTTTTATGTTACTGCACTTAGATTTTTTTTGAAAGAGATACTATCACAATTTTCCAGGAAAGACAAAAGATTTCTTATTCCCCAACCAGTTACTGGTTGGGGGACTATAGATTTGCTGGATTGAGTCCAACTGCCCGTCGGTCACACTTTTGTCTGGATCATGTCTCCCAAACCATAAGTGCTAGCAGCTTCAAACTAGATACACTTATAGATTACAATGTGGAGAAGTGTCATGTACAAGAACCGTTACTTTATCCTGCTCATTTTTTCAAGTTATTGTCCTTTGTTGTTTTAACCTGTACATTTCTTTTTGAACATATCCCCTAAACCATAAGTGCTAGTAACTTCAAAGTTTGCCATGCCCTTTTTTGAGTTGTTGTCCTTTGATATGTCTAATTTTACATTTTCAACATATAACAACCATGATAAGTGGATGTGCCTGGAACATCATTAATTTTGACAATTTCATTTGATCATTACTTGTGCGCTTTTACACTCATCTTCTTTGTTTATTGTCTTTTCTATCTTGCCTACGTTTATATCTCCAAATTTGGTTAACCCTTTCGTAAACTGCAAAAATTTAGACTAGGCCAAATTTAAAGCTGCTGCTGTTGACAAAATGAATTTTAGTTAATAATGAAATAATGAACATAATAGATGCTAATATTTGCCATGTAGATACCGGTAGGTCTCAACAAGGTGCAACTGGGGAAGGTCATTTCATCAAGGTCAAGCTCAAAATTTTAACCCTTTCCCTTAAAGAAAAAACCCATAAAAATCACCTATTTCTAAAGAATTCCTGTTTTGGGGGCATGGTGTTTCACAAACACATCTTGTTCTTCTTCAAAACTTCCTGAGTACTCAATTGTAGACCACTCAAATCAATAATGATTTATGAAGAAATAAGAAAAGGAAAAAGTTCTCAGTCACCAAAGTTTTTGTTTCAGACTTTTCTAAAAAAAGCTGTATGCATACATAGTGGGTCTAAAACAACCCATAAATTGCCAATACTATTGACAATAATAATATGTAGTAGTAGATCAATTTTCAATAACAGCAATAAATGATCAATACTAGTGTCAATCTTGTAGACTGACAATATTATTGACCCTGTATTGGTGATCAATACTCTGATTCAATGTACATTGGCATTTGTTAACACATTAATATGCAATATTTAAAGTCCATGATATACCATAACTTGATATGGATAACATATGTTAAATTTCTTTTCAATTGATTATTATAGTGGTAGAGTATGATAAATCACAAACAGAAAAAAATGTCTGCAAGTACATGTGTCCCTCTTTGATTCCTGAACTGAAATAGGGCACAAATATTGACAAAGGAAATCATGCTTCCAGAGATTCAAATTTGATAGTTGTGTGAAACTTGTTTTATAAGAAATATATTTTATATTAATTCAATATTACTGTCAATAATACTCTAGCGTATGGACAATATACTTTAATAACTGAAATTAGTTATTTCAATTACCATGTGTAGACAAATGTTCTTGGATGCTTACTTGGGCAGTTTGGTCATTGTTAAATAAATGTTAATCTTTTCATATGTTTTGATTTTATTATCTTTGCTGATTTATATTCTCAATTATTTAGACTTCACCCCATTACCAGGTAACAGAATTTAAGAATGGTCAAAATTCAAACGAGTTGTGGACGACAATGTATAGTTGATGAGATTTTTAAAAATCTGTTTTTCAGGTTAGAAACCATTTTGGACATATGTTGGAACAAACATTTTGTCATTTTCCAGAATGTTTTCTGAACTCTTTCTTCGTGGGTGTCATAAAGCCGGACTGGGTTAAAAGAAAAATTGATAAAGATTTATTGGCCAAACCCTGGGTTCCTGTCAGGTTTAACTTCCATAAATCTGCAGTCCATAACAAGTCCCTTTCCTCTGTCTTTAAGTGTTACGTAACACTAATTATGGCGTTAACAAAGTCTCATAGTGATGAAAAGATACACCAATATTGGTGGCAACTCTGCTGCCACCATTAATGGTGTAACATTTACTTCTGCCTATATGTGTTAAACAACACTAATTATGGTGTTATGAACTCATACCAAGGTGTAAAGTTACACCAATATTGGTGGCAACTCTGCTGCCACCAATGTTGGTGTAACGTTTTTCTCTGTCCGTCGGTGTCAAGTAACATTTATTATGGTGTTAATGAACTCTTACAATGGTGTAAAGGTACACCAATACTGGTGGCAACTCTGCTGCCACCAATATTGGTGTAACGTTTTTCTCTGTCCGTCGGTGCTAAGTAACGCTTACAAAAGTGTAAAGCTACACCAATATTGGTGGCAACTTTGCTGCCACCAATATTGGTGTAATGTTTTTTTCTGTCCGTCGGTGTTAAGTAACTCTTACAATGGTGTAAATTTACACCAATATTGGTGGCAACTCTGCTGCCACCAATATTGGTGTAATGTTTTTTACTGTTTGGCAGTGTTACTTTACACTTAACACAGATATATCGTACACTATTTTTAGTGTGACTTTTCCCGTTTTAAAACAGGTGTAAAATTACACCATTATTGGTGGCAGCAAAGTTGCCACCAATATTGGTGTAAAGTGCCGAATTATTTTTTACAGTGCACATACCAAATATCAGAGCTGTAGGTCTTATGGTTGGGTAGAAAAAGATTTTCAAAGTTGTCACTATGTAGGCTCATGTAGCCCCCCCCCCATACACCACGGCCATTTCTCGACAGCTTTTTTTTCCTTGTACAAACTTGATATTCCTTGCCCTATGGACTCTAAATACCAAATGTAAATCCAATCCGACAGCTGGTTGATGACAAGAAGATTTATAAAGAAGTACCATTTTGGCCCCTTATAGAGCTCCAAGGGGAGATAACTCCTTGACATGTACAAAACTGAAGTCCCTTCCAATAGGGATGCTTCCTGTCAAGTTTGGTAAAAATCTGTCTAAGGGTTCTTAAGAAGTTGAAAATGTAAAAAGTTATCACACAATGCAATGACGCACGAAGACGGACAAAACAATATCACAATAGGTCACCATGACCTTCGGTCAGGTGACCTTAAAACACACACACTCAAACAAACAAAATAGCTCACCTAGAGTGCACTCTAGAGGCCACATTTTTTACTCAAATTACGCAAATGCCTTGATACTTGGTTAGAATGATTGTCTCTATTTGTCTGACACTAGCTTGATATCAAGACACACTGGGTCAAAAGCTTGGTAATTGGGCTAAATCTTTTAAAAAACATGTGCAATCATAGATCCCTACTTTTTTTCTCAAATGTCTTGATATTTAGACAGAAAAAAATGTCTCATGGATATCTCCGGTAAGTTGTTTCATATGGAGTCACAAAGGTCAAGCTGAAATTTAACCCTTGTCACGCTGTATAAATTACCCTACTCAATTGCTGAAAGCACTGATAGAACTTGTTTTTGAAAAATCAATATTTGTTTCAGAAATCAATTTCATTCACAATTCTGGTAGGAAAAGTACAAGCAGGAGGCGTAGATCAAGATCAGCCTGCACTTATGTGCAGGATGATCTTGGTCTACACCTCCTGCCAAAACCGGAATATTCCGGGTTCAGCATGATAAGGGTTAATATTTCACCTTGATCAGTGACTTTGAAGCTATCTTCGAATTGACACACATTCATGTCATGATGGATAGCAGTTGTACCATCTTATTTGGAATACAATCCATTAAGGTAGTAGTTAATATACAAGACAATCTCAATTCAACATCTGACCTTGAACTGTGACCTTGACCTTGAATCAAATGTAAAAGTAACTCTTCCACAAGACTTTAGTGATGGTTTTGCCATTCATCTATGACACAGTACATCAGATAGAAAGTCAAACTTAGATATCTTTATTATCAATTATTCCAAGTGAAGAAATGTTTATTTGAGACCAGATTTCCCTAGAAATTTCTTTAACTTTTGCCCGATTTTTCAATTTTAGACTGGTCAAAATTGAAATAAGTTGCAGATCACAATTAAAATTGGATGCAATTTGAACGAAACCGTCCTGTGTGGAAGAAAATGTAGTGGAAAAAGAAGTTGCTTATTACAAAGAAATTGAAAGAAGTTGCAGACAACATTTCAAATTATACCAAATTTGAAAAACAAGGGCCAAATAAGCCAGGCAGAAAAGGGCTGTGAGAAAAGGAGACATTGCTTGTTTCAAGCAACTTCTGCTTTTCCCACAGAGTTTTCTTTGATTTATTTCTTTGGGGTATGAAAAAGCATGTTTATTTAGGGTTGGGTCAACACATTTTAAGAAAAAATAATGTCAGTGAATTTTGAAATGGTTTTGGGGTACATCTTTTAAAACAGCTACCCGCAGCATATGGCTTATGTTGATCCAAGCCTTAAATCTGAAATTTTGATAAAGTACCAAAAAGTGATTCTTCAAAATTTGAAAGCTCTAGGCCCTATGTTTTCTGAGGAGAAGATCTTCCATAATTCTGTTTAAAATCAAGGAACCATCAGCAAAGGGCTTCAGTTCATTACAAAATAATAATTTGAAGGATTGTAGAATACCTGTAATTATACAATAGGGTGATTCTGTATAGACAATTTGAAAGTTCTAGCCTCTTTTACCCTTGGTTAAATCTTGGAACCCACAACATAGTGCTCAAGTTCTTCTCAGAGTCGTATTCAGAGGTATTTTGGTAAAGTATCATAAAGCGCTGCTATGTGCGAAATTTGAAAGCCTTGGGTCTTGCGCATTGGGAGGAGATTTCTTAAGATTTCCTTCTTTAACCAATTACCACTCTATAAGATTTTAGACCAGTCCATATTCAAAGAATTTGCAGACGACAATTTTAAGTGGATGAAATTTTAAAATCTTTGTCTTTTGGAGTAGAACACATTGTGGATAATGAAGAAATCGTTTGTAACAAGCAATTTCTTCATTATCCACAATGTTTTCAAAATCGTTTATATTGAGGGGCGTTTAAAAGCGTCATTGTCTGGGAATGGGTTAACTCTATGTAAAATCTGGAAACTTTCTACATAGTACATATGTTTATCTCCAAGTAATAATTGAAGTATTTTGCATAAGTATCATAATTCATAATGCAATGTTACATGCATTATAGTTCGGGAGCAGAAGACTTAAATGTTTCTTTCTTCCTCTCTATCCCTTTCCTGTACTAACCAAGGATTTTACGCCATTGTTAATTTATTTTTCTTTAATTGAGAAAACATTGTTGAAAAGAAAAAAGATGATTTAAACAAGCAATTTCTTCTTTTCCCACAATATATTCTACTCTGTAGGTTTGTTACATTTCAAGTTGCACTCACTTTTCATTGTTGCCCGCAACTTCTCTGAATTTTGACCAGTCTAAAATCTTGAAAAACTGGAAAGGGCTATGTATGGCCAGAAAACCACAACATAGGGCCTATATTGATCTTGGGGTAATAATTTGAAGTATTTTGATAGAGAAATTCCAGTTGATGTTACATGCAAAATTTGAAAGCACTAGCCTTATGGTTTGAGAGGAGCAGACTCATGTAAGACAAGAAACCCACAACATTGGGCCTACATTGATCATGCAGTAATATTTTGAAGTATTTTGATAGAAAATTATCAGTTGATACTAGATGCAAAATTTGAAAGCTCTAGACCTAAAGGTTTGGGAGGAGATGTTGAAAGGTTTTTCTTCTTGTTGCTATGGAATCCAGAGTTCTGTATTGAGTCCTATTCTTTTAAAAAATTGAAAGAGCATGACCAGAGGATTATTTCTATGAATTTTTGTTGAAACCTGATGACTGAAGAAAGAGGAGACAAAAATATAGCCCTTTATCATTAAGCAATTAAAATTACTAAAAGTAACCAAAATTATAATTAATTCCTGCAAGACTCCTTGATTAGTTGAAAATCAACAGTCTGTAGTTTTTCTTATATGAATTCAATATATATATCCATTTCCCTTACTAATTCAATCATTGGTTTTCAGTAAACATAGATAGTTAATAGTTTTAAAACATTGTGGAAACAGAAGAAATTGCTTGAAACAAGTGATCTCTTCTTTTCCCACAATGTTTTCTCTTTCAATGTTGTTTTTAATCAATTATAGAAGTCACACTATTATTATTACCTTTTTTTGAAACATGAACTAATGTGGCAGTTCTATTTTTAGACTGGTCGCATGAATACTATAACATCTTAAATAGAAATTATTGCATAAACAACCAGATTAGTACTGCAAGAATTGCTTCTCTTGCATACAGCTTGGCATTAAAGGTTAAAAATCTTTTTAAAAAATCCGGCATACTAAGTCATTTTGCATAAACATTAGGCTACCTAGTTTAGAGTTACCTTTATGCAGCGGTTCTGCATCAAGTCCAAAATTAAAGAAGCAATAATCAGTCAAGTTTATATAGTTTTCATCCAATGAAATACATTTTTCTAAATCGAAAAACCTGTTTAACATTGTAAGAATATCGTATTTACCCTCCGCACGGCTAAAATAAAGATTTGAGTCGACAGTGTTAAGGCCCAGCCACGTTGTCTGCGCATGTCATATTCTCCGAAGATTGATCTGTCTTCGGGATAGACCGGTACCGCCGTCGACTTTAAGAAAGCCGACAGGTAGGGCCCAAAAGACTGCATCAAGAGATTGGCTGACGGGCATTTAATGACGTAAACCCAAACATCGAATCTGATTGGGCAATAGACCTTTTCACGCAAAGCGCCTGATGACTAAAAAGTCTACATCCGTTAGACGCTTTCAAAATATAACAACAACAACATTTTCCCGTTGCGGGGAGTTTTTACTTCCGGTTTGAAAAACTCAATAGAAAATAAGAAGGCTCGATAAGACCCCGAACTTTAACAGTGTTAAAATGTCAGAAAACAAGTTTCTTTTTGTGAAGTCAGTGTTTACAAATCCGAACAATAGATGGGCAAATGGTTTGAAAAATGTTCCGGCCTTTGACATATCAAAATTAAAAAAATATTTAGTGGAATCGCGGGACAAATCGTTTGACAAAGAATGCATCCGGGCCTACAAGTCGTTGAAGGCGTTTAAATACTTTGAAGAGGGATTTGTCCAGAGACTCAGTCACATTGAAAAAACTGTGGAAAATACCAGCTTGTATTTAATCAGTTCCCGTGTCCTTGCTTCATACCAGGGAAAATCCTACCAAACTTACGTTACATTTTAATTGAAATCGTACCTCGCAGGGGATTTGACAATGCAGCAATTCGCATTCTGTCATTTCATCTGACCGCTCATGTGAAATCTGAACTTCGTTCTGCACATTTCTAAGATCAATTTCTGGCAACAAAACGCGTTTCTTGGTGTAACACACGCTACAGTTTTCTTCCACAAGGGTTTCTACTGCTCCATTATATTTGGACCATTTCATACTGGAAACAGTAGCTCTCCTTTGCCTCAATGTTACTGGCAAAGTCACCGGAAGATTCATTGTCGGTATAAAGTCCACAGACGTTGGATCATCACTTCTCTTCCCATTCACAAAATGTCGACCACAAAATAAAGAATTATTCGTTGTTGCAAATTTATTTCTTCCCTGGAGGACTCTTCCAGTTCCCTTTATCCATAATTTTCTTCTAGACTCCGGTTTCTTCGGAATTCTATGGAAGGATATATTAGAGTTATGCCTTGTCGATCTACAATCTGCCACGCAACAATTGTCATTTCCACCCATCTTTTTAGTATAATATATATACCACAGCAAAAAGTATCCACTCAAAGTTGTTAAGCGTATTCAATTTATTTTTATTTTGATAAAAGATTGAAATGATAATGATAAATAAATAAACACTTGCAATAATATTCCCGTGCCGATTGAAAACGACGTCTGGTCGGATTCTTTGATTCGTCGATCAGGGCCCAGTACTTGGCGGCATATTGGTTGAAACATAAAAAAACAAATTTGTTTCATCAATTCCTAAATTTTACTAATATACATAAAGAGTGTGCGGTGTTGTTTATTGGATGCTTGGTGACATGTTGCCGTCTACACATAACACCATTTAGATATGTGATATACCAAAGGGAACCCTTTACATCAAGACTGTTTACCGAAAAGCACTCCATTATAATCATTACATTTGATTATTTCTATTTTTCATTCTTTTCTTCGCACTATTAACATCGTCATCATACTATTATGATTTCTGTAATCCTTTTTTCGTTAATATATAGTGCTCTCAATTTTGAATTTCCATAAACACTTTTTAATTGGTATATGGCATATCTAGACGAAAAGCAGATTATATAAATCAAAGAATATATTTTCTCCTTTTCTCCAACACTTCTATTACCAGAACGCTGCGAATGTCAATTTGAGAAGAAGCATGTGAAAACATTGTGGAAAATGAAGAAATTGCTTGGATAAAGTAATTTCTTCGGTAACTACAATATTTTTTCTGTCCCATAAGGAAAAAATGAAAATAAATAAACAATTAAACTCCATTAGCTCTAAAATGTCGTCTGCAGCTTCTTTTGGACCAGTCAAAAAAATTCATTCATTGGGAATGGATTAATATTGGAATGTTATTTTAGTCAATATTATATCTGTCAAGATGTTTGACACTTGATACTGCAAGGCGGGATTTGCCATTCATCAACGTAATCATTCAGTGTTTGCGTCGAGCGTCAAACTATAACTTTTTACTTTTCCTTCCTTGTATGTGTGTGAGGGGGGGGGGTTAAAAATATGTCCAAAATATCTTATTTCGTAGGTGATCTTATTGTATGAAAGGGTAATTTTCGCAAAACTTGAGGTACGTAATGTTTCATATGGCCTAGACACCAGGTCGTTTCAAACTTGATTTTGTTACTAATACACGATAATATCATCAATATTACTCGCTACAACTAGTCTGCATATATCTGCCCCCATATTGAAACCCTTTTTGCACCAAAATTTTGATTTTTAACCTTTATTTTTGCTCGTTCAAAACAGACAATTTATATAGGATTATATAGTGATAAATTATCGACTCCCCGCAATCGACCACGTGACAAAGTCTCGGGTAAATATCGCCTTTAACGAGATTCGTTTTGACGCATGCGCTGTGAGACCGTGAAAAGGTCTATTGATTGTAAACAATATAGCGGAACGCGGTGTTCCTCATATATTTAACATTAAAGGGATGACATTCCAAGCTTTTTCTCGCACACAATTTCGATTGTTTACGTTAGAAATGTTTTAACATTGAAACTAACTACAAAATGAAGATTTTTATCATATTTGATGGAAATCCCGCGGCGTATCCAAATTTTTCAACAAAATTTGCTGTGCATGCGTAAGCCTCGTTTTCAATTTTAGTAAGGAAAAAACCTAACGGGCCAGGCTTTCCGTGTTTGTACCGAAAATCGGTGTATACCTGTCGGCTTTATTATTTTCGGGACCGTATCACTTATCCAGATTGGGATAGATATTACTACGTCGTACGCATAACTCTATACTATATCGCCAAAAAGTAGCAAGTGGATACCTGTCGGCTTTACTATCTTCGGGACCGTATCACTTATCCAGATATGGATAGATATTACTACGTCGTACGCATAACTCTATATTATATCGCCAAAAAGTAGCAAGTGGATAATTGCAATAAAACCTACAATAGTGGAGAAATCAAACTCAGCAGTCGCCTAAAATTAATTAAAAAAATAATAATTTTTAATTAAGAAAACACTCATGTCTTACCTGTGCTCCAAGAAGAGACATCAAAAATTCGAAGCGTGCGTTTCTTGGGCGCTGACATTTTGAATGTAGTTCGACGGAATCGGCCGAGTTGTCACGAATGACACTACCCAGAATGCTCAAATTAGATAGGTAAGTATTTGAAAATTCCACCTATCGGAAGATAACGGGCCCAGCCATTTTTGTTTACATTTTTTGAAAGTAGTTCCAAGATGGAAACCTACGTAATACGGACGAGGTTAGATTAGGTACGGATCCGGCCGAGTTGTGACGAATGCCAATATTCTTCGCAACTGTCTCGGCTAAATCTAAAAATAGATTAACAGCCTTCGAAGGCTATTAGTGAAAAACCCTTGTTTCTTCAGATAAACGACCTCTGATCTAAGCAAAACTACTTTTCAGAATATTGTATTAAAATAGTATATGAGAGGGAATAAGAATAATCAA
This sequence comes from Fragum fragum, assembly GCA_946902895.1. NCBI lineage: Eukaryota > Metazoa > Mollusca > Bivalvia > Cardiida > Cardiidae > Fragum > Fragum fragum. Next base: position 72,111,924 of record OX336367.1, on the reverse strand, counting down.
AATAAGTGACTTGGATACCTACCTAAGTCTGTTATATCTCTTACCATGTTATATCTCTTACCATATTTCTCTGTTAATTTTTCATGTTGTTTCAATTTAACTGTCAGTGTGTTGTTGGTACGATAACATGCTGCCTTCTCTCTTCGTCTCCTTCGCTGGTGGCTAATTCTCATTGCCTGAGATCATTCATTTGGTTTGTAAATCTCTTCAGATTGTCTTTCTGGCATAGAAGGAGGTGTTAATAAATTCTCTCTTATCTTGGTTCTCTCCCTTGACTCTTTCGTAGCTTTAACCCATCTTCGCCTACAATTTCTTTGTGCTCTCTCTAAGTTGATCGATAGTTATTATTTCTCCCTTAGCTTTCCTTCGATGGTTACGTTCTCTTTCAGATGCTTTGTATTGTTCATATTCATCGGGATTCTCTCTTTTTCTTTTCCTGTATTCTGCCATTCGTTCTTTTGCTTACTTTGCCATTTTATTATCTCACTTTCCAAAAGCTTTATCTGATCTTTCTCTGTCAGAATCAAATCATAAAGGTCACAGACGCCAGTTGCCCACCATATGACCCGTAGATTTTGGGGTATTTGGAAGAGTGTATATAAGGATTTTTCCTTTTCTGCTAAATCCTTGTCTTTTAGTTCAAGCCTTTGTCGTAAATCTACAACAGAAATCAATTACGTGAAGCCTTTAAACAAATGTTTATTAATTCAACTACCATTCAGTCTCAGACTACCATTTAGTCTTCCATATTTATTTTCAGATGAAGAAGAGCAACGCTTAGAAAAAAAAAAAAATTTCACTTATATTGCTTTTTGGATGTATCGTCAGATATATCAATGTATGGAAACAAGGTGGATAATCGTGAACCTAAGTTGAATAGCATCTGAGGACTGGGGACTAAGAAAGGATGTAGTGGTAGAACTGGTGTGAGAAATACCAGGAATCCATTGTAAGGTGCCCCAGCCGCCGCGATATGACTGCCATACTGGTAAAAGTGGGGTTAAATCCCATTCATTCAATGGGAACAAGGAAGCACATGTCATTGACTTTAATATGATTATCTGACGAAAAATTCAAACAGCTATTATAAATCAAAGTTAAACTAAGGACTAACTGGTTATAATCTTACAGGGAATTAAAATATTTTAGTTCATTACTTTTCTCAATATTAAGAATGTAACTTACGTTTCACTATTTACTATTTATTTCGACTGCAAAAGCTAACATCTTTACATAACAGTCAACTCCGTTATAATTCAGTCAACTACGTTACAAAATATACGTAACGGGGTTGACCATAACGGAGTTGACTTTTTTTTAACATTATCCGCGTTCAACTTAGAGGATAACACATTTTTTTCTGTGTAAACAACTTCATGCAAGGACCATACAACAATTTTGTAAGTTACTCAGGAATATAAACCTATTTATATCGTAACTACTTGTTTTTAACACATGAACGGAGTTGATTATTACTAGGGGTACTGTTGATATATGAAACATACTTCTTAACTTTTCTTTTTTCTTGTCCATTTTTCATCTTAACCATTCAAAAAAATCATTCCCGCCTAAAAACTTCTAAAGATGACGTCATCCGTGTATTTAAGGGGGGTAACTCTCTTTAACTCAATTTTAGAGGTTGTAACGGAGTTGACTTAGTTATAGAGGGACATAACTTCTAGTGTTTGTAATCAGAAAAATTGATGAAGAAACAAGTCTTCGCAGTTTTTTTCAATGACATGAGAAGTCTTATCATTAATTTACAAGACATAATAGTGAAGTTAATATAGTATTAAACAAAATAAAACTGGTGCTGTTACATGGGCATTGGAGCGGAACGATAGCAATATAAGTACAACACGGTATTTGAATATCTCTTTTTTTTCCTTAAACTTTTATATAACATAAAATTTTGTCGTTTCATATGCTTAAAGAATCTATTTCTATTCATTTATGAGGAAAATACCGTTTAGAATGGATTTTATTCAAAGATAAAACAAAGGGACTTAGGTATGTACGATAATTATAGAATGACTGTTTTAGCTATCCTGCCAGCCAGCGCTAGATATAAAACTAAGAGTACAATGTAACGGGAAATTTACCGATGAACCGTTTTCTAAAAATACCTCCGACGAGCATATCATGTAGTCAACTACAATTGACCCCTTATTAGCGATGCAAGAAGAATTTCAATCGGAATCTCCGAAAAGTTGCCCGTTTAGAGTGTGTAAGATATTAGAGCAACATAATTCAATTAGCGATAACCCATTTCTATTATATAACGTATCTTTTGAATTTCTAGGGATGGAAAAACTATCAAATGGATAAGAAATAGTGTCGCCAATGACAAAAGAAATGTCGTGAATAGTTTAATCCCGAAAATCCTCCATTCTTGCATTGAAATCTCCTGCCAAACAAAGCTGGTAATGGAGGGAATTTTGACAAATTAATGCTAATTTTCTCACGTAAAGCCTCTATACCGTTCGTATACCAACGTATATAGGTGAATATTCAGGCAAAATGTAGGTAAATATAATAGAATTGTCATATATTGGATTAGCAGAAAAAAGACTTGCATAATACTACACATTCATCACGATTATCAAATACACGCATTGCGATATCGGAATCGACTAGCGACTTTTAATAAATACGCTTTTACCTCCAGAACCTCTAATAGCAGACGACTTTTTAGGTCTCACATAGTCATAACTCGCGAAGCTTGCTACTGGGAGTATATTGTTGAACTGGTCAGCAGAATTTCCCAAAGAGTCTAATGATAGCGTATTTCATACAGAAATTTTCAGACTCTGGGTCATTCTCGTACTAAGTTAAGCCTTCTGTATTCCAAGTGCACAAATTAATTTTAAAGTCATTGCATATTTCTGGATTAAAGTTATAGAGGGGGCCTTGGCCATGGCCCTAATCTTTTAATTACGGTTCGATAAGTTTTGTGTTGCAATTATACGTATAGGTTTTTCCGTCTATAACAAGTTTATCAAATCTTAGATAATAATTTTCTTGTTGTTTGAAAATATTCCGGGAAATCTTCGCTGACATGGACGCTGAGTGTTCAGTTTCAGTTTCGTTTCTATTTTTGCGATTAGTTCTGGCAGTTTCCAAAACCATCGATTGTAAATCAGCCAAATTTAAGAGACAGTATCAGTGGGTGATCTAGGTCGTGGATCGTATTTCAGCCAACTTCTTCAATGTCAATACTGGTTGGACTTGCTTGTTTTTTGATGATCAGCCAACTTTAAATGGACGGAAGTTACTTTTCTAAGTCGTCGATCGTTCCTCAGCCAATACCACACCGTCACACAATTTGCTCATTGCTCTTTTTTTTTCTTTAAAGGGTCTTATCAAAAAGAATGTCAGCTAAAGTTGTGTCTTCCCTCCGAGGGAGAAAAGACTGTATAACAAATCTATCGGGTATTTTGTAACTAGAGCAATCAACAGCCTTCTTAATATCGATATACAAACGCATCATATGAGTAAAGGTCTCTGGAAAGAGTATTTGTGTTTTTCTTTGAGAAGGAGTCAAATGCACCAATTATCCACCGGAATTTCTTGGTAATCTTCTGTATTGACAGTTACACGCACACATGCTGATGACTAAAATTCCCTGACCGAGCTAGTTGTTTGAATGGCTAGCGAAAGTTGAAACGTCATCATTGATGTCATAATTTTATGTAAAGCTACCTTAAAGTTTGATTGGTCTCAATCTAAAATAATGAAACTTCTTTCATGTTTGTTTGAAGGGGGTTTATACGCCGATTTCAACAATCTTTCAGTTATATCGCGGCGGCTGGAGCACCTAACAATGGACTCCTGGTATTTCTCAAACCAGTATTACCATTACATCCCTTCCTAGCCTCCAGCTGCTATCTCACATAGGTCTACGATTATAGACCCATTGGTGAGAGACAAAAAGTCGGAAAGGATGAGTGCCGACGTCGGGGATCGAACCCGGGACCTCTAGATTGACAGTCCGACGCGCTACCAACTGCGCTATGACGGCGGCACTTCTTTCATGAATTATAGGCTTACTGCGTAGAATTTCTTAGATCTCATGATTTCAATCGCAGTATATATACCTTTGGGCCTCGAATATGTTTTCTTATTTATTTTGTCGTGTATTTTGGGAAGATGTGGCTTTAAAGAAGGGTATCGATGTGGGGGTTTTCCTGTCACAGATTTCGATTTTTCATATTCCAGTTCATACACAATTTTAATTTCAATTGATTGATTAAATGGGATGTAACGCCACTTCTAACAGTATTTCCGTCATATCATTGAGGCTGGAGCACCTAACAATGGATTCCTGTTATTCTCGCACCAGCTTAGGTTTACGATTATCCCTCATTGGTGCGAGACAAATGTCGGAAAGAATATGTGCCGCCGTGGATGAAAACTATGACATCCCATAATTGAAGATTATGAGCTATGACGGCGGCAGCATAATTTAGTTCGTTGGTTGTTTCCTTTGTCGCTTTATGACCTCCTTTGACTTTAAGTCATATGCAAATGAGCCATGAGATGTCGACAACCAGCTGTCATGATTTCCGAAAATAGCTTGGAATTTCATTGAATCTAACCCTTATAACCACAAAAAGCCACGTTTAGTCCATCGGGTCACAGTCAAGACTATGTTTTACCCATATCCGAGTATTAAATGTTCGTTTGATCGCATTTGCGGGCAATTAGCAAATTTTCCTAACTAGGTTTCCGAGACATCGATATACCCCTTTAACATCTCATTCATATGATGATCAAAAGATATCACTTGTTCTCGGTTAAATTGTCTTTGGTAATAATAAGAGGTGGACGTCTTCGAGCGCATAAACATACTTAATCGTATGCCTCCTTTACCAAATCTGTCCACCCCTTTGATACATGCTTGAGCAGCTAATCCTTAAATCTAGCAACCAAAATATGAATTGCGATGTGTCGCTACATACAATCGAAATTCATAGCCTTTGACTGAACTCTCGGTGCCCTGTAGCCCTTGCCATCCTGTATGAAAAAGTGTAACAATTAGGCCATTATGTAACCTTACAGATCGATGTCAAGATGCTCGATAACCGTTCCTAGCAGGCTGGGATGTAAACCTACAAAAAAAATATGTCTCTATTAGTGGATATTACTTGCGCAAACCTGTTTTCAAGACGTCGTAATCCTCTCCATGTGACGTTACTCGAAACACCTCTGGTCAGCAATTGACCCGGTTAAGTGTACACGAGTTCTCAAATTGACTGTTTGACGTGTTCATAACAATGCTTTGACAACAGTTTTCCAATAACTGCTTGACGTTACTCATTTGAGAGTTGTGCCATTTCCACAATAGTGTTAAAGCGGTTCTTGAGCAGAATGTCATAAATTTGACACAGCAAAAGCATCTCCTTTTTTTGAAAAAGTGTCATATTTACAATAAATATTCTTTGTTGAGTTTAATCTACTAAATTACCCTACTTGGAAAATCGTAAATCATCGGATATGGTCGTAAGTCTCCAGATAATACAAGTAACCACTGATCTGCTAGCGGAAGCCAATGACGTAATCGATACGTCATAGACACAACAAATGAGGCAATTTGCGGTGCAGATAACGTCCTTACCCGATCAATTCCGGATCCATTTGACTAATTTGGCGTCTCATAACGCAAGTATTGCCCCCTTTATCTTCCTTAAAGAAAAATGTCATTTTGATAATAACACCAGCTTAATCCTCTTCTTTAAATGGTCAGAAAGCATTGAATTAATAAACTGATAAATGGAGAGCAATTTATTTCTTCCTTGATCTGTATAAGGACCGCTTTAAGACAGAAAATTCAATTTTTATTTATTTTTTTTTTCTTTTCCTCAAACTTGTTAGTTACCAAGTGACAGTAAGGTTTATGGTACGCACGTACGATAACTGCTTTTTTGGTATTCTACACACCAACGGAAAGCACGTGCTTTTATAATATGCAGTAACATGGTTGCTATTTGCCATGCCCTAGCTTAAAATGATAAATCAGTTATTAGAGGTATTTTAACAATATAAACATATTCGTTCCTCTAATGATACGTTATTGTGTCTACCTATTTCTATGCCAAAATAGAATTAGACCAATTTTATATGCTATTATCAACCAACCTTTGTCTAAAAGCGTTAAATATACTGATCAAAATTTCCAACATCCGGAGAAATCCACACAAACCCAATGCCGTAGGTAAATAAAAGGTTTTTAATCATGAATGTCCAATTACTCCTACGAATATCAGGATGACGTTTTATTGTTTGGGTAATCTTGTATTTGGAATGTCTTTACTCCAGTATTTAATGCAGCTAGTCATATACGTTAAAGATAGAGGTAGACGTCCACATTCTCCTAATACTACTGCGCTATTCGTTGTTGTATTTTAGCCCAAGTACGTTTTGAACAGTTTCAATAGTTTACGGATATTGACAAACCCTTATTTGTGAAGAGAAGCATAGAATGGGCTTTACTAAAGAATCAAATAATTTGAAATATTATTTTTGTGGAAAATATCAAAACGGTTTATATTTAATCCATATTAGCGCTTTTTCGCCTGAATTGCGAGTTTCTCATGTGTGGAAAACCACGATAAGCCGAGTGTAAAGTGTACTCCATTTATAGATCGATGCAACTTTTATAGGCAGATTTCGATCAAACCAATTTTCAGGCAGACACTGTTACGAAAAACTATAATTTCGGATTTGTTCAATTCCCGTATCATTTCAAAATTGATCAAAAATGTTGATTTGTTGTTGTGATTGGTTTGCCGTTTCAGCACAATTAGCTAAGTCAACAGCAAACATTTAAGGTAGGTATCGATGTTTTTTTCATGACACAGATTCGAATTATTTTTATTTCGTCTTATAAACTATTTGAAAACAATATGCCGAAAAGTAGTTTTGCAAAAAAATGAGGTCGCTTATCAGAAAAAATCAGGGTATTTCCTTAATAGCCTACGTAGGCAATTAATATATTTTTAGATTAATCCGAGACCTTTACGAAGATTAAGGGCATTCACGTGGCCCGAATAACCGTTAGAACGTTGCATTTAGTTCAAATTACATCAAACCAACTTCATCGTTTCGTCATATTGAGAAATGTTCGCTAGCCGGTCTGTAAAGACCAGTCCCTTCATGTGACGTGATATAGGACGTTGGCTATTTCGCTAGTAAATTTGTTACTTTCATTTGACTGGGTTATATGCAAATGAGGTCATCCGATGTCGACAGCCGAATTCCGTGATATCTAAAAATAACCTGGAATTCCGCTGAACCTTTCCGATATAACCAGAAAAAGCCACTTTAAAGGGAGGTATCAATGTTTCTGAAACCTAGTTGAGAAAAAAATATCAAGTGTCGAAATATACACTCAAACGAACATTTAATACTTTAAGTTGAGTCAGGTATTGTCTTGGTGGTAAACTTAAAGGCACAAAGTGGCTTTTTGTGGTTATATCGGAAAGGTTCAGCGAAATTCCAGGTTATTTTTAGATATCACGGAATTCGGCTGACGACATCGAATAACCTCATTTGCATATGGCCTAATGTCTACTGAAGGTAACAGATTTACTAGCGAAACAGCCAACGTCCTAATTCAGGTCACATGAAAGGGTTAGGGCAAAACTACGGTAAGTGTTAATATTCGCAATAACACTTACGACAGTTTTAGACTTATCTTTACAGAATTAAAGACCGGCTAGCGAACATAACTCCTGATGACGTAACGATGACGTTGGTGTGATGTAATTTAAATTAAATTCAAGGTTCCAACGGTTATTCGCACCACGTGAATGATCATATAATCTTCGCAACTGTCTCGGATTAATCTAAAAATAGATTAATAGCCTACGTAGGTTATTAAGGAAATACCCTGCTTTTTTCTGATAAGCAACCTCAGATTTAAGCAAAACTTCTTTTCGGCATATTGTATTCAAATAGTATTTGAGAGGAAACAAAAAAAATTAAAATCTGTGACATGAAAAAAAACATCGATACCTACCTTTAAGTCTATTAGATAACTACAAAGACAATACCTCACCTAACTTAAAGTATTAAAGGTAGGTATCGATGCTTTTGTCATGTCACAGATTTTAATTATTTCTATTTCCTCTCGTATACTATTTGAATGCAATGTGCCGAAAAGTAGTTTTGCAAAAATCTGAGGTCGCTTATCAGAAAAAAGTAGGGTATTTCCTTAATAGCCAACGTAGGCTATCAATCTATTTTTAGAATAATCCGAAACCGTTTCGAGGACTATATGATCATTCACGTGGTGCGAATAATCGTTGTAACCTTGAATTTAGTTTAAATTACATCACACTAACGTCATCGTTACGTCATCAGGAGTAATGTTCGCTTGTCGGTCTTTAATTCTGTAAAGATTAGTCCAAACTGTCGTAAGCGTTATTACGAATATAAACATTTACCTTAGTTTTGCGCTAACCCTTTTATGTGAGATGAATTAGGACGTTGGCTGTTTTGCTAGTAAAATTTGTTACCTTTAGTTGACTATAGGTCATATGCAAATGAGGTCATTCGATGTCGAAAGCCGAATTCCGTGATTTCTAAAAATAACCTGGAATTCCGTTGAACCATTCCGATATTGCAACAAAAAGCCACTTTAGGCCTATTAGATTACCACCAAGACAATACCTGAGTCAACTTAAAGTATTCAATGTTCGTTTGAGTGTATTTTTCGGCACTTTGTATTTCTTTCTTATCTAAGTTTGAGAATTATCGATACCTCCTTTTAAATGTTCGTTTGAGTGTATTTTTCGGCGCTTGGTAGTTTTTAGCTCTACTGGCCGAATGCCACTAGAGCTATAGCGATGGCTTTTTCCCGTCCGGCGTCCGTCCGTCGTCCGTCCGTTAAACTTTTCCTTGTTTACGCGATATAGTCCACAGTTTTCATCGGATTCCCTTCAAACTTTCACAGAATGATTGTACCATCATAAGGATCGTTCCTTTCGAAATTGGGTCAGATCCGTCAGGAAACACGGGAAAAGGGGCCTAATTAAAAAATCTTCGTTTACGCGATAAAGTCCACAGTTTTCATCGGATTTTCTTCAAACTTTCACAGAATGATTGTACCATCATAAGGATCGTTCCTTTCGAAAATGATTATGATCCGTCAAGAAACACGGGAAAAGGGGTCTTATGAAAATTCAATTAAATATTCAATTAAAAATCCTCGTTTACGCGATAGAGTCCTCAGTTTTCATCGAATTCTCTTTAAACTTTCTCAGAATGATTGTACCATCATATGGATCGTTCCTTTCGGAAATCGGTATGATCCGTCGGAAAACACGGGAAAAGGGGCCTTATGAAAATTCAATCAAAAATTCCATTAAAATCCTCGTTTACGCGATATAGTCCACAATTTTCATCGGATTCTCTTCAAACTTTCTCAGAATAATTGTACTATCATAAGGTTCGTTCCTTTCGAAAAAGGGTCCGATCTGTCAAGAAACACAGGAAAAGGGGCCTTATGAAAATTCAAAAATTCCCCGTTAACACTCTAGAGTCCACAGTTTTCATCAGATTGTATTTAAACTTTCACAGAATGATTGTACCATCATAAGGATTGTTCCTTTGGGAATTTTGTCAGATCCATCGGGAAACACGGGAAAAGGGGCATTATGAAAATATAATCGAATCGTTTTTTTAGAAACCCTCTTTAACACCCTGGAGTCAACAGTTTTCATCGGATTTCCTTCAAAACTTTCACAGAATGATTCTACTTTCATAAGGATTCATAAGGATTGTTCCTTTCAAAATTGGGTATGATCCGTCAAGAAACACAGGAAAAAGGGGCCTTATGAAAATTTTGATTAAAAATTCTCATTAATAATCTAGAGCCAACAATTTTCAATGGATTCTCTTCAAACTTTCACAGAATGATTGTACCATCATAAGAATTGTTCCTTTTGAAATCGGATATGATTCCTCAAGAAACATAGGAAAAGGAGCCTTATTAAAATTTCATTCAAAGATCTTTGTTAACACTCTAGAGTTTACAGTTTTCATCTGATTGACTTCAAACATTCACAGAATGATTGTGCCATCATAAGAATTGTTCCTTTCAAAATTTGGTATGATCAGTCAAGGACCACGGGAAAAAGGGGCCCGATAAAAACTGGATTGAAAAAGTCCTCGTAAACACAATAGAATCCATAGGTTTTCAACAAATTCTCTTCAAACATTCCCAGAATGATTATTATTACATTAAATGGATTGTTCCTTTCGGAAGTAGGATTGATCCATCAAGTTTAATGGGAAAAGGGGCCCTATGAAAGTTTAATAAAAAAATCTTAGTTAACACATCATGGCCCTAGATTTTACCTGATTGACTTCAAACTTTCACATAATGATTGTACCATCATAAGGATTGTTCCTTTCAAATTGGGTCTGATCAATTAGGAAACATAGGAAAAGGGGCCTTAGGAATATTCAATTAAAAAAATCTTTATTAATGCTTGTAAGTCCACAGATGAGAAGGGGTTGTCTTTATCCTCAAACAGAATAATTATACTTTTGTAAGAAGGGTTCCCTTTGGAATTGGTTCAAATCCATCAAGTAACATGGGAAAAGGGGCTAAATGAAAATTCAATTAATAAAACCTTGTTAACACAATGAAGCCCACAGCTTTGATCAGATTTTGTTGAAACTTTCACAGAATGATTGGAAGGTCATAACTATCATTCTTTTCATAACAGGGTTTGAACTGCCAAGAAACGCAGGAAAAGGGGCCTTATGAAAACTTCATTCATAAATCCTTGTAACCAAGTCCAGAGCTTTCATCGGATTTTCTTCAAACATTCACAGAATAATTGTACAATAATAATGATTGTTGATGTTTGCATTAGACCTGATCCGTCAAGTATCACAGGAAAAGGAGCATTATGAAATTTAATTTTTAAATTATTGTACCACAATAAGGTCAACAGTTTTCATCACATTCTGTTAAAACTTTAACAGAATGATTTTTCCATCATGAGGATTCTTTCTTTTCAAATTAGGCGTGATCTGTAGTATCATGGGAAAAGGGGCCTTTTGAGAATTTTATCTATAATCCTTGTAACCAAGTCCAGAGCTTTCAATGCATTTTATTCAAACCTTCACAGAATCATTGTACAATAATCACGATTGTTGATGCTGACATGAGACCTGATCCTTCAAGTATCACAGGAAAAGGAGCCTTATGAAAATTTTATTTTAAAAATTTTACACCAAGATAAAGTCTGCAGTTTTCATCAGATTCTTTTCAAACTTTTACAGAATGTTTGTACCATCATTAGGATTGTTTCTTTCCAAAGTGGGCCTGATCTATCTAGTATCATAGGAAAAGGGGCTGTATTTAAGATTATTACCAAATCCTTATAAACACAACAATGTCCTCAGTCTTTATCAGAATCTCTTCAAACTTTAATAGAATGATTGTTCCATCATTTGGATTGTTCCTCTGTAAATTAGGTCTGATTGGTTAAGTGACACAAGAAAAGGGACCTTATAAAAATTTTATTACAAAACATCATTATTACAATAAAGTCCTCAGTCTTTATCATTTTCTTCAAACTATCATTAGGATTGTTCCTTTGTACATTGAGTCTGATTTGTTAAGTTTCACGGAAAAAGGGGCCTTATGAAAATTTTGTTACAAAAATTCTTGACACAATTCAGTCCACTGTTTTCATTGATTCTCTTTAACTTTTAAAGAATGATTGTACCTTCATTAGAATTGTTCCTTTTGAAATTTAGTTTTTCTGTAAAGTATCATGAGAAAAGGGGCCTATGAAGATTTCACTATAAATTCATTAACACAATCAATTCCACAGATTACACACATTGATTGTACCATCAATCCAATTGTTGATTTTGACAGTGGATCTGATTATGGCAAGTGTCACATAAAAAGGGACCTTATGAAAAACTTTCTTAAATATTCTGGTTAACACAATGATGTCCCTTGATTTCATCGGATTCACTTCAAAATTTCACAGAATGATTGTACAATCACTTAAATGGTTCTTTTCAGAATGATTGTACAATCACTTAAACGGTTCTTTTCAGAACTGGGTACAATCCATCAAGTATCATGTAAAAAGGGACCATATGATTTTTTTTAAATATTCTAGTAAACATAATGAATTCCCAATATTTCATCGGATTCACTTTTAACTTTCACAGAATGATAAAACCAACAGTAAAATATCATGGGAAAAGGGGCCTTATGAGAATTTGAATTTAATATCTTTGTTAACACAATAAGGTCAACTGTTTTATTGGATTCTCTTCAAAGATGCATGGAATAATTGTGGCATTTGAAACACAGGAAAGGGGGCCTTACAGATTATAATTCAAAACATTCTTGTGTATGTGATGAAGATCACAATCATTATCAAATTGTCTTTTAAATTTCACAGGACAATTGTCGGGTTGTAAGGAAAGTTCCTTTTGGAATGAAATTGATCCATCAGAAAACACCGGAAAAGGAGCCTTATTGATTTTCATTCAAAACAATCCTGTTTATGTGATAAAGTCCACAATTATTGTCAGATTCTGATGAAATATTCACAGAATGATTGTAGGGTCATAAGGTAACTTTCATTTGGAAATGGAATGGATCCGTCATGAAACATGGGAAAAGGGACCTTGAGGATTGTTGCTTAAAATGATAAAGAGGATAAAGCCCTTTTTTTCTTTATGCATTCTTCTTTGAGCAATTAACTTCCTTAAATATCAGATTTCTTTAACGGAAAACTTGATGACCAGTAGAGCGTCTCAGGCCCTCATGGGCCTCTTGTTCTTATCTAGGTTTCAGCAAAATTGATATCTTCTTTTAAACATTGTAGATAGGGTATGTATTCAGTAATAAATACCCCTGTAATAACGTTTTATTTAAGTAAGGTAGAAAACTCATTCATGAAACGTGAAAATACTGTAGTGGAAGTGACATCCCCTTGCCAATATTACATGAAAACGATTCAGTGGTTTTGTAACAGCTATTTATGTTTTTCTGGTATAGATATTTTAAAGGTAGGTATCGATGGTTTTTTTTTTTTTTTTTTTTTTTTTTTTTTTTCTTGTTTTTTGTTGTTGTTTTTCGTGCCACAGATTTTAATTATTTTTATTCCCTCTCTCATGGTATTTGAATACAGTATTCTGATATGTAGTTTTGGGAAAGGTTCAGCAGAATCCAGGTTATTTATAGATATCACGGAATTCGGTCTTCAACAACGTATGGCCTCATTTGCATATGACCCAAAGTCAACAGAAAATAACAAACTGACTAGCGAATCGACCAACGTCGTAAATCTTGTCACATAAATTTGTTAGCGCTAAACTATGGTAAGTGTTTATATTCGTAATAACTCTTAGGACAGTTTTCGACTGATATTTACAGAATTAAAGACCGACTAGCGAACATAACTCCTGATGACGTTGACGTTGGTTTGAAGTAATTAAAAAAAATGCGAGATTCCAACGGTTATAAGCACCACGTGAATTGCCCTTTATTGTTTGCAACTGTCTCGGGTTTATCTAAAAGTAGGTTAATAGCCTACGTAGGATATTAGGGAAATACTCTGTTTTCTCTGATAAACCACCTCTGATTTTCGAAAAACTACTTTTCAGAATTTTGTATTCAAATAGCATACGAATAATTAGAATCTATGACATGAAAAAAAACATCGATATTTACCTTTAAGTATTTATGGTAATCAAATCTTCATGGAGGCTGAGATGAATTGTATGTAAAAAGCTTACTCTATAGGGATGAGTGTATTTTTCACTGCGTTTATTGGAGTATAAAGTGCAATTGCCTTAGCACATGGCAAAGGCGTTATTTGTCATGTGCTAAGGCAATTGCACTTTATACTCCAATAAACGCAGTGAAAAATACACTCGGCCCATATAATTGCAATACGTCTATTTTCAAATCCGAAACGGATAGAGAGATGAAAATAAAAAAAAAATAAACAAACTGTGGGCGGAGTTACTTTTCTTTGACAGGCGTATGGATACATTGACATTGTAATGGCGGACATTTTATTTCGTCGCTTGGGTTTTTTGAAATGGAAATTCGAACATTCGTTGGATTTATTTGGAATTATTATGAGGAAATACTAACTTTAAACTCTGTAAATTATGATATCTGGGTCAATAACAGTTAGAATTATGAATAGATGCTTTGTAATAGACAAGAAATATAAACCTACCACATGGACACGATGCATGCTGATGTGGCGAAGCCGATTCGACATCTCGGATTTACGGCTAATAAATGTGAGTTTTTCAAAATCTTCATGTTTAAAACGAACATTATAATTGTTATAAGGACACTTTGTTTTTCTATTTATTGAAAATCCATGGAAGTATAAAGGAATTCGAGGAAATCGAAATTCAAAAGGTGATGACTATAAATAGTAACAAAACAAGTTTTGTATTTCTTGGAAGTGAATTCCCAATATCGGAAATCCCTGACCTTGTTTGTTTCTATTTTTGTCGAAAATAGTTCTGCCTTTTATCGAGGTATAAAGTGCAATTGATTTGATCACGTGATACGATTTGGGCCAATGAAAATACTCTATTTTGAAGTATTGCAATTATAACATATTAAATCCAGCTGCGTGATATAAACTAATCAAAGAATACATTGCTTCATCAATGATAGTCCATACATCAATTTCGTCAAACATAATGTCCTTTTTTCGACGTGAAAATATTCGAAGATGCGGCCACGAAAGTTCCGTCGTTTGCGAAGCAAGTAAACTATCCCGAAAGGTCTTTAGAAAATCTTCCATTTAGGATATAGATATCGAAAATGAAACATAATTGAAAAGATGATTTTCCATAATAATCGAAAAACCCGAATCCCTATTCTTTTGGGGCATATCCATTTTATATTTTTAATAATCGGTTATGCCATAAACGTATTCAAAGTACTGATAGTACTGTAAGCTAGCAAAGCATGGTTGTGTTTAGTAATTTCTTTGACATACATAATGGAGGTAAAAGTAATGCAGGAGTTAACCTATTACATGACAAAATCTTACACTGATTGAAATTGAAAGAAACTGTAAACGATAATTTCAAGTTGGTGGAATTTAGAAAATCTTGCCCTTGTAGGGTAGAAAACATTGGGGGCAATGAAGAAATTGCTTGTTACAATAATTACTAATAACGTTTTTGTACGTGCATCGGTGTCACCAGGAAGTAATAAATTACAGTTTGGATGATTAAATATAATCATTTCTTTGTCATTCAGCATTTTTTCTATCCCGTTTGATTTATCAGATGCTTCATAAATTGAAGACGCCTCTAACGAGACGTATACAAAATATACATAAGAAAAGCTGTTTTGAATACTTTTGAAAAATTGTAAAAAAAAGAACATAGTTTGTCATTTCTTCTCATGAGATGTCATGGGTTCGATCGGCGGCGGCGGCACATATTCTTTCCGACATTTGTTTCTCACCAGTGGATGCATATTCGTAAACCTAAGTTGGATAGCAGCTGGAGTTTAGGAAAGGATAAAGTAGTAGTACTGGTGTGAAAAAATACCAGGAATCCATTGTTAGGTGCTCCAGCCGCCGCGATATGACTGAAATACTGTTAAAAGCGGCGTTAAACCCCATTCAATCAATCAATTACCATTTCTTCAAAACACGGAAAAGTAAAATTTCAAAATATAGTTTTTCTTTAAAAAAAAAAACTCCTCTATTACGTATATGCTGATTATAACTTGGTCGAATGCAGTCAAAATAATTGTATTCCACAAAAAAATTATCAAATTCGCTCATACATTTCGACCAGGTTTCACATAATCCTACTATATCAAATTTATTCGGTGACCTTTTTGTAGCGATTACTGTCCGCGTTTTCGAAATACAGTCGATAACCCTATTTCCAAAATGTTCCTTTAACTCAACTGGACGCATACAATACTGAACACTCTTGGCAATAAACAGTTTTAATAGGTGTCGATAGAGTAACATATGAATTTCTTTTAATGTTGAGTCTGGAATATCTTTTTCCGAGCATGTCATAATGCATTCAACACTAGATTCCTTCATAGTTAAGTTGAATAATTAGAATTAAAAGTTTAGAAATTTCCAACGTAGAGTAAAAGGAAACAGTAATGTTCGTTAACTTTTAACATCTTTGACGGAGAATTATTTAACAAATCGGCGCATCATGCTAGTGATAAATTAGAACTAGGGGCTCCTCTTCTGGTTTGACAAATGAATTCAAGCAAGAATTTAACGACTTCTATTTTGCTTAAAATTAATGCGGCTTCAATTATATTGCAAAACAGGGGATTCAACAAATTCATTATAACGCCCCCTCTCTCCATCTTTCTCTGTGTCTGCCTGATTGTCTGTCTCTCTCTCAGCGCGCTCTCTCTCCCTTTCTCGCTATCCATTTCTCTTTTCCTTTCACTTCTTCTCTCTCTCTTCCTTTATGGCTTTCTTTTCACAAATATGTACAATAAAATCAGTAAAATTTTGGCCAAGAGCTACCATTAATCTTCTAACTACGGTTTTTAAGCTACAGTACAATTCTAGCACGATAGATAAGTTATCGTTTATTATAACGAAAATGAATCGATAATTTTCGTATTTATCAATCAACAACTTCAGCTGTAGGTATTTCAGACTGAGAAAGGCCCTCATAATGTATGTATTAAACGCCAAGAGCTATTGATGGATCCTTCTTTCCATTTCCCCTCTCAAAAGATCGGGACAAATTGCTTAACAGTTGTCTGTGTATACTCATAGACACAATCAATATTACTCAATGATACTATTTTCATATCTGGTATGTAGTAACTTAAATATGTGTGCACCTGCGGTTTACAAGTTTAACCCATTCCCACGCATTAAGTTTTTAGACCAGTCCGAATTGAAAGATGTTGTAGGCAATAATTTCCAGTTGATGAAATATATTAGTCTAATGGGGTTGAAAGCATAGGGATAATAAAAAATTGCTTGATACAACCAATTTCTTCATTTTTCGAAGATTTTTTCAAGAGGTGCGTAAGAAAGCGGGATTGTGTGGGCAAAGATGAAGGTTCATTATTATGAACATCATATTTTCTTATGAATATATTTGTCTATTGGAGTTGACAACATTGTGGGAAATGAAGAAATTGCTTGTATCAAGCAATATCTTCATTATCCACAACGAGTTTCAAAGCTTTTTTCAAGAGGTGCGTAAAAAGCGGGATTCGGTGGGCATAGACAAAGGTCCATTAGAACGGGCACAATACCTTATATTGACTAACATTGGGTCATAGCGTTTTACTAACATCTTTGTTCAACAATATTGTCTTCAAAAAAGCTGAAACGATAGTTTGTCTATTGTATGGTAATATATTGATTTGACGAATTCTGATAAAGCAATATTATTCCATCAAATGCATATTGTTTTAAGCAATTATTTCTAGGGCTGACTCGCATTGTGTTGGCCTCATAGAAATGTTATGTGTGTGTGTGTGTGTGTGTTTCAAAGAAATATACAAAGCTAAAAGTCATGACATCAACAACATTTCTAAAATATTCGAGCGATTAGAGTGCTGACAGCACTTTGTTAACTCAATCCGCCTACATTCCTCGAGATAATGATTATATTAGAGTAATTATTTAGACCTCGGCCAGTGTCTTACTCCCATTGAGAATTTTTTTGTTCTCGAACGGTATTGTCCGTGGTAATATATGAAGTCTGTGATTGGTCGTTAGTATTTTCCAACTATCTACGATCTGTGTTTGCGCGTGCTCGATTCCCGCCTTACGATCTTCGGTCACGTGCAGATTGTGCGACGAAAAATAACTTACCAAATTATAGCTGGGTCGAAGACATTACTTGATAAAGTGCATATATGAAACATTTCTATCTCGTAATCTATCATTTTTCGCTTAAAATGATAAACTCCGTACAAAAGTATAAAATATTGAAAAGTTAAATAACAGCGGCAATAGAAGTTAATATATAATATTCATAAAAAAGTAAAGGGTATGATAACCATGAATAAAATTATAGATATGAAAATAATGATAATAACAATAATACTTATTAACAAAACACAATTAACAACCTCTAAAAAGCAACAACAACATAAAAAAAACTCAAATCAGATATTGGAGGTAGGGACTAGGCGTAAAAGCAAAATCAGATGACAAATTTTATCATATGCACAGATTACAAGAAGATTCAGATTACATAAGTACCCTGAAGAAAGGTCAAATAGGGCAGAAAACACTGCAAGAAAAGGAGAAATTATTTCACATACAAATTTCCCTTAAATTCCGTAGAGACTTGACTGTATGTTACATCACAATGGCACCTTTGTCCCCATCAGTCTTACAATACACTTGTCTTCCATTAACTGTCTGCAAGCTTTTCCTTCTCCTCCTAAACACTGTAGTATCACAAATTTAATATCGCTCACTTTATGGTCATGAAAATGTCTCGTTATGGGCTTATCTGCCTGGTTTTTCACGTATCTCATGTGTTCACCTACACGTTCCTTGATCAACCATTCTGTTTTCCCGAAATAGACTGTCTTCTCACATGCAGATTTCAGTGACGTAATTGATACGTCATGGTAACTACAAATTGGGCATTTTTTGGTAAAATCCACAGATAGCGTGTTGTACTTCGCTGACTTTTTAGGCGTCTCGTAACGCTATTTTTTCATCCTTTCTCTTTCTCTCTCTCTCTCTCTCTCTTTAGGTTTTGAACCGATATTTTCATAATCAAACCAGCTTAATCGCTCTAACGAATGGTTGAAAGCATTACAGTTGGAAATTCAATAATCGAGAGCCAATTTTTGTTTCAAAATCTGTGCAAGATCTGTGTAATTTACCACAATGCTTTTTTCAACTTTATTCTACTGATGGGCGTAAAAAGGTGGGACGGTTTGGGAATGGATCAACTGACCCCTCCAATTCAATTAAGAGAATAATTTTCGTTCTCATTGAGCCATGTTGGACATGGCCATCCCCCGCCTAAAAAGCTTGATAGTAAACTGAAGCCAGTTAGATTTAGGCACTGCATTTCTTGTCAATGAGTTCGATAATAGCTATTATACTTTCAGAGATATGCTCAGGACAAATCTAACTCTTTAAAACAACAAAGGGCAATAACTCTCAAATTATGCAAGCAAGAGTTGTGGTTCTTGTGCACTGCACTTCTCCGTAATGACGTCTATCCACATATGAAGTTTCAATTTAATAGCCATTATACTTTCAGAGATATGCCCCGGACAAAATCTAAGTCTTCAAAACAACAAAGGGCAACAACTCCAAAATTATGCAAGCAAGAGTTGAGGTTCTTGTACACTGCAATTCTCCTCAATGATATCTATCCACCTATGAAGTTTCAAGTCAATAGCTTTTATACTTTCATAGATATGCTCCAGGCAAAATCTTAGTCTTTAAAACAACAAAGGGCAATAACTCCAAAATTATGCAAGCAAGAGTTGTGGTTCTTGTGCACTGCAATTCTCCTCAATGACATCTATCCACCTATGAAGTTTCAAGTCAATAGCTTTTATACTTTCATAGATATGCTCCGGACAAAATCTTAGTCTTTAAAACAACAAATGGCAATAAATCCAAAATTATGCAAGCAAGAGTTGTGGTTCTTGTGCACTGCACTTCTCCTCAATGAGATCTATTGACCTATGAAGTTTCAAGTTGATAGCAATTATACTTTCAGATATATGCTCCGGACAAGTTTAGTGGCGGAAGGACGGACGGAGACCATTACTATATTCCATCGTCGAAACGGCGGGGGATAAAAATATTCTCTTCATTTCTTATAATTAAACAACATCGAGCGAAAAAAACAAAATCTTTACAAATTTTATATCTTTCTGTTTTGGACTATTTTGTGCGTAAGCATACAAAATCGATGCGTACCCAAAATTTTGTTCATGAAGTTCTATAAAGTTTTTTTTTCCCGACCAATCTGAATGCCTGTATTTGATAGACGAAACTGGAAATTAAAATATACCAAGGTGTTTTTACTAATGCACAGGCTCATATATATTTTGTAGTTAGGATATGTTCTAAACAATCTGACCTACTCAGACATGCTGTCACTGTGAGTTAAGGGCATACTTAGGCTCTGAAACTAAAGAATAGAGACTGTTTCAGACCCTATTCACGATGAAGAGCATTAAAGGAAAAGCACGTCTGAATCAAAGGAAAGGTACTATCACTTACTAGTTTGTCCGTTCAATCAGAATTTCAAATGAGTAGCAGAGACATGGCCATGATTAATTTCTAAAGTAAAAATCCTTTGAAGTGATTCAAATTCAAGACACAGCATTAAGAAAAGACGTTTGAAATGTCCTTTTACTATATTTCTTCTTTCATTGATTAATTCTAGTTGTTGTTGTTGTTTACGATTTACATATTAGAAGCTAATAGAGTTGACTTTTACCAGGGAATTTCACATATGGAAAACAATTCAGATGATTTCATTTTTATCTCACCCGCCTCAGTGAACTATGTTAACCTTTAAAAATTTCAAAATGAAATAGGGACTAATTTCAGGCAGCTACCAACTCTTTTGCACTTAAAATCTCATTCGGTTTTAAAATATTTAAAGCTCTCTGAAAGTATTCGACGTACCATGTAAAAGTGATAATGCTTAAAGTAACAAAAACATAGCACGTCTCACTTAAATTGCAAAAAGAGGATTAAATAATTTAAACAGATTTTTCTTTCTGCTGCTTAAAGCATCCACTTTGAAAACTAAAGTGGATTAAATTACTCAAACAGACCATATCCACTAATCCTATAGTATCTTAAAAGAAAGAGGTCCGATTTACACGCTTTAAGTGTACATAGTAAAAACAGTTTCGCAACAGCATTTTTTTTTCTGTAAAAAGTTCTCATTCGTACCTATTAACCCATTCCCGTTTTATTCAAATTTTAGACCTGTTCAAATTCAAAGGTTTTGCAGACGACAAATTACAGACGATTTGGTTAAAAAAATAATAATTCAGTAGAGTAGAAAAAAAATTGAGGAAAAGAAGAAATTGTTTGTTCCAAGAAATTTCTTCTTTTTCCAGAATATTTTCTCAAGTATAAAAACATAGGGATTAAAAACTAAGCGATTGAACAGGAAATGGTTAAGTATAAGTATATAACGACAATGAGAATAGCGATTGGCTATTCGCAGCTTCCATGTTTACTCCAAAATACTTTTTGTTTAAGGCTAGAATTACCGCGGTTACATACCAACCCACGCAGAGTAAAATTTGAAAAACATCTAACGCAATTAGTACAATCTTCTGTCGCATGAAAAGTAGATCGGACCGGATCATACGACTTCGAGTATCTATTGATACGCCCGATTGAACTCGGTTCAGAGTCAAGAAAGACCAGGGCAAGATTTGACTCATTTCATTAATGATAAACAGTACATTCAAGTGTTCAGAATTTGGAAAAACTATCAAACATTTATGAGTGAATGGATGAAAGATAGAAGATATGTAATATATTGGACATGTTCTTATTATGTATAATCATATCATGCTGTTGAGAAAAAAATATGTGTTTCTTTTTATTCCGAAATAATGTTACTTAGACTAGACTTACAGTATCAAATTGGTCCGACTCGACGAAGTTGCTGTAAAAGGTAGGTATCGATGGGTTTTTTTCATGTCACAGATTTCAAATATTTTTATTTTCTTTCATATACTATTTGAATTACAATATGCCACAATGTATTTTTGGAAAAATCTGAGGTCGCTTATTAGAAAAAAGCAGGGTATTTTCCTAATAGCCTACGTAGGCTATTAATTTATTTTTAAATTAATCCGAGACAGTTGCGAGTTCACACGGCGCGAATAAACGTTGGAATCTTGAATTTACCTTAAATTACATCAAACCAACGTCATCGTTACGTCATCAGGAGTTGTGTTCGCTAGCCGGTCTGTAAAGATCAGTCCAAAACTGTCGTAAGCGTTATGACGAACATGAACACTTACCGTAGTTTTGCACTTAGCCTTTCATTTGACACGATTTAGGACGTTGGCTGTTTCGCTAGTAAATTTATTACCTTCATTTGACTTTGGGTCATATGCAAATGAGGTCAATCGATGTCGACAGCCGAATTCCGTGATATCTACAAATAATCTGGAATTCCGCTGAACCTTTCCGATATAACCACAAAAAGCGACTTTAGGTTTATTAGATTTGCACCAAGACAATACCTGACCTAACTTAAAGTATTAAATGTTCGTTTGTGTCTATTTTTCGGCACTTAGTATTTTTTTCTTATCTAGGTTTCAGAAACATCGATACCGCCCTTTCAGCGAAGCTGTCAGTTTTAATCATGATTGGAATGTAATTATCTCAGAATTCTATCTATTGGATATAACATCGCGGTCTACACATCTCTTTGAGAGATGCAAGTTAAATGACCGCCACCCAGCCCCCTCTCTCTGTCTGTTTCTCTCCCTCTCTCTGTGTGTCTCTCTCTTTACATGGAAACTTTAAAGCGTATATTTAGATAACGAGTAGAATACGCGAGAGCCTCCAAGTTCGAAACTGGCTACACGCTCCATTTTGTTCTCTCCGTTTAGCTCCACTTGCTGAAAGCAAGCAGGCTTTTGTCATGATGTAGTATTCGTCGTCCGTCCGTCTGTAAACTTTCACTTTAAAAATCTTCTTCTGCCAAATTACTTAACAGAACTCAACAAAAACTTAGAGGAATGGTCCTTGGGTGACCCTTTATGAGATTCCTTAATAGAATTTAGATCGAAGGAAAACTATGTTATATATATCGGTACTTTTTCCTGCAAAGAAAATTCGACTTTTAATGGGAAAGTTGAGTCTGTTAGCGCACAAACTGGCAGATCTGCGCATAATGGTCAGTAGATTTGAGTAGAAAGTGACACCTAAGATAATCCGAACATCAAAACTTTTTTTGCCCAGGTCATATATTTCACGTATATATATCTCAGGCTTTCAGCGCTATGATTTAGGTTTAAGGTTCGGTGAAACGCGATTTTGGTCTGTAGTTATGTTTACAAGTTTGGCCATTCTACTCTTTCTCTAGTTTCGATGAGAAGCAGTTATTATGGTAGGCAAACGGAATTTGATATCATCAAAGAAGACTTATAACCGAATTAAATTAGGTATCGATGTTATTTTTCAAATCACAGACTTTGATTATTCTTATTCACTATCATAAACTATTTAATACAATATTCTGACAAGAGCGGCGCATAGATAACCGAAGGGCATGCCACTGGAATATAATATTTTACCATTAGTTTTTATAATAATCAAAGGACTGAAAGTCCTGAGAGCGGTTTTACTGGTTTATCAGTAACCGCGCTCAACAATGCGAGTATGTTTCATCAATATGAGTAAGTAAATCGTGCACCTAGGTAGGAGGAGCAGCTGGAGGCTCGATAAGGATGTAGTCAACCCCTATTCAATCAATCATGACCCCTTACTGTTTACCGAAATCGCTATTTTGATTTAATCACAACGTTTTCTTCTTAAGTGCGTGAAAATTTGTGGTTGTGTGGTAAAAGGTTAAATAATAAAAGGTATAGAAATCAAAGCTAACATTCAATTCTTTTTTCGTTGAGCATATTATCATTATCACAAGTGAAGTACTACATGTCCGTTTCAAAGATTTAGTCGAATTCGAGAGGTAAAATGTGTTTTATTCGATGGGATTAATAGGCGCTTGAATCGCGACTATAACAGGGTTGTAACTTGTTACATATACTGTAAATACGGGGTGAAAATTTGCTCAGCCCTGCCAGGTCAAATCACTAGCAGACAGTTTACACGTATTAGCTAACTCCACAAACCATTGGCCTAGATCCTATCTTGAAACGCGAGGAAATTATTTCTCTCATTTTACGATTCATTAGACAATTTACCATGAATGTATAAAGTCAAAGTTTTAAACTATCTTCCTGGATATTCTTGACTAAAAGGAGGCTGTTTGCATTCAGCAAGTAAGTTATTTTCATCATCAGCGATGAAACAAGATGGAGGCGAACACATAGATTTTCAATTCAAGTTTATGAGCATGCGTGGAAATGAGCGGAAATGCGTGGGAACTTGTTTCCAGATGATCGATATGAGATACCGGTTTTTCCTAAAAAAAAAACGCTAAAAATGACCTTGATGGTTAAAGATAAAGCTTGATATCAAAGGAATGGCAATACCCCAAATAATACAATTATGACTGGTCTTGGAAGAGCAATATAATCCACGCATCCAAGGAAATATGCACTGTTTCAACATAAAAGGTAGGTACCAATGTTATCTTCATGTCACAATCTTAATTATTTTTATTTCCTCTCAAACACTATGTGAATTCAATATGCTGAAAGTAGTTTTGCAAAAATCTGAGGTCGCTTATCAGAAAAAAGCAAGGTATTTCCTTAATAGCGTACGTAGGGTATTAATCTATCTTTAGATTTATCCGAGATCGTTGCGAAGAATATATGATCATTCACGTGGTGCGAATAACCGTTAGAATCTTGAATTTAGTTTAAATTACATCAAACCAACGTCATCGTTACGTCATCAGGAGTTTTGTTCGCTAGCCGGTCTTTAATTCTGACTGTCATAAGCGTTTTTACTAACATAAACACAAACCGTAGTAATGCGCTAACCCTTTCATGTGACATGATTTAGGACGTTGGCTGTTTCGCTAGTAAATTTGTTACCATCATTTGACTTTGGGTCATATGAAAATGAGGTCATTCGATATCCGTGATATCTAAAGATAACCTTGGATTCCGATGAACTTTTCCGATCTAACAACAAAAAGCCACTTTAGGCCTATTAGATTACAACAAAGACAATACCTGGCTCAACTTAAAGTATTAAATGTTCGTCTGAGAGTATTTTTCAGCACTTGGTATTTTTTCCTTATCTAGCTTTCTTAACCTTTAAAATTCGTCACTGTGAAACTCTGTATTAACAGCATTATGGGTCATATTGCACACAAAAACATGTTAATACTAAGTAATTCCCACAAAGGGGAGACGATTCATTAATCACTAGAAAGACAAAATGTTGAAGATCTCGAGTACACATCATGGAGAAACATTTTAGTAAATTCCAATCATTTTCAATTAAAACTAGGCACAAGTTATAACCATTTAAAAAGCTTACACTAGAAAATAGGCAATTTTTCAATTGAAGGGTAATTAATTGGTGAAGAACTAGGGTTTCTATAATTTTAAAGGTTTAATGTACCTCTAGAGACTATGCAGATTCGTAGGCAAAGTTACAACTTCTTTTGGGTGAAGCTGTAAGAGGAGTTGCGCACATAAGAAATATGGTGATTTATTGGACACTGTAAAATATAATTCGGAACTTTACACCAATATTGGTGGCAACTTTGCTGCCACCAATAATGATGTAAATTTACACATGTTTTAATACGAGAAAAGTCAAACTAAAAATAGTGTACAATATATCCGTGTTAAGTGTAAAGTAACACTGTCAAACATTAAAAAACATTACTCCAATATTGGTGGCAGCAGAGTTGCCACCAATATTGGTTTAAATTTACACCATTGCAAGAGTTACTTACCACAGACGGACAGAAAAAAAACGTTACACCAATATTGGTGGCAGCAGAGTTGCAACATAACACTTACAGACTGAGGAAAATGACCTGTGATTGACTTCGTTTTTTATGGAAATTTAACCTGACAGGAACTCAGGGTTTGGCCAATTAATCTTTATCAATTTTCATTTAACCCATTGTCTTACAATCCAGCTTTATGACACCCATGAAGAAAAAGTTTAGAAAACATTCTGGAAAATGACAAATGTTTGTTCCAAAAATGTCCAAAATGGTTTCTAACCTGAAAGACAAAGATATTAAAGAATCTCATCAACTGTACATTAATGTCTATAACCCGTTTGAATTTGGAACAGCCTTAAATTTCCTTACCTCGTAATGGGGTGAAGGCTAAAAAACAGCAAAGATAACCAGACATTTTAGCAAAGCTGACTTTATACCCCCCAACAGCGCTTGTCCATATACAAGTGCTATCCGCCAAAGGGCCATAACCAAAAATGGACTTTTTAATTAAAGGGCCATAAATCGGTAAAAAACGATGGACCATAACCAAAATGGGATATACACATGTCTGAATTATACCGAGTCTTTCAATGAAATTTGAATCAAATCCGTCCAATGGTTGCTGAGAAATCGAGCGGACATGATTTTTCACGTAAGTGCCATAACTCCGTCAAAAATCAGTTAACTGTTATCAAAATGGAAAATGCACATCTCTGCTTGATATTGATTATATCTGTAAGGTTTGAATAAAATCTTTCCAATGGTTGCCGAGAAATTGAGCGGACACGAAAAAACTACAGACAGACAGATGGATGGACGGACCGACAAGCTGACTCCTATATAATAAAATCCAAAACACATGAAAAGATTAACATTTATTAAACAATGACCAAACAAGTAATCATCCAAGAACATTTGTTTACACATGATAATTGAAATTACTAATTTCAGTTATGAAAGTATATATGGTCCATACACTAGAGTATTATTGACAGTAATATTGAATTGATATAAAATAGATTTCTTATAATACAAGTTTCACAGAACTATCATATTTAAATCTCTGGAAGCATGATTTCCTTTGTCAATATGTGTGCCCTATTTCAGTTCAGTAATCAAAGAGGGCCACATGTACTTGCAGACATTTTTTTCTGTTTGTGATTTATCATATACTCTACCAGTATAATTATCGATTGAAAAAAACAACAACATATGTTGTCAATATCAAGTTATGTTATGTCATGGACTATAAAATCTTGCATATTAATGTGTTCACAAATGCCAATATACATTGAATCAGAGTATTTATCACGAATACAGGGTCAATAATATTGTCAGTCTACAGGATTGACACTAGTAATGATCATTTATTGCTGTTATTGAAAATTGATCAGTACATCTATTTCATATTATCATTGTCAATAGTATTGACAATTTATGGGTTGTTTAAGACCGATTATGTATGCATACACATTTTTCAAAAACGTCTGAAAACAAAAACTTTGGTGAATATGGATTTATTTTCCTTTTCTTTTTCCTTCATAAATCATAATTGATTTTAGTGTTCTACAATAGACTACTAGGGAAATTTTGAACAAGAAAAAATGCTCATAATTATCCTTTTCTTTTGATGTCTTTTTAGCTAGCAAAGCATCAGCTTTGATAGCTTAAGTAAACAGACGAAATTTTGTGGGCTTCTCAAAGTTGAACAAGTGCAAACTGCCACTGGAGGCTTAATCACTAATTCCACTGAATTCCCACTCCATAAAATGTAGTTCTCATCTATTTCAGGAATAATGCAAACTTTATTTAAATTGTAGAGAATTCTTTCAAAAGCAAGCTATTTAACCCTTTCCTATCAATTCAGCTTTTTTAGTATCTCATGAAATAATTTTGGAAAACATTGTGAACAAAGAAGAAATTGTTTGTTACAAGAAATTTCTCCATTATTCACAATATTTTATTTCCAACAAGGGAAAGATTTATAAATTCAACCAACATGAAAATGTCATCTGCAACTTCTCTCAATTTGAACCAGTCTAAGATTTTGTCGTGTTGTAAAGGGTTAACTCCTGGGTTACTTTAACCTCATTTATTTATCATGATAACCTTAAGCAAAGAATACTTAACAAAATTAAGCTTTGCCAGCTTGCAGTACTTTCAGTGCTTTGATTTATCGATATGTGGGACCTACAACTGCAAAGAAGTTTTTCTGAAAATCTTTTTTAAACTGGATCAGTCTAAATTCATGAATTATATAAATAAGCCAAATATCGTATCGGGTTTGAGCCAAGTTTGTTCTTAGTCGTCCTCCTCAAGGAACAACAACTGGGCCCAAGATTTTAAAACTTATTTCACACTAAGCAAAGAATTTACCCAAGATTTTAATCTAGATAAATGTTTCTCTCACCAATAATTGTACAATACATTTTACAGATAACAACTTACTTATATCAACTTTAATTCTGAAGCATTAATAATAAAATTACAGCAGAATTACAGCTTTCATCTTAAGTAAAAGATTGAGTAATTTCTCAGTTGAGCATGAGGAAAGTTTTATAGACAACGAAACAACATAAACAAGTGCATGTACCCCATCCGATTAAAAAGTATTTTTATATTTAATCTTTTCCCAAACAAGACCTGGTTTTGACGTCCCTAAGATTAAGCTTAGGAAAACATCAACATTTTCTCCTTTTTCTTCAATATTTTCTATACTTTAATGTTCATTATTTCTTTATTAAATAAGATTCATTTTGTCCTCAGCAGCCGCTTTAAATTTGGCCTAGTCTAAATTTTGCCGTTTAGGAAAGGGTTAACCAAATTTGGAGAATAAATGTAGGCAAGATAGAGAAGACAATAAATAAAAGAAGATGAGTGCAAAAGCGCACAAGTAATGATCAAATGAAATTGTCAAACCAAATGATGTTCCAGACACATCCACTTGTAATGGTTTTTATATGTTGAAAATGTAAAATTAAACATATCAAAGGACAATAAATCAAAAAAAGGGCATGGCAAACTGAAGATGCTAGCACTTATGGTGTAGGAGATATGTTCAAAAAGAAATGTACAGGTTAAAACAACAAAGGGCAATTACTTAAAAAATGAGCAAGATAGAGTTACGGTTCTTGTACATGACACTTCTCCACATTGTAATCTATAAGTGTATCTAGTTTGAAGCTGCTGGCACTAATCGTTTAGGAGACAAGATCCAGACAAGAGTGTGACAAACGGACAAAATGGACTCAATCCAGCAAATCTATTGTCCCCCAACCAGTAACCGGTGGGGGAATAAAAAACTTTTGTCTTTCCTGGAAAATCTTTCTGGTATCCCTTAAGTTCTAAGTGCAGTAACATAAAAGATGAGTTTCTTAAACATGATTACCTTAACTAAATGCTTTACTTAAATGAGATTTTATTTGACTGTATATCAGATAACCTTGATCTTTATGATTTAATACAATAAGTTTAACCAAACGAATACATGTTTCACAACTTGATAACCACTTTGACACAACAAATGGCTCTGTTAGAAAAAAAAGCTTCTGCTCAAGTCTTAATTGATTTTTTGGGGGGAAACAGTAAGTATTGCCTATATTGCCAATTCTTTTTATGCCCCGAATCGATAGATCGGGGGCATATTGTTTTACCGGTGTCCGTCTGTCTGCCTGTCTGTCCGTCTGTCTGTCTGTTTGCAAAACTTCCAACTAAACATTTTCCTAGTCGCCGTCATAGCGCAGTTGGTAGCGCGTCGGACTGTCAATCTAGAGGTCCCGGGTTCGATCCCCGACGGCGGCACTTATCCTTTCCGACTATTTGTCTCTCACCAATTGGTGGATAATCGTAATCCTAAGTGGGATAGCAGCTGGAGGCTAGAAAAGGATGTTGTGGTAGTACTGGTGTGAGAAATACCAGGAATCCATTGTTTTAGGTGCTCCAGCCGCCGCGATATGACTGAAATACTGTTGAAGAGGGCGTTAAACCCCATTCAATCAATCACAGCTCCTCCTACAGTATCAATGGGAACCAATCTTTAAAAGTCTGCTTCTCCCAAACCATAAGGCCAAGGGCTTTAATATTTAGTTAATATACATATACACCCTGTACTAAAATTCTACATAGAATTACTGTATTCTAACAAAAAGCGCTTTTTTTGCAATCCCAGAAAAGAGTAATGAAGGATATCATAGATAATGTGCTTCTAAACCATTAGGCCTAGACCTTTGATATTTTGTATGTATTAATGCCCTATGGTTTCTTATAAAAATAGGTGCCGCCGTCGTAGCGCAGTTGGTAGCGCATCAGACTCCCATTTGTCTGTCACCAATAGGTGGATAATCGTAAACCTAAGTGAGATAGCAGCTGGAGGCTAGGAAAGGATGAAGTGGTAGTACTGGTGTGAGAAATATCAGGAATCCATTGTTAAGTGCTCCAGCCACCACGATATGACTGAAATACTGTTAAAAGAAACGTTTACCCCAATTCAATCAATCAACAATTTTAAAAATAGGATAGATCCATTGGAATACACTGGAAATGGGGTCTTACTGTTTTTCACTCGAAATATTCTCTATTTTAATATGAAAGTACTCAAATATAATCTGATTCTCTTGAAACTTCCATGGGTTGATTCCATGGGTTGTAATGAAAATACTGTGTAAAAATGGAACAAAATCACAGGAAAAGGAGTCCTAAGGATTTATACTAAAATATATATTGAAGGAGAGGAAGTCTGCTAGGTTATTCTCGGTTTACAAATTCTTTTTAAAGCAATAAAGTTCCTTAAATATCTGATTAAACTAAGAAAAAAAAGAGTCAGTAGAGCGTCTCCGGCCCTCACGTGCCTCTTGATTAATGGTTATGTGCTAGGGTTTTCATTTTTCAAATGCACTTTATTTAATCGTCTATGCCAGAATTTATGGCTAAAATTCTCTGTAATTTAACAGTCAAATCTTAATCAGTTTATTTTTTTGGATTCATAAAAAAGTAAGTAAACAAGAGGATTATGATTGTCCTAAATCGCTCCCGTGAGTATGATAGTTCATGGATTTATGATATTTACAAAATAGCAAAGCCCTCTGTCTAATTATTTTCGACAAGATGTTTAAGGATGTTCTCTGTTAATCCTAGGTATATTGATGATCCCACCATATAACCCTAATTTCCTGAATAAGGCAATGCTTTGAAGTATAGCCTCAATACATACCAAATAAAAAAAGCTCTAGGCCTAATGGTTTAGGAGAAGAATAGATTTCAAAGATATCATTCTTTATTCCAATAAAACATTAGGGATCACAGAGAAAAGGCTAATTTTCAGAAACAGTATCTTTGAAGTATTTTGGTAGAGGGTCAATAGCTGATAATACATACCAAATATAAAAGCTCTAGGCCTAATAGTTTTGGAGAAGAAGAGATTCCATTATTTATTCCTTTGTAAAATCAGGGATCGCACAGAAAAGGGCTAATTGTCAGAATACAGTTTTCTTTTTAACTATTTTGGAAGAGGGTAAATAGATGATGATATGTACCAAATATAAAAGCTCTAAGCCTTATGGTTTGAGAGGAGAAATTTTCAAAGATTTCCTGCTTTATTCCGTTGTAAAATCAGGGATCGCACAGAAAAGGACTAATTTTCAGAATACAGTAATTCTTTGAGGTATTTTGGGAGAGGGTCAATAGATGATGATATGTACCAAATATAAAAGTTCTAGGCCTTATGGTTTGGGAAAAGAAGATGTTAAAAGATTTCCTTCTTTATTACGTTGTAAAATCAGGGATTTCACAGAAAATGGCTAATTTTCAGAATACGGTAATTCTTTGATGTATTTTGGTAGAGGGTCAATAGGTGATGATACATAACAAATATCAAAGCTCTGGGCATTGTGGTTTAGGAGGAGAAGATTTTTTAAGATTTCCTTTGTAAAACCAGGGATCGCAGAGAAAAGGGGTAATTTTCAGAAAACAGTAATTCTTTGAAGTAATTTGGTAGAGGGTCAATAGGTGATGATACATGCAAAATATGAATACTCTTGGCCTTATGGTTTAGGAGGAGATTTTTTTTAGATTTCCTTTGTAAAATCGGAGATCGTACAGATATGGGTTAATTTACAGTAATTGTACAGTAATTTTTTTAAGTATTTTGGTAGAGGGTCAATAGGTTATGATACCTACCAAATATGAATGCTCTAGGCCATATGGTTTAGGAGGAGAAGATTTTTTAAGATTTCCTTTGTAAAGGGTTAAAATTTTGACCTTGACCTTGATGAAATGACCTTCCCCAGTTGCGCCTTGTTGAGACCTAACTACATACCAAATATAAGCATTGTATCTTAAGTAGGGATGAAGTTATAGGAAAATGTTTAGTTGGCAGGTTAAGTTTTGAAGTAATGTTTTAGGGAAGGGGGTTAAAATTTTGACCTTGACCTTGATGAAATGACCTTCCCCAGTTGCGCCTTGTTGAGACCTATCTACATACCAAATATTAGCATTGTAACTTAATTAGGGTTGAAGTTATAGGAAAATGTTTTTGTTTGTTTGTTTGAATGGGGTTTTACGCCGCTTTTAACAATTTTTCATTTATAGTGTGAATTTCGCGTTTGTTGTTGTTTCGGTAAAGTTTGCTGAAACGTGACGGTGAAATTGCTATTACAGCTGATTATTTGGCTAGAATAACATGTACAATTTGTATAGAGCTATGTGTATCCCAGCCTATCCGTTCAAAATAGTCATATTCCACGAAACAATATGAGCCTTTGCGTGACATTTCCAACCATTTCGCATGTGCGTGACTCGCACACATTGAGTACCCTGGACAGCCATTCGGGGCAATATTAGAATATTCGCTGATTTTTAAAAGAAGCTTTGGGTCAGTATCTATCTACAGAGCGCAGAGTAAAGACTCTGATCAGACTGTGCGGATGCACAGGCTGATCTGAGTCTTTATTTGCCGGACATGTGTAATGGTTGGAAATGTCACGCACGCGCTCATATTTGATTTTGCCTTCTTGTGTACATTTGTGTTTCTAATTTGGTTTAGTATTGACAAAGAAACAATATATTGCCAGATCAAAAAAAAAAAAAACACAAAAAAACCCCGACGTTCTATAATAGTTTAATGGAAGATTGGCTGATAAAGTTATCTACGTAGTAAGAGATAAAATCAGAGTGCGAAAATGTTACGCACGGAAAGAAAAAGCAATTAACCGATCGCAAAAAATACGCCCGTCACACTAATTGATGTGGAACTAATTCGACTTGGAGAGGGAATTTAAATAAGTATGAAGAACAAAAAGGGCAAAAATTCACAAAGTAGAGCTCTGGTTCTTTTGCATGTTATTGTGATCATGAAGTTCCATGATCATACCTTTCATACCTCCATGATCATACCTTTCATACCTCCATAGATATGCTACGGACACAATTCGAATCTGAAAACAACAAAGGGCGATAACTCAAACACAAGTACGTAGACTTGTGGTTCTTGTGCACTGCACTTCCCCTCTGTGAGATCTAACCACACATAAAGTTTCGTGATCATTTGGAGATATGTCCCGGACACAATTTAAGTCTGAAACAGTATTAACTAAAAAAAGTACGGTAGAATTATGGTTCTTATGCACTACACTTCACCTGGTGAGATCTACCTACACAAACTTTCATGTTCATTCCTATAATAGTTTCAGAGAAATGTTCCGGATAAATTTCAAGTCTAAAAAAGGAACGAATGGTAATAACTTAAAGGGAAGGTACGGTAGAGTTATGGTTCTTCTGCACTGCATGCTACCTTTGTGCGATCTGTCGTCACATAGTTTCATTATCATACCTATTATACTTTCAGAGAATGATTGATTGGTTGATTGAATTGGGTTTTAACGCCAATTTTAACAGTATTTTAGTCATATCGCGGCGGCTGGATCACCCATCAATGGATTCCTGGTTTTTCTCACACCAGTTCTACCACTACATCCTTTCCTTACCTCCAGCTGCACCCCTCTTAGTTTAACGATTAACCAAGCATTGGTTAGAGACAAATGTCAGAAAGGACATGTGCCGCTGCCCTGTGTCGAACATACAATGAGAGATATACTCCGGAAAAAAAATCAAGTCTGAAAAAAAACTAAGGGCAATAACTCAAGAAATAAGAAGAGTAAAGTTATGGTTCTTATGCACTGTAGTCCGTTATCAAGAAATGAATACGACTGTCAAGTTTCAAGTCAAGCAGACGTTAGGTTCAAGAGTTATACCCCGGACATAGAAGTTGACGCTATAAGTGATCCCACAATAAATTACGTTTTTCGACGGGCGTTTAATATAAAATCCATCAACCATTCAAATCAATCATTTAGATAGGAGGCGGAATTTAACTTCCAACATTGTCCGACATAGATGTGAAGCGTTTTTGTTGGGATGATGACTTAAAGCCATATCTTCACCTAAAACACAAAGCAAAATTAATCTGAAAACCAACTCGAACCCCATCAATTCATAAAAAAGAGTTTTGATGCGGCTCCTCCACAGATTATTTAAGAATTAGTTTTGCTCTCAATTTTCAAATCTCCACTCAAACGCTTTCAGACAATTGAAAGCAGATTAATTTGGTTTTGTAATGAAATTGACTGTTGATAACTTAAGAAAAAGAAAGAAAAGCAGCAAAAATATTTGGTGTTACGAGACGCCAAATTAGTCAAGGAAGTAAAACCCGAATGGAACCGGGTTTCATCGAGTAAACACGTTATTTTTCTACCAAAATTACCTTTATTGTGGTTTCCATGACGTATCAATAAGGTCTCCGGCTTCCGCTATCAAGTCAGTCGTTATCAGCATAATCGAAGACTAACGGACTCATCCGATGAATTACGTAGGACCTTTACTACATCAAAATGAATTTAGAATGATTTCAAAGTATTTAAGACGGAGTAAGAACATTTATTGAGAACATGATATTGATAATTATCTCAAATTGTCATGAAGTTCTGTTCAAGATCAGCTTTCGGAAATTGTTTTTTTTTTTTTTTTTTTTTTTGTCTTGGTTTTAGAAACATCGATATCTCCCTTTAAAGGTATAGGTATCGATGTTTTTTTATGTTTACAGATTTCGACTGTTCGTATTCCCTCTCGTATACTATTCAATACAATATTCTGAAAAGTTGTTATCCTTAAATCAGAGGACGTTTATCTGAATAAACAAGGGTATTTCCTTAATAACCTACGTAGGCTATTAATCTATTTTTACATTAACCCGAGACAGTTGCGAAGAATCACTCACGCGGTGCGTAAAACCGCCGGAATCCCGTATTAGGTCGGATTTGCTCAAACAACGTCATCAATACGTCATCAAGAGTTATGTTAGCTAGTCGGTCTTAAATTCTTTAAAGATCAGTCCATTTATACGAATATAAACACTTACCATAGTTTTGCGCCAACCATTTGATGTGACATAATTTAGGACAATGATTGTTTCGCTTGTCAATTTGTTACATTTGGTTGACTTTGGGTCATTTGCAAATGAAGTCATGTGATGTCGACAACTAAATTCCTTGAAGTTGATATCTAAAAATAACCTGGAAATACGCTGAACCTTTCCTATATAACCGAAAATTGACACTTTAAGCCGATCAGAATACCGCGAAGACAATTTCTGACTCAAAGTTATTATTAAGCGTCCGTTTTATCGTATGTTTTGGCGATTGGCAAATTTTTCTTACCTATGTTTCAGCGACATCGATACCTCCCTTTAAGGTTTGTTAAAGGGAGGTATCGATGTTTCTGAAACCATATGAAAACTTTGCCAATTGCCTAAAAGTACGCTCAAATGGACGCCTATCACATTAACATGAGTCAGATATTGTTTTCGTGTATGTAATCCAATAGGCTTACAGTTTTTGTTGTTGTTGTTTGATTTTTTGTTATATAGCAAAGGTTCAAAAACCACCAAATGGGTATAGCGATACTACGGTAAGTGACTATATTCGTTTTGACGCCGACTGATATTTAGCTCACTTGAGCACAACGTGCCCACGGTGAGCTTTTGTGATCATTGAATGTCTATCGTGCGGCGTGCGGCGTCAACAATTGAAGTGTTTACACTCTAGAGGCCATAGTTTTGACCCATGAAACTTGGTCAGAATAATTGTTAGTTCATGAGGATGAACCCTATTGATTATGGGTGGGCTCTTTTTGAAAACACAGGTAGAGGGCCTTAAAGACAATTTCTTTGTTTTGCACTCTAGAGGCCACAAATATGGTTCTATCTTCATGAAACTTTGCCAGAATACATATTAGATCATAGAGATTAACCCTATTGACTATTAGTAGGATCTTTCCGAAAACACAGGAAAAGGGGCCTTTATGACAATTTCTTTATTTACTTGTATGTTTGTTTGTTTGAATGGGGTTTTACGCCGCATTTAACAATCTTTCAGTTATTTCGCGGCGGCTGGAGCACCTAACAATGGAATCCTGATATTTCTCACACCAATACTACCATTACATCCTTTCCTAGTCTCAAGCTGCTATCCAACATAGGTCTACGATTGTCGAGCCATTGGTGAGAGACAAATAGTCGAAAAGGATGAGTGCCGCCGTCGGGGATCGAACCCAGGACCTCTAGATTGACAGTCCGACGCGCTACCAACTGCGCTATGACGGCGGCTTCTTTGTTTACACTCTAGAGGCCACAGTTTTGACCCAATCTTCATGAAACTTGGTCAAAATAATTGTTAGGTCATGAGGATGAACCCTAATGATTATTGGAGGATTCTATTGGAAAACACAGGAAAATGGGGCCTTAATGACACTTTCTTTGTTTACACCCTAGAGGCCACAATTTTGGCTCAATCTTCAGGAAACTTGGTCAGAATAATTGTTAGGTCATAAGGATTAACCCTATTGCTTATGGAAAGGTTCTATAGGATAAAACAGGGAAAAGGGCCATAATGACGATTTCTTTGTTTACAATATAGAAGCCTCTGTTTTGCCTCTATCTTCATGAAACTGATTATAGTTATTTGTCTCTAATTGCATTTTTTAACAGCAGACAGTTCAGGTTAGCGATCTAGGACCATAATGGTCCTCTTGTTATAAAATTGAAGACCGACTAACGAAATTACTCCTGATGACGTAACGATGACGTGGGTTTGAGCAAATCAAACTGGAGGCGGTATTCCAACGGTTATACGCTCGGCATTCGGGTGTGGACACTGCATTTCCTCATATACATATGACCAAAAATTCAAGAGATAAGACAGTGTCACGGGAATCAACTATCAACCTAATTATGTCTAATCAAGTAGTTATCGCAAAGAACTTGTAAGTGTCTTTCTTAGGACATTTTTGGACTGAAAAATACTTAAAGCGGCTCTTGCACAGATTTTTGAATTGCGAAAATTAAAAAAAATTCTCGAAAATTCGGAAATCGATGTGTTTACTGCTTAGATTGGATTGATAAAAGACGTTTCACCAGAGGAATGTCGTAAAAAATATAAGTAAAATCTTGATTTTTGTGTAATTCCCTTCCCAAAAAATTACGCGTAGCGAGACGCCTAAAATCTATTTTAAATTTCGAGCCTAAGACTAGCGCATGCGCAGCATACGTACATAGAGGTCATGGTCAAGGAAAATCACGCGTCACTCTTTTCAAAATGGGAAGACATAAACATAAAAGCGACAGCTCGGAGAAAGGGCTCAGGCTCTTCGACAACATAAATATAGATCTAGACAGATAAATATTGGCGACCAGAAAGATCGATGGAAGGAGCTGAAAGAGATAATAGGAGCTACCAACGACAGCGCGGTCGCGGAAATTTTGATCGACAAGTAAGTTTTGCATCACCACACTGCCATTTATTTGAGCTAACTTCGGTTTATTTTCACATTAATTCATACAGAAGTAAAATCATAAACATTTATTGATTCGTTTGTCTCGAATTTTCCGATCTGTTTTATCGTACCATTGATTCTTCGAACTTCACATGCCCTAACGAGAACGCAAGAAATTTTGAGCAAATACATAGAATTACAGCTCCGTCTGAAATACTACATCACAATACGGATGGTACGAAGAAAGCATGATTTATGGAAGAGTAGGCCCAATGAACACATGATGCTTCACAAAAAATGTGTAGATATGACATTATATACAAATGATAGAGCATATTATTTTTTCATCACACATAAGAGACCAATAAAGGTCATGTCTGTAAAATGTGGTGCCAGAGCAACAATTTGAACTCAGGCAGTGCCCATATTGCAAAAATGCAATACTTAACATTATAGGTATGGGCATATGCACTGAAAATTGTGGGACCCAGTCTAAAATTTAGGGGCGATGGTCAACTTGGCGCCTGTTGATCTTTTTTCCTGCATGAAATTCTTTCAGTTAACCCATTCCCAGACAGTGACGCTTTTGGGCGCCCGTAAAGAAAAGCAATTGGGAAAACAAGTGTAGACTGAAGAAATTGTGACAAGCAATTTCTTCAGTTTATCCACTGTTTTCTACCCATTTAGTTGAAAAAAATTAAAAAAATCCATAAACTTTAAATTGTCGTATGCAACTCTTTTCAGATTGGACCAGTCTAAAATGCTGTTTTGTGGGAATGAATTAAATAGTTTGACAAGTTATCCTTTTTTTTTACTTATTTATTAATACTTTATTGTTAGTGACCATTAGAATTACTTTTGTTGATTAACTGATGTTGCATGATATTTGAAAATTCTTGAATTTGATGCTGCTTTAGCAATATTTCACAGTAACCTTCTTACTGTTGTGCTTCTTTAGTATCACCAATACCAGTTTAGGACTTTGAAATTTAACCCCAAGGAAATGATATAACTACATGTATGTGACAGGAATAGAACCATTAAACATAGTCTTCACTCGGATTATGAGTCTGCAGCCCTACCCACTGAGCCCTGCAGGAACCCAAGAAGTGAGGACCATGCATAATGCTGAAATACAATTGTAGAATATTTATTCCATTAATGTGAAAGTGCTATTTATCTTTCCTTCTATTTCAATTAAAAAAATGTAGATATAGATTACAGTTTTCTGCAACTGCATACTGATGTACAAAGTCATGAAGTCCTAGCTAGTATACACTTATAACTGATAATTATAAATCTGTTCTCATAACATTTAGCCCATCCCCTAACAATCCAGTCAATAAAAGATGCCTAAGAAAACCTGTGTTAATTCTAGGCAGGGGGATTGGGTGATCCCCAAATTTTTCAAATATCCCCCATATTTAGTTGGTTTTTTTTTTCTATAAACAACAGGCATGAAATACCAAACATGTCTCAATTGTGTGCACTGAAATCCCCAACAACATTTTCAAAATCCTAAAATGAACACTGGAAAATATTTTGGAAAAGGAAGAAATAGGTTGATACAAGGTATTTCTTCATTATTCAAAATATTTCAACCCTAGTAGCCAAAACTTTCAATTTTTTTGAACTTCAAATTGTCAACTTCAACTTATTTTAATTTGTTTTAGTCTAAAATTTTGCTTTCCAGTAACATTGGCAACGGAGAATCGATGTAACTGTTCTTAACACAATACTAGTAACATCATTTATTGTTTTGAAATCCTAATAGTAATTTCTCCTTCTGAGAATGTGTATAATTCATTATTGCAAAGGTATATGGAAAAGCCGTTCTGGGCATGCAGTTGCTTCTCTAACCCTCCAAACACCCAACTTGAAACAGATATTCAAAATGTTGACACCAGCACAACAAACAGCCACTTTGAAGGAACCTGATTAGTCATCTGTGACTGAGGACAATGATGGATCAGCAGTCCAGATGGTTATAGAGTATTTGTCTTCCATTTTTTAGCTCAGCTGGGTGTAAAGCACTTAGGTTGAGCTATTGTTATTGACTAATGTCTGTCATCTGTTAAAGTTTGTCTACAATCCTAAAATATTCTCCTTATCTAAAGACCTAAAAAAAAAAAAAAAACCCAACATATAACCCTCTAAGAGGTATCTATCCATTTTTTATGGCACACATTATTTTTTATCCAATTCTGTCTCAATTGTTGTTTGAATGCAATATTCTGTCAAGTATTTTTGAAATCAAAGAACTGAAAGCTTTGTAAGCTAGCAAAGCATTGTTTTGTTCAGAAATCTTCTTTGTCAAACGATATGATAAAGAATAGTTGTGGAAAACAATGTGGATAACGAAGAAATTGCTTGTTACAAGCAATTTCTGCATTTTACACATTGTTTTCAACCTAGAGAGATAAATATTTCAGAATTTACAACAATTTGAAATTGTCATTTGCAATTTTTTGAATTCACTTACAGGTAGAGATTAAAATACATAAGAACTACTTTTTATTCATCGATTGATTGAATGGGATTTAACGCCGCTTTTGACAGTATTCGAGTCATATTGCGGCGGCTGGAGCACCTAACAATGGATTCCTGTTATTTCTCACACCAGTACTACCACTACATCCTTTCCTAGCCTCCAGCTGCTATCCCACTTAGGTATACGATTATCCACCCAATGGTGAGAGACAAATGTCGGAAAGGATATGTGCTGCCAATGTGGATCAAACCCATGACTCTCATGATTGAAGATTAGGAGTCTGACAAGCTACCGACTGCGCTATGGCGTTGCCATTAATTGGATAAGCCTCCCGTGGAAGTTTGCACTCGTTGAACTTTGAGATGACCTCAAAATTTTGTCTGTTAACTTAACCTATCAAAGCTGCTGCTTTGCTTGCTAAAACGGAGATCGTATATTAGAATGAAATGTCTTTGTCAAGACATCTATGTCTAATTTATTTTCGGTGTTAGTACATGCATTAGTCTGTGAGTTAGTGCATGCTTCTGTCCATTCAGATTTTTGTCCGGTGCATAGCTTCTACATTTATTGATGGATTTGAAATTTTTTTTGCACAGTCGTTCTTCTTGATGATTGCGAGTGTCATGCGAAGTAATTGTTGTGATGCCTCAGTGGTCAAGTTCACGGTTGAATGGCAAACAAGAAAATTGACCTTCTCTGCAGCCTAACTTCTACATTTAGGATGGAATCAAAAATAACTTGGCACATTTGTTCTATGATGAGTGTGAGAGTCATGCGAAATGTTTATTGTGAAAAAACCAAGTTCACAGCCCAAGGCGAAACAACAGTTTGATCTTGTCCACAGCATAATTGGTACATTTATAGATGGATTTGAAAGTGATGTGGCACAGTTGTTCTTCTTGATGAATGCTAATGTAATATGATACATGCAAGGTCAAGGTCACTGTTGAAGGTGAAACGACCTTGTCCAGAGCATAACAACAACATTTATTGATGGATTTGAAAATAATAGTTGTTCTACTTGGTAATTGCTAGTGTCATGCTAAAAGATTCAAACGATTCTTATGATACGTCGAAGGT
Organism: Fragum fragum; assembly: GCA_946902895.1. Lineage (NCBI taxonomy): Eukaryota > Metazoa > Mollusca > Bivalvia > Cardiida > Cardiidae > Fragum > Fragum fragum. Next base: position 72,070,925 of record OX336367.1, on the reverse strand, counting down.
CAAGATTTCAGTTAAAAAAAATTATGTGCACATCATTGTCTGTACAAATTAGTGGGCACGACATGTTGTCCCTGGACAGTCTATTTCTTGTTTTCTTATACTAGCTACCTATGCATTTAACCCTTTCCTGTACAAAACCAGGATTTAACGTTTGCTGTGTATTGGTAATAGAGAAAACATTGTGAAAAAAGAAGAAACTGCTTGTAACAAGCAATCTCTCCCTTCCCACAATATTTCCACCACATAAAATGATGTATTTTCAAATTGCATCCAATATTTATTTATGTAAGTTTTCTTGTTGGAAGCTGCAATGAAATGTGCCAGAGTATGATGGTGCATCAAAGGCTGACATGACACTTCCAGTTTACTTGCGTTTCAAAACACTGACAACAGTTTTGCCATACACCATTTTTCATGATGTTGACTTTTATCACTTTCTTTGCATACACTACCAAAGGTAGAAGTATACTGGTATCATGTTCTCTGTGCGTCTGTCTGTTCTTATGTATGTCTCACAGTTTGTCTTCATCTTCTTTCATATTTCAGTCTACATTTATAAATGAATTAATATGAATTTTTTATAGATTGCTCATAGTCACCTGACATTGTATACATTGTATGGGTTTTACCATTTTTGGCTCTGTCATAGAAAAAGGGGGCTTAATGCAAATTTTCTCGTTTAGAAAAACTGATAACCTCTTTAATCATGAACTTCCAGTTTTGTTTTGTTTTAGATGGAAGTAACTGGAGATATCTTTGACATCTGCAAGGTAAATGATCATCTACAGAACTACTCAAGAAGTTGCTTTGTAAAGAAAATAAATCGTATCTTGCGGTAACAATGATTTTACTAAGAAAGAAAGAAGGAAAGATTTGAAAATCATCTCATTTAAACTAAAGCCCAAGATTTTCAATATTTAGAATGTATAATTGCCTTTAGGCCCTCAGACAAATTACTTCCATCTAGTGGTACTATTGAATGAAATTTATCTGTAAGTTATGACAAAATGCTTTTCCTCTGACATAGAGCGGTGGGGTTGTATTTTTTTTTTCTCAATGAAATCATCTAGTTTTCCAAAGAATGAAATTATTCAATTTGATATTAATATTTCTTTTCAGAATACCTGGCCCTTCTGTAATTCAGGATAAGGTCATAAAGGCAGTCCAAATTCCTATTCCAAATAAAACCAGGTAAATTTCTTCTTTCTAAAATCACCATGAAGAACATTTAATTGAATTTTCAGAATGATTTTGATGTAAACTTTTTATTATATCTTTTCATTTTTATACGCCCGTATTATGGGATCACCCGTGGCGTCCGGTTGTCCGGGCGGTGTCCACTTCTTTGTCCAGAGCATAACTCTGTCACCATAAGTCCGATTGACTTTAAACTTGGCAGTTATATTCTTCTCATCAATACGGAGTGCAGTGCTCAATAACCATAACTCTACCTGGCCTATTTTTTGAGTTATTGCCCTTTGTTGTTTTACATACTTGAATCTTGTCAGGAGTATATCTCTAAAAGTGTCATAGCTAGGATCATGAAACTTCATGGGTGTATAGATCTCACCAAGTGGGAGTGTAGTGTACAAGAACCATAATTCTACCTGGCCTATTTTTTGAGTTATTGCCCTTTGTTGTTTTTCATACTTGAATCTTGTCCGGAGTATATCTCTAAAAGTATTATAGCTAGAATCATGAAATTTCATGGATGTATAGAGCTCACCAAGTGGGAGTGTAGTGTACAAGAACCATAATTCTACCTAGCCTATTATTTGAGTTATTGCCCTTTGTTGTTTTACATACTTGAATCTTGTCAGGAGTATATCTCTAAAAGTGTCATAGCTAGAATCATGAAATTTCATGGGTGTATAGATCTCATCAAGGGGGAGTGCAGTGTACAAGAACCATAACTCTACCTAGCCTCTTTTTTGAGTTATTGCCCTTTGTTGTTTTTCATACTTGAATCTTGTCCGGAGTATATCTCTAAAAGTATAATAGCTAGAATCATGAAATTTCATGGATGTATAGAGCTCACCAAGTGGGAGTGTAGTGTACAAGAACAATAATTCTACCTAGCCTATTTTTTTAGTTATTGCCCTTTGTTGTTTTTCATACTTGAATCTTGTCCGGAGTATATCTCCAAAATTATAAAAGCTAGATCAGCAAACTTAATGGATGGATAGAGCTCACCAAGTGGGAGTGCAGTGTACAAGAACCATAACTTTACCTAGTGTATATTTTGAGTAATTGCCCTTTGTTGTTTTTCATACTTTGTTTGACGAAAAATATTAATTCAAAATAACCTCAGTTCTATTCAAACCCCCAGTTAATATGAAGCAGTGTGACGGGCGTATCTTGTGACAATTTGGCACCTTGTTTAAGTTGTTTTTTTTGTTGTATTTTTTCTTTGCTATATAAAACATGAATCCTGTTATTTCATTTTAATTCTTACAATATTACCCATTTTAGCACATCATGACAAGAGCAAGTGTACAGCTCCCAATTGAGGCTCATACTCTAGAGTTTAAATATCTCAGAAGTTCATATTTTGACCTTGAATAATATTTATCCCGTGGTCTGTTTATTTACATATGTTATTCGATTATGTATCTTTTCCAGTCAACTTTGATTGTTCTTTGACAAAGGTTACATCAAAGTTATGGAAAGGGCAAACAATGTTAACCCATTCCAAGACGGAAAATTTTTAGACTGGTCTAAATTTAAAGGAGTTGCAGACGACAATTTAAAGTGTATGCAATTTCAGATATTTTACACTTACTTAGTAGAAAACATTGTGGAAATTGAAGAAATAGCTTGTAACAAGCAAGTTATTCATTTTACACAATGTTTTCCCAAATGTTTTTCTTTAGGGTGTCCAAAACAGTCACTGTGTGGAAATGGGTTCAGTCAAAATTGTCTCTTACCAAATTTAGGGTGGAAATTGACAGACCTAGAAGATTTCTATGATCCAGACTATGATCCTTATGATCCAATGTACCAACCAGCGGATTTTAACATTTCGTTTGTGTCAGTTTTGACCAATCGCTCGTTACTAAAATATAAATTTCAAATGCATCTATGATTACATATTTGACTTATTCTTAATCTTGTATTTACTCACTAGGCATGGATCTAACCAAATCAATACCTGTAATCTGCTGAGGTTTTAGAAGCATGGGGAAAAGTCTCAATGGTATAAAAGAAAGTGGGGACGTTTTACAAAATCTATTTATCACATAACAATCCCGCTTATAGTGCTTTACAACCAGGAGGACATTGTCCCCATGGCCCAAAAAAAATTGGGACATTGATGATTATATTTGGGGCAATGGTGCAAAAGGCAGCCTTGGCAGATCACTGCCATACTTTATATATTGTCTCTTTTTTGCATTATTGGCCATAAACAAAGTGTTCTTAAAATATAATTTAGTATCAGCAAGGATTTTTTTTTCAATAAATATTAATATTATTTATTTTAATAATTATTATGCCCACCTTGGAAGAAGAGGGGTATATTGCTTTGCACTTGTTGGTTGATCAAAGGGCCTGTCTGTGTCTGGAGCAAAACTCATAAAGTATTGAAGCTAGAATCGTGAAACCTCAGGGATAGATAGATCAAATCACGGAGAAGCTCGGTATTTTAGAAAGATAACTCTGCACTTCATATTTTTGTATTTAATGGCCTATGCTAGTTTTTAAACTTTATTTCTATCCAGAGCATTACTCATTAAGTATACAAGCCAGAATCATGAAACTTGACAGCTGGATAGATATCATGTTGGAGATATTATCTGAATAAGAACCATAACCGTAAGGGCTTATTTTCAGAATACGGCAATTCTTTGAAGTCTTTTGGTAGAAAGTCAGTAGATGATGATACAGTCCAAATCTCACAGCTCTAGGCTGAATGATATGGGAGAAGATTTCAAAGATTTCCATAGTAAAATCAGGGATTGCACAGAAAAGGGCTAATTTTCAGAATATCAAAGCTCTATGCGTAATGGTTTAGGATATTTTAATATTTTTTTACGGACGGACAGGTGGATTGGCTGACACCAGACATTTGTGGATCCCAATAGCTCACCTTCAGCATGTTATGCTCAGGTGAACTAAAAACCTTGTATGCACTGTAGAGGTCAAATTTTTTGCATCAAATGTCATGATTTTTTGCCAGAATGTCTGTCTGAATAATATTTTGGTCAAGATCTGTGTTAGGTCACTTGGGTTCAAAAACTATGTCTCAGGGCAATATGGTGTTTTACAAATATTTCTTTTCATTGCAGGTATAAACGTGTTTACTCAAAAGCTGCGAACAACTGGTCAGTTATACCTGTTAGGGAGTAAAAAGCTACTTCTACATTTCTGATTTGTTACTACAAATTGGAAACAACAACACCTAGAAGGAAACACCATTAAGAGCTAAAACACCTATGCAAATTGATGACCCTAAAAGAATAGCAAAGACAATATACCAAATATCCCCACCGAAAACAGCAGAACTGAAGGCAAAACAAGTGTCGAGAATAAAAGGAGAAAAAAGGTTAAACTAAAGTGAAATGCACTCCGTTTGTTGGGATTTGAACATATGACTGCTAGATTGACAACAGGGCTACGAAATATTCAACTCAACTCAAATCAAATGGATCATATGAATCTGAAAGGATTGGGGTCATCGAGGGCTGAACAACATTCAATATCTAGATCCTCATGGTTTGCTAAAAAAAAAAGAACCATGGCACAGTCCATTTGGGACCCAAAGGGCATTATTCCAGGATTTTTTATTAAAAGGTCACCAGGCAATGTAACGGCAAAATATAAAGCCATTCAATCTCATGGTTTCTCATAATAGGTTATAAAAGTTATCCTTCCTTGTTAGCTCGGCTGTTTTCGAAGAAAACCAGAGATATTGTTATCACCTTGGTGTCGTTCAGGTCGGCATTGGCGAGACAAACTTAACCTTGGTAATATCTCTATTGTTATTAAAGATATCCTCATGAAACTTGGCATGTGTATTGACCATCTAAGAGCTATCTAGACTATCAACGGGGATAATTCTAAAAGTGTTTTTGGAAGAGTTTTGCCCCTATTTCTAATTCGAATTTTTGCATATTCCAGCACCTGCAGCCGAGCGTTGGCACCTGTGGGCGGTGCTCTTGTTTTAGTTTTCAGCTTACCTGAGCACAACATGCTCATGTTGAGCTTTTGTGATAGTTTATTGTCTGCTCTACAGTGTGTATTCTGTTTTCAACAATTTCTACAAGTCAAAAATTTCAAGAAATCTTTCTCAAATTTGCTGTAAATGCTTTGGTCATCATAAGGAATATTCCATCTGAATAAAGTGACTGTGACTAATATATAGAGAAAAAGTGGCCTCATTGAGAATTTTCTTGCTCTTCAGATCATAATTTCTGTTCTACCATTCCCAAACTTGCTGAAATAGATACTCTTGTATTTTCTGTGTTACAGCTTATGTGATCAAATTGTTGGTCTTTTTATTAGCTCAACTGAGCACGTAGTGCTCAACTGAGCTATTGTGATCCCCTTTTGTCCGTCGTCCGTCCGTCGTCCGTCAACAATTTCTTTAAACAACATCTCCTCCTAAACCACTGGGCCAATTTGAACCAAATTTGGCAGAAATGTTTCTTAGGTGGTCCCCTTCAAAAAAAGCTAAAAGAATTGAAATCTGTTAAAAACTCTGGTTGCCATGGCAACAAAAGTGAAATTTAAAAATAATCTTTAAAATTCTTCTCCTCCTGACCCAGAAGGCGTAGAGCCTTGATATTTTGCATGAAGCATCAGTATATTGATCTATTACAAAATAGCTAAAATCATGATCCTCGGGACCCGAGAGGCCGAGCCCCAGGGGGATGGGGTTTATATAGAAATAAAGAAGGATTTTTTAAATGACATCTCCTCTCAAACCACTTGGCGGATTTGAACCAAATTTGGCAGAAATGTTCCTTAGGTAGTCCCCTTCAAAAATAGCTAAAAGAATTGAAATTTGTTTGAAACTCTGGTTGCCATGGCAACAGAAGTGAAATTTCAAAATAATCTTCTTCTCCTGACCCAGAAGGCATAGAACCTTGATATTTTGCATGAAGCATCAGTATATCGACCTCTTTTAAAATAGCTAAAACCATGATCCTGGGGGGGGGGGGGTTATATAGAAATAAAGAAGGATTTTTTAAATGACATCTCCTCTCAAACCACTGAGCCGATTTGTACCAAATTTGGCAGAAATGTTGCTTAGATGGTCCCCTTCAAAAATAGCTAAAAGAATTGAAATCTGTTAAAAACTCTGGTTGCCATGGCAACAAAAGTGAAATTTCAAAATAATCTTTAAAAATCTTCTCCTCCTGACCCAGAAAGCGTAGAGCCTTGATATTTTGCATGAAGTTTCAGTATATTGACCTGTTTCAAAGTAACTAAAATCATGATCCTTGGGACCCGAGGGGCGGAGCCCCTGGGGGGGGGTATAGAAATAAAGAACGTTTTTTAAATGACATCTCCTCCCAATTCACAGGGCCAATTTGAACCAAATTTTACAGAAATGTTCCTTAGGTGGTCCCCGTTAAGATTAGCTAAAAGAATTGAAATCCGTTAAAAACTCTGGTTGTCATGGCAACAAAAGTGAAATTTCAAAATAATCTTTAAGAATCTTCTCCTCCTGACCCAAAAGGCGTAGAGCCTTGATATTATGCACGAAGCTTCAGTATATTGATCTCTTACAAAATAGCTAAAATCATGATCCTCGGGTTTCCAGGGGCAGACCCGGGGGGGGGGGGATAAGGCATGAAGCATCAGTTCAGACTTCTTTTTTATTTCTGAAATTATAACCCATGGAAAAAGTTTTTTCCTTCTTTCAAATCAGCACTTAAGCCATGGAATTTGTAATTTAGACTTTTGGATCCCCAAGTTCATAGTCTTGATATGTAATTGTGGCCCACTTGTTTCATAATCCTAACCTTAACATGAAGTTAGACTGTTGAAAGAAAAAGAGCCTTTATCTCAGGTGAGCGCCCCAGGGCCAACGGCCCTCTTGTCTATTAACTTGTTAAAAATATTTGTTTGGTCATCAGAATGACCAATTATGTTTATACATTGATAAAGGCTGATGAATAGGCACAAAAATAAAGTTAGTCAAGCAATTTAGGGTCATCTTGCTAAAATTTGGTGCTCCTGGGCATAGCAAAATTTAGGCCTCAGATTCATAATTTGTGTAGAGGTCTTCAAAGCAACATCATTTTAAATAGATATCCATACGAATGATTGGGTTGAATGCCACTTTTAACATTAGTTCAGTCACAAAGGCTGGAGCATTTAATCATGGATATCTGGTATTTCTCACCAGTGCTACCACTACATTCTTTCAAAGCCTCCAATAACTCATCCCACATAAGTTTAAATTTATCCATCCTTTGGTGGGAGTCAAATTTCCAAAAGGATATTTGCGGCCGCCTTGGATAGAACCTGGGGCCCTAGTCCAAATAGTGCGTCCATAAAAACCATATGGCAAACTTTTAGACTGGTCTGATTGGAAAGAAATAACAGATGACATTTCAAATTGTTCTTAAATTAAAAACTAGAGGCCCATAGGGCCTTATTGATCACCCGAGTCCAAAGAGCACAAAAACAAATAAAAGTCCACCAGATTATGCTACATAATAAATATCAAAGCTCTAAGCCTTTTAGTTTGGGAGAAGCAGATTTTTAAGTTTTCACTAAACAAGCCTATGTAAACTTGGGACATCTTGGAACAGGCAAATTCTAACCCTAGGGCCATAATTTATACAATCTTGATGGAGATCCACCAGGTGATGCTACAAGCAAAATATTAAAGCTCTAAGACCTCCTGTTTGGGAGAAGAAGAGTTTTAAATTTTCACTATATAAGCCATATGTGAAATTTGTGATGTTCGAGAGTGGGCTAATTATGACCCTAGGGCCATAATTCATACAATATTGATAGAGATCCATAAGATGATGCTACATACCAAATATCAAAGCTCTAGGCCATTCTGTTTGAGAGAAGAAAATTTTTAAGGTTTTCACTATATAGCATATGTTAAATTTGTGACATCCGGGAATTGGCTTATTTTAACCCTGAGGCAATAATTTGTACTATCTTGATAGAGGTCCACCAGATGATGCTGTATACCAAATATCAAAGTTCTAGGCCATTCTGTTTGAGAGAAGAAATTTTTTAAAAATTTCATTATATAAGCCTATGTTAAATTTGAGACATCTGGGAATTGGCTATTATAATCCTGAGCCAATAATTGGTTCAATCTTGACAGAGGTCCACCAGATGATGCTGTATACCAAATATCAAAGTCCTAGGTCGTCCTGGTTGGGAGAAGAAGACACTATATAAGCCTTTTGTAAAACTAGTGATGTCCGGGAATGTGCTAATTCTGTCTCTGGGGCCATGATTTATACAATCTTAATAGAAATTCACAAGATGATGCTAAGTACTAAATATAAAAGCTCTAGGCCCTCGAGTTTGGGAGAACAAGATTCCTGAAATTTTCACTATATAAGCCTATGCTAAACTTGTGACGCCCAGGAACAGGCTAATTTTGACCCTAGGCTTATAATTCATACTATATCGATAGAAGTCCACTAGATGATGCCACATACCAAATATCAGAGCTGTAGGTCTTTCGGTTTGGTAGGAAAAGATTTTGAAAGTCGTCACTATGTAAGCTTATGTACACCCCCCAGCATAGCCATTTCTGGACAGATTATTTTTTCTTTTACAAGCTTGATAGTCCTTGTCCTAAAGACTCTAAATACCTTATAAGAATCTAATCTGACAACCGCTTCATGACACAAAGATTTTTAAAGATGTACCCTTTTTTGCCCCTTGTGGTGCCCCAATGGGAGATAACTCTATGATGTGTACAAATCTGAAACGCCTTCCCATAAGGATGCTTTCTGCCAAGTTTGGTTGAAATCCGTCCAAGGGTTTGTCAGAAGAAGTCGAAAATGTAAAAAAAGAACGCAAGGCGACAGACAAAACACGATCACAATAGGTCACCATGACCTTTGGTCTGGTGACCTAACAAGTAACAATGCAGGTAACACTGTGTGAAAAGGAGAATATGCATTTTACAAGATATATGCGTTTGTACTTTTCCGCAAAATTTTCCATGATAATATTTTGCAGGGCCTAAAAATGCTCTAATGTGTGGTATTAGTTCATCAACTTTACTAGAGTAAACAAACATTGTTACATTAAAAAGGTTGAACATACATACAGGTCTCATGGTCTTTAACAAGAAGAATTTTTAGATGTTCTTTGTTTTGGCCTTTCTCTGGTTCACCTCTATTGTTCATTCTTCTACTTTTATTTTGCAACAATCAAATTATTGTTTTTACCAGTGCATACAAGAACTCATTTTCAAATATTTGTTTAATGGAATTCCTGTGAGGACCTATTTGCACAACTGGTCATATATATGAATATCCTTTTGATGTCATTCACAAATAACTAGTGCTATTATCTATCTGTTATATTGATTATTATCATTGTCAGGTACATGTATGTGAAATATAAAATTGTACACCAAAATATTACTTTGATAACTTTTTAATTCGCTACATATAATTGATACAATGGTGACTCAGGACTATTTAAATTGCACAGGGAATGGGCTAATTCTGTTTCTGGGACCATGATTATACAATCTTGATATAAATCCACCAAAAACCCAGGCCCTCTTGTATGGGAAAAGACATTTTTTGAAATTTTCACTATATAAGCCTATGATGAACTTGTGACGTCTGGGAACGGGCTAATTATGACACTGGGGTTATGATTTATCCACATACCAAATATCAGAACTTTAGGACTTCTGGTTTGGTAGAAAAAGATTTTTAAAGTTGTCACTACATAAGGCTTTGCACCCCCATCCAAGCACAGGAATTTCTAGACAGATTATTTTTTCTTGTGCAAACTTGATAGTCCTTGCCCTGAAGACTTTCAATAACAAATGTTGCCATGAACCTAACTCATATTTATAGTTAAACCTTTCCTGTTCATCTCCTGTTTTTTTCGTCCTTGCGATTTTATAATTGAGAAACTATTGTAGAAAAAGAAGAACTTGCTTTTGACAAGCAATTTCTTCCTTTTCAACAATATTTTCTACTCTACTGAATGGTTACTTTTTTTTAAATCCACTTTGAACTTTCATCTGTAAATCCTTTGAATTTGGAAATATCTAAAATATTGCTATACACGAAAGGGTTAAATGGCACATAAGTTCTGATCAACTATGAACAATTTTACATGCAATCATAAATGTTAGGATAATTGGCAAAAGGCTGACCCTGCCCATTGACTCCGGCAGGAAGTCCATTTATAAAAGAAGTTATTTTGAAACATTTATGGCCAGTACTATGTAAAACAAGAGGACCATGATGATCCTAAATTGCTCATCTGGATCATCTTCCATTCTCCTGTTTGAAAAATGCAACCAGAGCCCAATAACTGTAACCAGTTTCATGAACATTAAGCCAAATGTGTGGCCTCTCATGTAAAACAAGAATTTGTCATTTAGGCCCCCTTTTCCCGTTTTTTTCTTTTTTTTTCAAATAGAAACTTTACATAGTCAATAGGGTTCATCCCAATGACCTAACAATAATTCTGGCTACGTTTCATGAAGACTGGGGAAAAATTGTGGCCTCCTAGAGTCTAAACAAAGTATTTGTCAGGTCCCTTTTCCATGTTTTCCAATAGAACCCTCCCATAATCAATAGGGTTCATTCTTATGACATAGAAATTGTTTTGGCCACTTTCCTTGAAGACAGCCAAAATTGTGGCCTCTAGAGTTTTAACAAAGGAATTATCATTTAGGCCCATTTTTCAGTGTTTTCCAATAGAACCTTCCCATAATCAATAGGGTTTATCCTAATGACATAACGACAATTTTGGCTAAATTTCATGAAGACTGAGCCAAAATTGTGGCCTCTAGAGAGTAAACAAAGAAATTGTAAGGTTTTTCCAATAGAACCTTCCCATAATCAATAGGGTTCATCCTTGTGACCTAATAATTATTCTGGCAAAGTTTGATACAGAATAAGCCCAATTTGAGGCCTTTAACCAATTCCCACACAATGACGCTTTTAAACGCCCCTCAATATAAAAGCTTTGGAAAACATTGTGGAAAATGAAGAAATTGCTTGTGACAAGCAATTTCTTCATTATCTACAATGTTTTCCTTCCAGAAAGACGAAGAAAATTAAAATTTCACTGTGTGGGAATGGGTTTAGGTGTAAACAAAGAAATTGTCATAAGTCACTTTTCCTGTGTTTTTAGCTCACCTGAGCACGTAGTGCTCAAGTGAGCTATTGTGATCGTCTTTTGTCCGGCGTCCGTCCGTCGTCCGTCGTGCGTCGTGCGTCGTCCGTCAACAATTTCTTTAAACGACATCTCCTCCCAAACCACTGGGCCAATTTGAACCAAATTTGGCAGAAATGTTCCTTGGGCGGTCCCCTTCAAAAATAGCTAAAAGAATTGAAATCCGTTAAAAACTCTGGTTGCCATGGCAACAAAAGTGAAATTTAAAAAAAAATCTTTAAAAATCTTCTCCTCCTGACCCAGAAGGCGTAGAGCCTTGATATTTTGCATGAAGCATCAGGATATTGACCTCTTTCAAAATAGCTAAAATCATGATCCTCGGATCCCCAGGGGCGGAGCCCCGGGGGGGGGTTATATAGAAATAAAGAACGACTTTTTAAATGACTTCTCCTCTCAAACCACAAGGCCGATTTGAACCAAATTTGGCAGAAATGTTCCTTGGGTGGTCCCCTTCAAAAATAGCTAAAAGAATTGAAATCCGTTAAAAACTCTGGTTGCCATGGCAACAAAAGTGAAATTTTAAAATAATCTTTAAAAATCTTCTCCTCCTGACCCAGAAGGCATAGAGCCTTGATATTTTGCATGAAGCATCAGTATATTGACCTCTTTCAAAATAGCTAAAATCATGATCCTCGGATCCCCAGGGGCGGAGCCCCGGGGGGGGGGGTTATATAGAAATAAAGAACGATTTTTTAAATGACTTCTCCTCTCAAACCACAAGGCCGATTTTAACCAAATTTTGCAGAAATGTTCCTTAGGTGGTCCCTTCAAAAATAGCTAAAAGAATTGAAATCTGTTAAAAACTTTGGTTGCCATGGCAACAAAAGTGAAATTTCAAAATAATCTTTAAAAATCTTCTCCTCCTGACCCAGAAGGCATAGAGCCTTGATATTTTGCATGAAGCATCAGGATATTGACCTCTTTCAAAATAGCTAAAATCATGATCCTCGGGTCTCCAGGGGCGGAGCACCCGGGGGGGGGTTATATAGAAATAAAGAACGATTTTTTAAATGACTTCTCCTTCCAATTCACTGGGCCAATTTGAACCAAATTTTGCAGAAATGTTCCATAGGTGGTCCCCCTTAAAATTAGCTAAAAGAATTGAAATCCGTTAAAAACTCTGGTTGCCATGGCAACAAAAGTGAAATTTCAAATAATCTTTAAAAATCTTCTCCTCCTGACCCAGAAGGTGTTGAGCCTTGATATTTTGCATGAAGCATCAGTATATTGATCTTTTACAAAATAGCTAAAATCATGATCCTAGGGTTTCCAGGGGCAGACCCAGGGTGGGGGGGGTATAGGCAGGAAGCATCAGTTCATAGACTTCTTTCTTATTTCTGAAATTATAACCCATGGAAAAAGTTTTTTCCTTCTTTCAAATCAGCACTAAAGCCTTGGAATTTGTAATTTAGACTTTTGGATCCCCAGGTTCATAGTCTTTATATGTAATTGTGGCTCACTTGTTTCATAATCCTAACCTTAACATGAAATTAGACTGTTGAAAGAAAAAGAGCCTTTATCTCAGGTGAGCGCCCCAGGGCCAACGGCCCTCTTGTCTAATAGAACCTTTCCATAATCAATAGGGTTCATCCTTTGGGCCTTACAATAATTCTGAGCAAGCTTCATGGAGATTTAGAAAATACTGTGGTGTCAAGGATGTAAACACTTAATTATTGACGAAGGATGACAAACATTTAAATGATAACAAAAGCTCAACATGTGCACTTTGGACTCTTGTAAGCTAAAATTGCTTCACATAAATAGCAACAAATGTCATGGTTCAAATCCTACTTATAGTCTAAAATTAATGATTTCATTGGTCGACAGATTATTTGATTGACAGCAGGGATTGGTCAATTGGACAGACAATCTTCGATGGATAGACAGAAAAACAAAAAGCCATGGCAACATCCCTCTGCCTATCAGGCAAGGGTATGAGTGCTACTTGGGATTGAAATTATAGAAAACTAAGCTTTTTTTTTTTGTTTCAAACAATTTCATCTTTTCTAAGTGTTTTCTAAAGGTAGTTTTCATATAGGTCAGAGAAAGATTAAGTACACTGAAACATCCCATCTCTGCAAGAAATATGCTGAATTCTGCCAACCTACATCCTGTCGGGATGGGATGAATCCTGTGTATCGACCAGATAGACTAGGAAATTTATTTCTCATAACTTGGACACAAAAAGCAGGAACAGTGCGCCTGTCATCTTTCTGTAGCCTTCCGTACAGCCACAAGATGTACTGCCTATATGAAGCATGTCTGAAGGCCCTGTTAGTGTCTTCCACTGTTTCTGCATGTTGAGCAAAGACGTCATTCCTAAATGTCTGCTGTATATAGAGAGTCAGCTCATCTGTAACAACCAATCCCATTTCCTGAAATGATACATAGAGTGATTTTACATTAAAATTGATGGAATGTTGTCACATTAAGTCAACCGTGATATAAAATCATTGAATAAGACTGAAAGTGATTGTTAACCTCCCATATTTATTACAAGCTTTTCGGTTATTTTAGCGACTTAAGCAGCTCTTGCACGGAGCACAACAGAATTTGTTGTTTTTCAAATTTCTAAATGTAATGCTATTGTTTTTTTGAATATCTGATTGGTCCTTTTTGATGGATAGATCATATGTATTTTTATATTGACAAAAATGCCCTTATCTGTCAAGATTTTTTTCAAGTATTTTCTCTAAATGGTACGGTATTCTGTAGACTTTTTTTTCTAACATATTAGAAAGATGATACTGTGTATAAATGTACATGTTTGTCAATTTGTTGAATAAATCTTGAGAACAAAAATTCTTATATTGTTTTGACTGACATCAAGTTTATTCCATTTCATTTGTGGTCAATTTTTGCTAGCACAATTTTCTAGTTTATTTTTTCTAAAAGTAAAGCTTCCACTGTTGACCTGTATTGTCACTGTTATTAACCTTTGTCATGCTGAATAACATCCTCTGCAGAGTTCAATTAAAATCAAAAGGCTGAAAGCGCCGGAAGCACTACTTGTGGATTACTTTCTATTTTGAAAATTCATACAATAATCATTATGGTTTAATAGGGAAAGGCAATTGGTGTCTACTAAGATCAGACTGCACACATGTGCAGGCAGATGTTTGTCTATGCCCCCTGTCTAAACAGGAACATTTGGATTCAGCATGACAAGGGTTAATTATCTATCACTGGTCTATTCAGTCTTGTAGGAAATTTCATTAGCTTAGCTTAGTTTATTCGGTCTGTAGTACGCTGTACTTTCAATCCTTGGTTAGAACACCCTCTCGACCAACATTCTTCTGGACAATTGATTAACATATTCAGAACATACATCATTTGTCTTTCAAAAACTAAATAATGATAATTAGTACACCTGAATGACATTAGTAGCTAGTTGCTGGATAAATGGTGTGGATACTGATGTTAGAAAAGACAGAAAGCCATAGATAAGTATGCAATCTTCCTCAAAAACATGTTGAAAGCATGAAATCCATGCAATCAGTCTTGCAACAATTCAATAGAGAATAATTTATCAATTTCATTTTCGAAAAATGGCCTCAACAAAGTAAAATGCAATTTGAAGTAAAATTACCGGTCTGATACTATTACAGTACTGTGGAGCCATACCACAGCACAGTTTGTCCTTGTCTCTAGTCATGTGTGGGCATCTTCTGCACACACACCATGCAGGTGGTCCGTTATCATCAGGTTGCATTGGTGGCTCTGCCTCCTCTCTCTGCTTGAGTATTGCTGCAACATCAATAATAATGGCTGGTTGGCCCACCGCAACCTCTTTCAATATTCTTTTTCTTTCTTCATCTGTCATTCTTTCAATCATATCCTGAAAAAACAAGAAATCTGTGAGTCAAAACGCACTGATTATACACACACTTGCAGCATCAAGTTAACCACAGTGAAAATGAAAATCTCCCTCAATGAAACATATTCCATAAGCACCATGTAGAACAACTAGTTGAACCAAATACCCATTTTCAAACGCATACTATTATACCCAGCATGTCCTAAAATGAAAGACGTAAAACAGTCTAAATTACAAATTCCAAGGCTTTAGGGCAAGTTGATAGAAGGAAAAAACTTTTTCCTCCCTCTGGATCCATGGGTTATAATTTCAGAAATAAGCAAGAAGTCTGTGAATTGACACTTTATGTCTATAACCCCCCCCCCCTCCTAGGGTTCGGTCCCTGGGGACCAGACGATCATGATTTTAGCTATTTTGAAAGAAGTCAATGTACTGATGCTTCATTTGTTGCGCTTGGTTCAGGGACCTTTGTAAGAAACTATACAACCCAGTGCATAACCACCTAAACTAGGCAGGATTGAGTCAAAGAAATGGTATGGCCATTATTGACAGTGATATGTTTCAACTTATTCTATAAATTTGTTATAAAATAGTTGTTGAAATTTTTCAATGTAAAATAATACATAACATTAACAAACGTCTTGGCATTACTCTTGATAAAAAATCATCGTTTTAGACTTGATGCATTTTTTTCTTAGTGCACCTAAAATAAGAGGACCATGATGGTTCTAGATCGCTCACCTGAACTGTCTGCTGTTAAAAAATGCAACTAGAGACAAATAACTATAATAAGTTTCATGAAGATTGAGGCAAAACTGTGACTTCTATATTGTAAACAAAGAAATTGTCATTATAACCCTTTTTCCTGTGTTATCCTATAAAACCTTCCCATAATCTATAAGGTTCATCTTTATGCCCCAACAAGTATCCTCACCAAGTTACATGACGATTAAGCAAAAATGATGACCTCTATACTGTAAACAAAGAAATTGTCATTAAGGACCCTTTTCCTGTGTCTTCCAATAGAACCTTTCCATAATCAATAAGGTTCATCTGTATGACTACTTATTATTCCGGCCAAGTTTCATGAAGATAGAGCCATATTTGTGGCCTCTAGAGTGTAAACAAAGAAATGTCATTAAGGCCCTTTTTCCTGTGTTTCAAAAAGAATGCTACCATAATCAATAGGGTTCATCATCATGACCTAACAATTATTCTGACCATGTTTCATGAAGATTGGGTAAAAACTGTGGCCTCTAGAGTGTAAACACTTCAATTGACGCCACACCACGCACGACGGGCAACAGACATTCAACGATCACAAAAGCTCACCATGAGCACTTTGTGCTCAGATGAGCTAAAAACATAAATTTGACCAGTTTTTACTAGTATAAATTCTTGTAAATATGAAATAGATACATGTTCATTCATTCTACTTACATCTGCTCTCTCTTTCCTTTCTTCACAAGCCTGTCCTCTTCTCCCTCCTAAAACTGCCTTGCCGTAATCTAAAGACACGCTTCCCTTTTTTACTTCCTTTTCCTTTCCCTCATCCTGTCCCTCCAGTACTCTCTTCTTCACTCAAAGATGGATGTGTCTGAAGGAAATAGGCAAGAGCTGTCATTGGATAACAACACCAAATGAAAATAGCAACAGCTGTCATTTGTCAACAACACTTGAAGCTTTACCTTGTACAGTAACATAGATGTAGCATGTTGTATGTAAAACTTTCAATAAAAATTACTACAAGTTCAATTCTGCTAATAAAAATGAAAGGGTAGTGAACCATTGTCTGTTACATGCAAAAAGCTAAAAACAAGAGGACTATGATGGTCCTATATCACTTCCCAGAGTATCATGGCTCATCAGGGATCGTACAGAAATGGTCTAATTTTCAGAGTACTTTAGTTCTTTGAAGTATATTGGAAAAGGGTCAATAGACATTGATACATACAAAATATAAAAGCTCTAGGACTTGTGGTTTGTTAGAAGATTATCAAATATTTCCTTCTTTAAATTCATATTTATAAATGCAGGGATCACACAGAAACAGACTAATTTTTAGAGTACAGTAATTCCTTATTATATTTTGATAAAGGGTCAATAGACATTGAACCATACAAAATGTTCAAGCTCTATGCCTTATGGCTTGGGAGAAGAAGTTTCCTTCTTTATTTATATGGAAAATCAGCAATCACAATAGTCATAGAAAAGGTCTAGTTATTAGAATAAAGTAACTCTTTTACATATTTTGGTAGAGTGTCTATAGATACTGATTTACACAAAATATCAAAGTCTAGGCCTTATTGTTTGAAAGAATCAGATTTTCAAAGATTTCCTTTTTTATTACTATGTAAAATCAGAGATAGCACAGAAAAGGTCGTATTTTCAAGATACGGTAATTCTTTGAAGTACTTTGGTAATGGGTCAATAAATGTTGTGTTACACCAAATATCAAAAACCTAGGCCTTGGCCTTATGGTTTGGGAAGAGAAGATTTTTAAAGTTTTTCACTCTGTTGCCACAGCAACCAAAGTTCTTCGTGGATTTCAATTCTTTAAAGTACTGGTATTTTGAAAGAGCATCACCTAAGGATTATTTGAAGTTTTTTTCAAATTCCATGGTTAGTTTAGGAGGATAATATTATTTTGTAATTGTGAACGGACTAACAGATTGACAGATGGATGATGACCAGTCACAATAGCTCACCCAGTGCACTTTGTGCTCAGGTGAGCTAAAAACAGTAAAAAGGAATACAAAAAAGCTAAAAACAGAAAAAAGGAATCCAAAAACTGATATGCATGTATAAAATGATGTGGGGTGGAACAGACAAACTGAGTTCACAACAAAACTAAATTTGCCTCCAGGATAATCTATTATTTCTGATAGAAAAGATTCCGGTATATGAATTCAGACTACAAAATTAATGCAAATTCTTCTTGAACTATAATTTCTATTTCTTACCATATCTATATCTTCAAACAGACGGGACAATCTTTGTCTTTTTGAACGTCTAAGCTCTGGCATTTCACTTGGTTTAGCCTCCTGTAAGCCACAGAATCCATAATTTCAATAGATCATAATATTTGCGAACAACGTAGCTAATAGGGACTTGTCACACTTGGATGTTTTCTACTTTATACCATCAATGGGCTATAATTGGTATCTAGTATAAAGGAATTCAAATGCAACATGTCCCTGTGATGCTGACCCCCCCCCCCCTAAATGAAAAATATAAATAATCAGACACATGCAGATGTGAATGTCCAGAAATAAAAATCTTTACATGTGCAATCTTCAATACTGTATATCATTTGCCAAAACATGGTAACTACAGATTGAATACCACCATAGTACTATAACACAGCACTCTGTGATATGTCTCACATAAATCGGAGGATATCACAATTAAAATCGCAGATATGTGATTGATTGAATTATGTTTGTTTGTTTGAATGGGGTTTTATGCCGCTTTCACCAATCTTTCAGGTAAAGTGCAGCAGCTGGAGCACCTAACAATGGAATCTTAGTATTTCTCACACCAGTACTCCCATTACATCCTTTCCTACCCTCCACCTGCTATCTCACATAGGTCTACGATTATCAACCCATTGGTGAGAGACAAATAGTCGGAAAGGATGAGTGCCGCCGTCGGGGATCGAACCCGGGACCTCTAGATTGACATTCCAACGCTTGATTGAATTTAACACCACTTTTAACAGTATTTCAGTTATATCGCGGCGGCTGGAGCACCTAACAATGGATTCCTGGTATTTTTCACACCAGTAATACCACTACATCCTTTCCTAGCCTCGAGCTGCTATCCCACTTAGCATTACGATTATCCACCTAATGGTGAGAGACAAGCATATATGTGAAAATCAAGTTTAACGTACAGACTCTGACAAAATAAAAAAAATCAACAACACTCCATGATATAAAGATCGTCGATGGGTTCCCGTATTTGAATTTGTTAGAAAACGAAGCTAGGAAAAGGAATTTTTGTTTTCCTTTATCGCAAATGCATTATTCCAGATCAAGTTTTTACTAAAGGTACCAGTGAGTTAAAAAGTTATTATATTATTACACAAACAATAGAGGCCGCCGTCGACAAATATTAACAAACAACCAAATATTATGAGTAAAACTGACCTCTCCATTGCTCGATGATGTTGATTCAGCCATGTTTGTTTTGAATTTTCTGCACAAGTCACGTGGTTGTGGTCACGCTGAAGTGCGTCCCTTATCACGTTTCGCTAAAGTGCCCAGATTCCCGCGCGAAAATATCGGGTCTAAAAATAGACGGGAATAACCCCCTTGTCTTGTTCGCCTCCAGACAAAAGCGACTAAAATAACCGGGATTATGGTACGTTTCAGCAAAATTTCATAGCCAGTCTTTGTTTGTATTGCAATCCGAAGGTAATTGCATTAAATGAACTTATTTAGAAAAATTGCAACATATCTATGCAAGAGCCGCTTTAAAGCCACATCTTCCCTCCGAGACAGAAAAAACAGTTTAAACAATCTATCGATTATTTAGTCTCCAAAGCAAACAAGAGCCTTCTTAATGTGAATATACAAAAGAAGGGTATCGGCCTGATCACGAGGACGATTGAAATCGTCCGTAAAGTTTAGTCAACAGCAAATTAGCGAAAGAATAGGGAGCATTCGACTCGATCTCAAAATGTAAACAAACCAGAGCTGAGATGGACAATGAAACATAAAATAGTCTTTTCAGAAATTTTCACTCATACCCACCTTTTGTATATTGATAATAAGATGGCTCTTCTTTGCATTATTAAAAAAATACGATATTTTTTAAATTATTTTCCTCGGAGGGAAGATTTGGCTTTAAACGTTGAAACTATAGTTTATTCAGATTGTAGATATGACGCTTAAATCACAATCAAACAATTTGTTTTAATTGCAAGTTATTGGCCATATTTTTTTCAAAATAACACCTTAACCCTTGTCATGCTGAACCCGGAATATTCCGGATAGGGCAGGAGGTGTAGACTAAGATCACACTGCACTTATGTGCAGGCTGATCTTAGTCTACACCTCCTGCTTGTACTTTTCCTGCCAGATTAGTTTATGAAGTTGATTTCTAAAAGACATTGATTTTTGAACAAGAAGTTCTATCGGTGCTTTCAGCCCTTTGATTTGACAGCATTTCAGTGAGTTAATTTATACAGCATGACAAGGGTTAAATTACCTTAGTCGCAGTTCAGCGGGTGTGGATAGCGATCCGTCATTTCTTTCTTCTGCTTGTTTACAGTTTATTCTTTTCATATAAAAATCCTAACAGGAATGGCGTTTGAAATATTAAGAGACACAATAGATTTCTTGATGATAAATAATTCGTATGGCGTTTTTAGAAACAAAAATGAGTTCAGTGGTTCTGCAAGTCAATCAACCGGGCTTGATTACTATCAGAGATAGCATGGCCCATACACCACATCAGATATCATATTAAAAATTTAAAATCCTAACAGGGACGGCGTTTGAAATTTTAAGAAACAAAAAAGCTTTCTTGATAATAAATAAATCATATGACGTTTTTAAAAGCAATTAGTTCAGTGGTTCTGAAAGTCAATCAACCAGGCTTGATTACGATCAGAGATAGCAAGAACAATACACCACATCAGACGAAATGGATCGTTGTCTACTGGAGAAGGTATGTTTAAAAGACAGATCAGTGACTATACTTCCACTGATATCTGACATCGTAGTTCGACCTTTTAACCATTTACTTAAATGAAGCGAGAGCCAAATGTTTCCCTTATCCCATAAGCCTTTCACAAAGTAGAAATGTCGCAAAGCGGCCTTTTACCACCAACAGATTTTTTTTCACTTAAGAAGCACGATTGCCCTTTGACCTTCGTTAACCAAAGGCAATAGGGCACCTCCGTGGGTCAAGGATAACGTTTGGGTGGTGTTTTAAAGTCCCAAGTCAAAAGGTTTAGGAGTTACAGCATCGAAATGGTTTTCAGTCTAAGATCTATTTTGACCATAACTTTTTGAATAATTCACCAAAAACCATGGTGCACTTCCTTGGATCAAATGCAATCATTACATGAGCGCAAGCTCGACATTTCCAACAATTACACATGTACGCCAAGTAAACACTCAGATCAGCCTGTATATCCGCACAGTCTGATCAGAGCCTTCACTCTGCGCTCTGTAGAAAAATACTGACCCAAAGCTTCTTTAAACAATCAGCGAATATTCTAACTGTCCCGCATGGCTGTCTAGGGTGCTCAATGTAAGCGAGTCACGAACATGCGAAATGGTTGGAAATGTCACGCACAGGCTCATTTTGTTTCATAGTCGTAGGTCAATTGGTTCAAGAATCTGCGAACTGATGGTCAGACATAGTAAAACAAATAAACATCTACTTTTTTGGTTGTTTAAGAAGACATTCAGAATAAATAGGGAAAATTACAACAGTGTCTTTTTCTATTCGTTGTTATCGTGTGTATGTATTTTTTATTGGATAAGTTTCGAGAACACGGCAACAACAAATATAAAAACACAGTTGTAATATTCCTTTTATTATTTACCTTTTAGACGTGACATTAAGAAAATTCTCTTCCAACTTTCCGAAAAAACCCGAACGTCAGTACACAAAAAAGTAGTCCGTGTTTAACGTTTTTTTGGTACACGCCAAATACGGATTTCTTTTTGTCGAGTTGTATTAGATAGCCAAATTTTAATCCATATCTTTTATAGGTATATAAGAAAATCAATTGTACACAAATTTAGTGTCTAACATTCAAGCAAGGTGATATTCTTAACGTTAAACATACTTCATAAAATGCATACGTTTTTCACGTCTAAGAACCAGCGTTTGCACGCAGAGATATGAGAGATTTATTTGATAGATTAAAATTTGTTTTTGAATGATTGAGTAGATTCGATAGATAGTCATTATTTCTTTTTAGGAACATGTTTAATGTCCTTTGCTCCTGTTTACCATCCTCAGAGATTCCTAGTCGATTGTCTAGATTTTTTATCCTTTACATGTTGTTTCAGCTTTTTATTGTTATCAGTATTATTTTTCAACGAAATTACACTGTTAAAATGATACCATTATCAAAATGATTATTACTGTTATTCAAAGAATGGAAATGTGTTTTTTATAATTTACTTGTACTTGTTTTTGAAAATGAATATGAATGATATAAATGTCAGAGCTTAACCCATTCCAACACAGTGGAATTTTAGACCGGTCCAAATTGAAAGGAGCTGCAGACGACAATTTCGAGTTGATGGAATTTTATTTTTTTTATTTTGTTTTTTTTTTTGTCTTTTTGGATAGAAAACATTGTGGATAATGAAGAAATTGCTTGATCCAAGCAATTTCTTCATTTTCCACAATGTTTTCCAAAGCTTTTTTGTTGAGGGGCCTAAAAAGGAGGGATTGAGTGGGAATGGGTTAAGTGTTCTTTCCGGTCAAAATGGATAATTTGATAGGCCTATCTTTTTTTCTTTACATGGGCAATCCATATAATTACCGATCGCTACTATAAAAGAATCAATCGACCAATCAAATTCATTCTGACCGGAGGTAAGATTAATTCCAACATTGGCCGACATCTAAGTAGCGATGAGAATGGATTTTTTTTAAAAACATGCGTAAACCCATTTTGTAGATATCAATTGAAAGGTCTTTTCAAAAGAGAATCAATGGTGCAAAAATTTTTCTTCTATCTATATTAGTAAAAAAGTTATAAATACCGACAAAATCTGTCAACTTGGCACACTGTGTATACAATACACAAATACTGTTAGAAACCTTTCAAAGTCTTTCTAATACTGTTTTTTATGACATATACACTGTTTTAAAGGTCCACAAAGTCAATACACTTACTTTAAACTAATATCTGAACATCACCCCTCCTGTAATCATCCAATAGTTCATAGGTATAAATGGCCCGGTCGTTCTCAAATTTCACGTTATACCATTGACAATAGCCTGGCACCTGAAAAGGAAAGTCTTATCTTAATGCATGAATCAGAAACATGATCTTACACAAATGCCCATGTATTTTGGAATTGATTGAATGATATTAACAAAATGATATTAACAAAATGGATAAAATGCGAGGCTGTGTTGAGCATAAAGTGAGAGACTGTCAAACATGATGATTGTATTTCAATGCGGAAAAACTTCAATCATGAGCGCGTATGTAATATTTATCATATGATGTAATAACTAATGTTTTTAAGTGACATACAGATGTTAGAAAACAACTATTTTGCATCTTGAATCCACTGGTGCATTGTCCCATCAGGATAACATGTCCGTGTAATAATGAATACCCCCTTAAAAACCACTTTTATATAGCAAAAATGGGGTTTACAGGGGTATCCCTGTTTTTCTTATTTTTGTTCCAAAACATAGATTGTGGGTACTTTTTAGAACTGCATCAGTGAGACAGTTCTAATGTGTACCCCCAATCTATGTTTTTGAGCAAAAATAAGAAAATATCAACATTTTTCAACAGAAAATTTTCAATTTTTACAGCTGAAAAAAATTCGCTGTATATTGCATGGACGTGTTTTCGTAATGCAATGCATGACTTTACTCATTTGAAGTAATTGAAAAACAGATAAACATGATAATGAGCATTGCAATTGGTGAGGTCCTGTTCAGTACTCAGGCTATTACGGTGCAGCCTGATCATGTTGACATATAATACATAACCCAAACGTTAATGTTGAGACTCAGTACCTTTAATACATGTATTAACTTATTAAGGGAAAATCGTATATGGTAAAAGACTATTCTAAATTTCCAAACACAATGCTGAATGGGAATGATGTATGCTTGCAACATGAAAGATATTAATTTATTAAAGGTACACAGACATGTAAACAGGAAGTTAATAAAATATAAAATTTCTATTAACCCATTCCCGCACAAGCCCTCCTTTTTACGCCCCTCAAGAAAAAAGCTTTAGAAAACATTGTGGAAAATGAAGAAATTGCTTGTATCAAGCAATTTCTTCATTTTTCACATTGTTTTCTATCCCAAAAAGACAAAAAATTTAAAATTCCATCAACTTGAAATTGTAGTCTGAAGCTTCTTTCAATTTGGACTAGTCTGAAATTTTGCTATGTTGGAATGGGTTAAAGCAAGAAAGGAAAGCAAAATGGATCGATATTGGAGGTGACTGCAAGATCATTTCAGCATTATCCAGCGCCTAAAGCTTTTCCAGATTCTTACTGGCAGATCCCTAAATTTGAAAATTTAAACAGTGTTTGAATTTTTCACACCTTTGTTGGCATGTGATACTATCGTCCGAGTCCTTCGAAGATTACAGCTTACCTTTGATATGACATGACCTATAAACCAACTGAAACCAGTGTCACTGTCAAACTTCATCCTGATGTCTCTGCCTACCAACACAGGTCCATCATCATTTTCCCTCGTAGGTATTGTAAATGCATGTCTAACAAGACTTTTGACATTATCAGATAGCTCTTCAACACTTAAGTCAACTCTTTTACTCCCTACTTTCTTTGAAACTGCATAAACGTTACTTAAATTTTCATCCTTTGGTGACTGGTGTAGCACATTCTTTCTAAAGTTAAGTTGAGCCTTTAATGCAGCAACTTTATCACGTTTCGATTTATACAAAGACAAATTGTTATCAACATCATCAACAGTCTGCCACAACCCCCAGTCAAGGATAGAATTTGTGAACCCTTCCAGCCTCTGAATCCTTTTACGCTCCTTTTCCTCTGCTGCTGCAAATTTCTCTCTCAAGAGTTGCTGTCTTCGTGCCTCGATTTCGCCTCTACGTCGCTGAAAGAGAAGTCTGACACTCTTCACATCTTTTCTGGCCTCAGCTAATAGTTTGACTTTTTCTTTCTCTGTCTTCCCTTCCAGCCATTGCAGAGTTTTGTTGTGACAAAACATGATGTATGCCTCTTGGGCAATAACAGAAATATTTGGTTTCTCTCGGAGGATCCTGTCAACATAGCCGAACACTGTTTCTGAAAATTTGTTGTTTTTCGGAACAGACCTTGTACATTGCCTTTTTGCCTCTGAAACAGTCTGCCACTGACCACCATCCAGAAAATCTAAAAACAGTTTCTTCATCGTCTCAGCAATTCCTGGCAATACAGTATTTAAAATGACAATGACTTTGTCATCGTGTTCCCATGGTTCTATGAGTTTTCGGTATATTTCATCTGACAACAGTTTCTGTCCATCACAGAATGATAACAATCTTTTACCTTCAATAAAGTCTTGTGCGTTTGGAACTGAGTCAGTAATATATGTGATTAATTCGTTGTAATATGCAGGACTATCCATTATATGCACACGTTTGTCTTCAATGAAACACCAAAGTGGCGATGAGATTAGATAAGAAACTAACCCTAGAGCTTTTACCCCAGCTATATATTCAGGTACATTTATATCATGCTTTACTGATTTCAGGAGCCGGTTTGAGTCATCACCCTCCAGGTATTCCTTGACTTTATCCTTCATGAAGTAGATGCTAGCTGCATTTGAAAACAGTATATTAAATCTATTTCCATGATACCGTTCAATTGGAATACTCCTCATGTTCTTGTCTTTCAGGAAGTCTTTGACAAATATGTTAAACGGGCCATAAACACCTCATTTCTCGTCGCCTCCACAAGAAAGGCCTTACTGACTGTACGCACTAGCCTAAGAGTAGCAGATTCCCCTGATCTTCTGAAAGTTGGATCATGAATGGGCGGTTCATCAAAAAGACCTTTTTCTACAGTGTCTAAACAAGAACTTGCAGTTTCGGCCATATGAACTAATGCATGCAGACCACAAAAAAACCTGTTCAATCTGCTGATAGATGTTTGCTCTGCAAGGGACATATCAAGCCATGCTTGACCTAACTCTTCTTGAATAATGAGTTTCCTGTAATCCTCCAACAGGGTATTAAATTTCTGCTGCGTAGCAGCTTTATCAGACATTGTGGATACAATGTTTAACAAAATATGTTTACATACAGGGTTTTCACTATTAACACTAACTTGATTAATATCTGAAAGCACATCTTGAAAGGTTGATAGAGTATCTTGTCCTGACTTTGTCGCTATCTGGTGCAGACCAAGAACATACAGCTTCCCTTCTTGATCACTTACATGAAAACCTTCTATTTTCTTTCCATATTTAGAAGTTTCATCACTCAAAAGACACAGATTTTTTTTCTCTGGAAGTGTTTCTGAAAGCTGCTTTTGAGCCAAAATAAGGCGCTGAATATTCATATTGTTGACAGTTTTCACTGAAGGAAGCTTGTTTGCCTTCATATTAACAAGTTTTAAAACTGCCTCTATAACCGGGGCAACTTTACTTGTTGTAACATTTTGATTTAATAAAGTGTAAACACATTCTTGAGTTTCTGAGGTGTAAAATTTACCTTCATCGTCATATAAATTGACCTGATTGTCATTAACTAGGTCTCTCAAATACTGGTTTTCCTCCATTAAGCCCTTATTATCTTCCTGCAGTTCATTTAATGAAACTTGTAGAACATCTTTTTCATGTTGTAGATTTTCTGTGAAAGTCTTCCACTGTCCATTTTTAGAAATAAGATGGCTATTTGAGGCCCTAATTCGCTTTAAGGTGATGTTTTTAAGATTTAGTACATTATTTAAATGTGCAACAGTTTTTTCTAATTGCTTCTTTGCAGCATAAAGTTTTTTAATTTCAGCTGGCCTATACTTTCTTCCCCCAAGTTCTTGCTTCAATTGCTCATTTTCAATTTCCAGATTTTTTTTCTCTTTTAAAGAAGACTGCAGATCAGATGCAAGTGAAAATGACACTCTTTTTGCACTTTCCAAGCTTGACCCGTATAAGTCTTCATCACTTTGCTTTCTTGGTTGATAAGGATATTGTTCTGGAAAAGAATACTTTGTTTCCATGAATGACTCTATTTTTTCCTTCCAACCCTCTCTGGGTTTCGATTTGTTTATTGACTTATAGTCATTAACTATTTTGTTTACAGAATGTTTAATACTTTTAGCAATTGAAGATTGATTATATTTCATAAAATGTGCAACACAAGCATCTTTATTCTCATTTTTATATAAGTCTATGATGGTGCTGTATTTTATTTCATCCATTGTGTTTTATCAGTTTCCAGGGTACTTATTATTGTAAGTCAAAAATGTTTGTGCCTCAGAGTCATTTATGGTGGTTTTTGAGATTGTATTTTCTGTATATAGAATAAACCAGGTGCCACTACAATTTTCAGTTTGTATTTTTTTACTACTTGGTGGATTTCCACTTTCTATTGTTTGCACTTTATGTGTTGCGAAGCATGGGGTGAAATCATCTTGAAGTGTATTGGTAACTAGATAGCTAGGTGTGTCACACTCTACTAAACTATCTTCAGGGATCAGTTTCATGAATTTGCGTTTCGGTGTCTGCCAGTCTTGAATAAAATTTAGCTAAGTTTGAGAGGCTTTTGAGGCTTTAGAGGTGTCCTGAAAGAACACTTAGTAATAAGGCTAGCAAAACTTCAACCCACTTATGGTAAGTGTGCCAAAATGATACAATGTAGACCTTGATCAGATGTAGCAGAAGGCAAAGTCTCATCGAAGTCATCACTGTTTTCATAAGAAATATGGGAGTCAGATTGTTCAAAACTGACAATGATTGAGAGTAATTTCAGCATCAATTTCATCCAACATGTACATGAACATGTTGAAAAACATATTTATCAACATGTTGAAAGAAATAACTTTGCACAACCAAATGCCCCAAGGCCTACAATTCATCGCATACGCCATACCGTATATCCAATTTAATTTATTGAAAGAATTCAGTGAAGTGGGTTCAACATTAAGCTATATAATTCTTAAAGCAGAGTGAAATTAGCTGAGACACAACATTACTTTAATCTCACATATGATATGCACTCAGCTGCACAATGAAAGATCAGGTTGCACATCTGTTCATTTGCATTGTGCAGTCATCAGTCTGTATTGGTCATATTTAAGAAAGTCTCACATATTCATATACTTGAATTTGCTGGGCACATATGAAACTGAGGAAATGTTGTAGGCTAAAATGTCAGTTTGCCAAGGATCATAATAGCTGACCAAGCACCAGGACTACTATTATCTCTACCACCAGCCACATTTGTTCCTTGTATGGTTAAGCTAAAAAGTATATTGGTTTCTGTCTGATTTTTTGTCTACACCGTTCTACAATTTTTTACCAGTATTTCAACCGCCTATTTCTGTATTTCTTTTTTAATCTTCATTTTTGCAGCCAATCTATGGTTGGAGCAAAAGTAAGAAAAATATAACATTACGTGGACTTCTACTTGTTAATAAACTTTTTTTAATGTATTGAAGCTTATAATATGTTAGAAATTTGGCTTATGGACCCGCAAGTCTCAATGAAAGCATAAACTGTTCATATCTATAAGAGTTGCCTCCTCAAGACAATTGTAATAAATATTTACAAGATATGATTTTATGGAGAAGTAATTCATGATTTTCATACCAACTCCAGGTTTCCCCAAATTTCACTATATGTCAGGTGCAAACTTGGGGTAAATTTTGAATGAAGATGTTTCCGTGATGAAAAATTCAACTGAATTTTTATCATTTTTAGTTTTTACAGCTGTAAATTATCTTTGTAAATTACATAGGCATGTTTTCATAATGAAACGGTTGGAACTAGTAGAAACTTGTTAACATGCACTGTACTTACATGATAATAATGGGTTTTGCCTGTCAGCAAGCTTGGACTGTGGCCGGTAGAGCTGGGAGTATTGTCCGAAGCACTGGGAGTATTGTTCGTAGTCGTAGAGTTGTTGGTATTGTTTGTTGAACAGGGAGAGTTGTTGGTATTGTTTGTTGAACAGGGAGTATCGTTCGTAAAGCTGGGAGTGGGAGTATTGTTCGTAGAGCTGGGAGTTGGAGTATTGTGCATAGAGCTGGGAGTATTATTTGTAGAGCTGGGAGATTCAAACAAATCCTGACTTAAGTTCAG
This sequence comes from Fragum fragum, assembly GCA_946902895.1. NCBI lineage: Eukaryota > Metazoa > Mollusca > Bivalvia > Cardiida > Cardiidae > Fragum > Fragum fragum. The sequence continues at coordinate 72,041,743 of OX336367.1, read as the reverse complement.
AGTGTGTGAGCCTGGAGAGCCTGAAGCAGGCTTTGGTGATTCAAACAGATCCTGACTGGAGTTTATTTCCATCTAAAACAGCTGAAATGAAAGTGGGAAAATTGTGCAACTTATGCACTAGTCGTTTGTAACCATAGCTCCCCCAAATCCCTGTGGAATTACGGGGACTTTGATCAAGCAAATCCCCTCTAAAACCGCCAGCTTGAGGGGACAACTTGTTGGTAAAACAGCTACTGTTTTCCCCTGCAGGCTGCACTGCTGCTGTCCCAGTGTCTGCTACATTTTCATTTCAGTTTTTTCACTGCTTTTTAAGTGGTTTTTTTTTTTTCAATATATTAACCAAATTTATCCGGGGGTGGGGGCCATGGTTACAAGATACTAACACACCATGTGCACCAACTCGAAAAAGTCGTCTATACTCATAATACTGGAGATTATGAAGAGCTAGCTATAACTAAGAATCTAATAATGCATTTTCGGTAGGTGGGGTAATACATTCGCTTTACATTCAATGCGTTTTTCGCTTTCCAGGTCTTTGTCACGGAAGCATAGGTTTACGTTGAACAAAATCAAAGGGTAACGTGTCTATGTTTTGCAATTATTCACCTCTAAGATCAACTGTTAGATGAAAAAATGGAAAATAAATGTCTCTTCGTAACTTTCTCTCGCTAGGAAAATTTTAACTGGAAGCTGAAGGTTAGAGATTTGCGGTAATCTGATTGGACAAGAAAAAGTTACGGTGGCATACGGAGAGTGCCGGACGTTCACGGAAATACTGAAAATGCATCTCGTCCTTTTGTTTATTGCGCAAAAATGCGCAAATGGATTTTTATGAGTGTGTGCGCGATTAATAAAGTTAAAGGACCCTTCTTTTAGACTTATGCATTGCTTTTTATTGCTCGCTAAAAAATTCCAAGATTTTTTCCCATAAAGATTAGCAAAAAAAACTAATGTAGTCCTCATGACAGGAGAATTCCCGTGAACATTTTTAACCACCAATGAAATCGTCTTTAACAGACCTTTCTAATGACGTATAAAGCAGTTCTCTCCTATAAATAACTATGGAGCTATTTTAATTTTTGTTGGGATACCCAAATAAAGAAAAGTTAAAAATGGCGTCGGAAGTCATTCGAAAGTGGTTCTGAGTGTTGTATTTTATTGTCAATTACTTTTAACAGACGAAACTTTTGCAATTGTAGTGAGTTGAAAGAATTATATTTTTGGAATAAGATGATGTGATTTTAATACACATTCTCCCATTTTTTACTGTGATATATCTCTCGAAACGAGAGTGTTATTTACATGAAGACAGATAGAGACCAATATCCGTTTGCCATCGTTAATCTAAGTGAAGCATCTTTGCAACTTGAAACGTTATAGCTACAGCCTATTCAAGACTTTTAGGTCAACTAACAACTTTACTTTTTTCGATACATGTTACTAATTATGAATATTGTGAAATAACGGTGTTAATATAGAAGTAGAACTTCCTGTTAGAGTCGATGGCCGCGGCAAATTACATTGGTTAAAGTCATTGTAAGTCGCTATCTGGTAAAGGATGATTCTCCATGATGGAACCATGAAGTATGACAAGGTTTATAACGCATTCACGATAACCACGCTTGAATTCTGTAAAACCTTGAAGGCGCCCATACCAAGATTAGACTTCGACAGGCACAGACCTACAGAAGAATAAACATTTACAATGATGATCGGGACAGTTGTTTTCGTGTGTTTGCTTGCGTTCACTCGCGCTGAAGCGAGGGGTAAACTGTTCCTATGGTTCAACGGCATTTTGGATGGCTATTGGTGTCACAATTATTATACCGTATTTGAAGAATATGAACCTAACGTCCAAACCTGTGCCTTACGATGTGGACTCAATCCGAGATGTAAGAGTTTTTTTTACAGAGAATCATCTAAAACCTGTCAAGGATGTGAAATTACATTTTCATCTGGGTCGAACTTTTTACCCCCTATGACGGGCACCAAATGTTTCTACGGTAAGTGGGCCTCGTGTATATGTGTATATCGGGACTGTCAGTCAAAAATGGATTTACTCATTAAATTATCTATTTACTTTGAACTCCAAAACTAATGGTAAGCATACATGACTTGGCGACTAAAATGTCGTTACTACAGTTTATTCAAGCCGTATTTACAAGAGTAAGTTTGGTAACTTAGCAACCATTTTTTGAGACGTTTACATGTGTTGCCGCGTCTCGAATGTCCAGTAGGACCTTACTTTTGTGTAGGAAAAGAAGTAATCAACTGAGCTTTCTTCTTTCAAATTTCATGCTTCGTTTTCGCTAATCGGATGTATAGTTTAAAAGGAAGTGTTGTGAGGATTCAATAAAATCCATACAAACGCGTTTGTGTATAATAAAATCATTTTCTTAATGAGGGACATTCCTGTGTTATCTTCCCTTAGTACTGTGACCATTAAATCAGAGGTGTGCCAAATTGTACATTGGTCCTTTCATTTCATTACCTTTGTTTTTATCCTTGTTCAGTATGGGGAAGTTACGATTTTTTATTTGCCTTTTCTAGTTTAATTATAAATACAATCTCTTGATGGTGTTAGTTTATGGTTCAGAAATAACAAAGAAACGTATTTTCAAGATGAAACGAATTTTCCAGCTCTAAAGTTTGCATTATACAGCTGATCTTAAAACCAGACAGTGCAAAGAAACCTAGGATAAAGTCCAAGTAAAACACTGATAGGGACCAATGTATTTCTGGAGAGTATTCAAGGGAGATAACCCGAGAATGTCCCTCATTCACGCTGTATCGAGCAATGACCTTCCGGCCGTTCGGAACGCTATAGCTCACTCCGAATATATGGTCCAAGAGATTGACGTTCGCTTCGCTTAAAGGTAGGTGTCGTTTTTTTTCATGTCACAGATTGTAATTATTTTTATCCCGAGAGTCTACGTAGGCTGTTGATTAGCCGAGACAGTCACAATGAAAATTGGGTCATTCACGTGTTGCATATTACCTTTGGAATCCCGCATTTAGTTATAATTAGCTCAAACTACCATCCTGGTTACGTCAACTGGAGTAATGTTCGCTAGCCGGTCTTCAGTTCTATAAAGATCAGTTCAAAAACTGTCGTAAGCGTTAATACGAATATAGACTCTATCAATAGTTCTGCGCTTACCATTTGATGTGACATAATTTAGGACGTTGGTTGTTTCGCCTGTCAATTTGTTACCTTCCGTTGACTTTGGGTCATAAGCAAATGAGGTCATGCGGTGTCGATAACCGAATTCCGTGATATCCAAAATATCCTGGAATTCCGCGCTGAATCTTTTCTTCATAACCACGCACACACACACACACCACACACACACAATTTAAGCGATTACCGCGAAGATAACATCTGATTCAAATGTGAGTATTGAATGCTCCTTTCTGTGTCATGGTGAAATATTGGACAATGTCTAAATGTTTTCACTTGGGTTAAAAAATTAGGTCATAAGGTCTAATGTAGAAAGAAGTTGTTAACACTGAAAATTGGTTTGGATTGATTAAAAATCATTGTCAATTTTTGAATGGTGTCATCTGTCGCCAAATACTTTATGATGAGGTTGAATCATAGAAAAAACATTAAAGACAATCAACCTGAAAATGTTCAGAATTAGTTATTTGGATGAAATCTTGAAAAAGTTTAAAAATGGGTTACATACAAGATGGCCGTTTGCCCTGGGGCGCTCACCTGAGAAAAAAGTTAATTTTCTTTCAATAGTCTTATTTTATGTTCAGGTTAGGGTTATGATACAAGTGGATAATACTTTATACGTATATAGGATCTGTACATGGGGATACCCAAGTCTAAATGACAAATTCAAAAGCTTTAGGGCTAATTTAATAGGATGAGAAAGCTTTTTTTCTACCTCTGGATCCATGGGTTACAATTCAGAAATAAGAAAGAAGACATTGGATTGATGCTTCATGCAAAATATCAAGGCTCCACACCTTGTCGGTCAGGAGATAAAGATTTTTGAAGACTTTTTTTTAAAATTTCACTTTTGTTACCATGACAACTAGAAATTTAAGCAGATTTCAATTCCTTTCGCTATTTTTAAAAGTGGACAACCTACGGAGTATTTCTGCCAAATTTGAATCAAATTGATTTAGGAGATGTTGTTTAAAAATCGTCCTTTATTTCTATATAAACCTGCCCCCCCGGGACTCCGCCCCTGGTTATCCGAGAGTCATTATTTTAGCTATTTTATATAAGGTCAATTTACGGATGTTTTATGCACAATGACAAGGCTCTTCGCCTTCTGGGTCAGAAGGAGGTGATTTTTAAAGATTGCTATGGCAACCAGAGTTCCTAACGGATTTAGCTATTTTAGAGGGGACGACTTAAGGAACATTTCTGTCAAGTTTGTTAAAATTTGCCCATGAGTTTTGGAAGGGTTTTATTTAAAGAAATTGATGACGGACGACTGATTACGGACGCCGGAATGAAGGTTATCACAATAGCTAACTTGAGTACTTCCTGCTCAGGTGAAATAAAAACTAGGTCATGTGGGACAAATCTTTAAACAAAAATTGAAAACACTGCAGAAGCAACAATTTGCGTTTAGTCAACCTGGAATCTAGTCAGAAAGTATGTCACCATGAAATCTTACACATATCTCTAGCATATCGGCTACAATAGGTATATTGGACAAATCAGCGAAAAATCTTTTGCAGGCTCTCAAAGCCAACATTTTATGCTCATTATACATTGAAAATTATCATTTCAATTTTTCTCTTTTGATCCCCGGCGGCGGCACATATTCTTTCCGATATTTGTCTCTCATCAATCGGTGAATAGTCGAAAGCCTAAGTGAGATAGCAGCTGGAGGCTAGGAAAGGATGTAGTGGTAGTACTGGTGTGAGAAATACCAGGAATCCATTGTTAGGTGCTCAGGCCCCAGCGATATGACTGAAACGCTAAAAACGGCGTTAAACCCAATTCAACCAATCAATCAATTCGTTTTTTAAGAAATCGCGAATTGGGTTCAGAAGCTGGTCACTAAGGTTTAAAAACCAGGTCAATACAGACAATAAATCTTGCTCGTTAAACAGTCAAGGTTTGTTTGTAGATGTTAGAATATGAACGAGTTTGGCATTTGGTCACCTTGAGTCAAATATCAGATCAAGTCTTTGAATCACCTCGTTGATATTGTGCATAATCAAGTATTCTGCTCTAATAACCTGAAAGTATATCAGATTGGTTGTATAGACGGTAAATTCAGGTGACCGATTTAGGGTCGTCATAGTTCTCCTTTTGAGCAGGTATATTCTTTGGAAGAAATGAAACGGAAAGCATGAAAATATACATATATATTCAACTGGAAGTGAAGGTACTTGGACCTTGAAGTACAAACTTAACTGGTTCCTAAAAATTCTCCCTTTTCGAAACCTAAAATAAAGTATAAAAAATATTGTGAAAATGAAATCTCTTTTACCAAGCAAATTCTTTATTTCCAAAAAAACGATTTCTGTCCGAGAAATAATCAAAATATTTGAAAATGAATTCGCCGTCTTTTACATCTTTCATTTTGGACCGGAATAAACCTTTTTGCTAAAGCGATAGTTTAATGCCCGTCAATTTGTAGGACCGACTATTACCCGATACTAAGATAGGGGAAAACATACATTAAACGGATGTGTCGATGTTTCTCAAACCTAGACAAGAAAAAATTGTCAATCGCCAAAACATACGCTAAAACGGCCGCTTACTACTTAAATTTGGGTCAGATATTGTCTTCGCGGTAATCTGATAGGCTAAAAGTGGCCTTTTTTGGTTATTTAGGAAAGGTTTAGGTTATTTTAGATATCACGGAATTTGGTTGTCGACACCGCATGACTTCACTAGCATATGACCCAGTCAACGGAAGGTAACTAATTGACAAGCGAAACAATCAATGACCTAAATTATGCCATATCAAATGGTTAGCGCAAAACAATGATAAGTATCTATATTCGCATTTATGCCTTTGAAGTTTTGTACTGATCTCTACAGATCTCTACTCTAACTTCTGATGACGTATTGATGACGTTGTTTGAGCATATTCAAACTGAATGGTTAAACGCACCGCGTGAATGACCCAATATTCTTCGCAACTGTCTCTGCTAAATCTATAAATAGATTAACAGCCTACGTAGGCTATAGGGGAAATGCCGTTGTTTATTCAGATAAACGACCTCTGATTTCAGCAAAACTATTTTTTCATAATATTATATTTAAAGTAGTGTACGAGAGGGAATTAGAATAATCAAATCTGTGACATGAAAAAACCATCGATACCTACCTTTAAAGCAAGATCTTGCCTCCTAGGAAGGAAAACCCTGTTGAAACATTTAAATGTTTATTCGGCCAAAAATGCAACCTCTTCGGAGCCTTCTTATATCACTATTCAAAAGCGCGTTATAAAGTGATGTTCTTTTGAAAGCGTATTTTTCGATTCAACTCGTGTTTGTAAATATCTAATGACCCAAGACACTGATGACGTCATGTTGCCATGTCATGCTCTTGAGTAGTGACGTTCTCTTAGAGAAAATCAACCTATATCTCTTTTTTCATTAAAGCGGCTCTTGAAAAGATTATCATGAAAATCTGATATTTTCACAATACATATTCTTTCTTCGCGTTTAATTTACTAAATTCACTTAAAATTGATTTTAATGTGATGTTCTTCCTATGCCCTACTATAAAACGTCAAAATTTTTCGGATGAGGTCGATAGTCTTAGGGTGATATCGATAACTACTGTATTTCTACGGAGGCAAGTGGCGTAATAGCTAGGTCATGGAAACAACAAATATTTTTCGACGCAATCGACAGATATTTACCGGATGAATTCCAGTTTCAATCGGGTTATACTTCTTTGACTTTTTTGGCGTCTCATAATCTGTGCAAGAGGCTCTTGGACAGAATTTGGATGCAATTTTGGCTTTCAATTTCTAAACTGGTAATTTCATAATGCCTATTGACCCTCTACTTCAAAGAATTACAGTACTCCTGAAATTAGCTTGAAATTGTTGGATTTTCTCTTACCTAGGATTAAAGGAGGAAATCTTTACAAAAAAATCTTCTTCTGCAAAATAATTAGGTGTATGGCTTTGATATTTTGTATATATAAAGCCGTGAGCCATCATGCTCATGGGAGCGATATAGGACTATCATGGTCCTCTTGTTCTGATAAACGACCTCTAATTTTGCAAGACTACTTTTCGGAATACTTCAAAATATACGATGAAAGGAAATAAGAATAATTAAAATCTGTGACATGAAAAAATAGAATCTGATGAGTAAACTTTACGTACTATTTCGTTGATCTCCTTGACCGATTGGGGTTTTTTTTTGTGACTAGAGAAAGTTAAAACGTCATCTCTGACGTCATGTTTTTATTTGTTGAACCTTAAATTGTGGTTTGTCACAAATTAAAATATTAAAACTCCTTTCACGAATTGTAGGCTTACTGCGAATATATTGACGATTTGTTATAGCTCGACTTCCAAAATTATAGCTCAAGGTTAAACGTTGAGCTAGTCCAGGGCATATCGGCTACAATTTTGCAAAGATGATAGAGCAATTCGTGACACTTATTTTCCTTTATTTGCCGATGTGTAGATGTGCCACATATATAAAACAACAACAACAAATAAGACCGTTCCCAGGTCAAAGTGACTGTTCACGGCTAAATTTTCAGCGGGCTCAACATTTCGTCCCTTGGCGACTGTCTTAATATTTGACAATAAATCACTTTCCATGAACTCCAAGTCCAGTTACAATACACGACTGTAGGAAATGAGACTTTTCAACTGATAAAATATCTTTTTGGGGGGGCATTATATTTATGCAGCCGTTTGTTTATAAGCGAATTTTGTCTGATTTCAGAAACGCTCGGATGGTTTCCTTTTAATGGATCCCTGTACATTCTGAATGGAGCCCATGCGACGTTCGATATAGCGGAAGTAAGATATGCACATGAAACTCACACAGACAAACTAAAAACAGTCACAGAAATAACGGCTTGCGCTTCTAATTAATACCTAACCGTTATCAATCCATTACTCAAAATATACAGACGTTATTTTCCACTTATCGTTTTAAATCCTGTTTTAAAGAAATATGCTTATGCGAAGTAAAGCACTTTTATGCTAAAATCTCAATTGATACTCCTCAATCAAATCTGTGATGTACAATGTAAAACTATTTTAAAAATTCACGTGACAAACTTCCAAAATGGCGCTATAGGTGAGAGCGGTTCAATATAACCACAGAACTTTAAGTTGAAAGTCAAACCCTATTCAAATAAGAAAACTAAGTGAATATTTTGTTTCGACCGAGGTTTGAATTAAAAACCTTAATCACAATGCATCAAAATGCGAAGCACACTATAGAGTTGCGTGCTCAAAATTTTGTCCATTGGAAAATGAGAAAAAAATCAGCTAAACATAATCTTGATAGACGAAAATGATATCGTAACAAAAATCCAACAGAAATAAAACAGGGGTGCAAAGGTTTAATATATCGACATGAAATCACCAAGAAATTTCATATTAAGATTCGTAGAAATTATCTTCAACTTTCAGAGTATGTGCGTTAACCTAGGAGGTCACCTTGTCAACATTGGTTCAAAACAGGAGAACGAGTTTTTAGTCCATCTTTTCGATATAAACACTAGTAAGTAGAGTTTATTTGTTTGAATGGGGTTTAAACGGGGGGGGGGATTCGATGTTTCAGAAATCTAGATATGAAAAAAATAACAAGGTGAATTGCTAGCCGAAGACAATGGCGTAGCTAATACGTCATTGAAACCATAAAAAAGGAATTTTCAGTGCAGTCTATAGCAAGCATATTTGTCCAAAGAATTTTGGTCCGGATCGTACTCAGTTTACCAACATGGCGTCTCGTAACGCGAAATACGTTTGCTTCTTTTCTAAAGTCATGAAGTCATCGGGAACCATATTCTATCTTCAAAAATCTGTTCAATAGCCGCTTTAAAGAGAACGTAGTACATATCATGGTGCCGCGGCCATAGCGCAGTTGTAGCGTGCCGTGGTTCGATCCCCGGCCGCGGCGAATATTCTTTCCGACATCTGTCTCCCATCAATGGGCGGATAATCGTAAGCCCAATTGCGATGGGCAGCTGGGGACTCGGAAAAGATGTTGTGGTAGTACTTGTGTGAGAAATACCATGAATCCATTATTCGGTGCTCCAGCCGCCGCGATATCCCTGAAATACTGTTAAAAAAGGCGTTAAACCAAATTCAACCAACCAACATATCATGGTTGTTTTTGTAAATACCCTTCAAGCGGCTCTTGCACAGATTATGAAATTTCAATTGTAAAATTTCTAATTAATACTTTCAGACATTTGTAAGAAGAGGATTAAGCTAATTTTCTAATGATAGTGACTGTACATAACTTTAAGAAAAGAAACAAAGAAACAAAGATACCTGGCGTCACAAGACGCCAAATAATGCAGCAAAGTACGACCCGAATTCGACCGGACTTTATCTGATATGTATCTTATCTGTCGATTGCACCGATGTGGTATCGATGACGTATCAATAACGTCCTTAGCTTCCGTTAGCAATACACTAGTTATCGCCTTCACCCTATGCCTAAAGACCTCTCCAAAACATCTTCGATGTTGAAAAATAGGACATATGGAATATTCACACTATATCAAATTTATAGTGAAATTAGTAGATATGTCACTTAGGTAGAATATTTATTATGAAAATGAAAATAACTAATGAAAGCCATATAATTTTCATATATCAAATTTTCATGAAAATCTGTTCAAGAGCCGCTTTAAAATCTATTTCCAATTATTTGTCTAAAGTACAGGAGTCTGAAACCTCAAACGATAACCGTTCGATGAACTTGGTGGTATTTTGAAGAATTCTGATATATTTTAGATTCGGTGGACGTGTTTATTGGCCTGACTGATGTTGGTAACCATGGTAACTGGAGATGGACTGATGACGGTTCAACACCCGTTTTCACTAACTTTAGCGACACTAACGTGTTGAAGCCAAACGATGACCATTGTACACTCAGGAGACATGGCTCGTGGCATACAGTGCCAAAAGATGATGATGCACCGTTTATTTGTGAGAAGTAAAATAATATATAGGAAAGCAATACTGTAAATATATCAGTTAGTTTTTCTGACACAACGTTTGACATAATTGGTGAAACTCAAGTCAGATAGTACATTTATATAACTTAATAGGAACACAAATATAACCTTTTCTAGAGTAATAGATTGATTGAATGGAATTTACTTCAAACAGTATTTCAGTCATATCGAGGCTGCTTGAGAACTTAACTGGTTTCCTGGTATTTCTCACTCCAGTACTACCACTAGATCCTTTCAGAGCCCCAGGCTGCTCATCCTACTTCACGATTATCCACCCGTTGATGGGAGACTTATGTCGGACAGGATATTTGCTGTGTCCGGGGATGGAACCCGGGAACCCAATGATTAGGAGTCCTACATACTACCACTGCGCTATCGCCGCGGCCATCTTTCTAGTAATTGGTTCTAAGTTCTAATTATCACATTCCATCTCTGTTCCTCTCTTTCGAACCCCAAGTAAATCAGACCAAGTCTAGTATTGCCTCGAATAATCGGCCAGAAGGGGAGCTTTTTCTTACTTTATAAACTGGAACTTTATCAATTCAACTATCTTATCAATTCACTCTTATAACCTACACGTTTAGAATGTAATGCAATGTCGTGATTATCAAAATAATTGTTTTTTTATTGTCGGATAATTTAGGCTTTCCAGTAGATTCTCGACAGCCAGTTGACAAATATCTCTTTAACACTAACTACGGAAACATTAGAGACCTTTTATAGTTCCAAATATGATCCTTCAGTACTACCGGTGCTTTGATAGATGTAGGAAAACACGCGAAAAGGTATGGACTGTAACACGCTAAACCATTCTCGAAAAATCATCCAATTTTATTTACCACAATAATAAAGCCTTGGAATGTGGAAAATAAAGAAATCGACTATTTTCCTCAATATCCACAATCTTTTCTATTCCGCCCCCGAAATTATGTATGTGTGTGTGTGTGTGTGTGTGTGTGGTCCGAATTGTTTTGGAAAGTGTTGCTGTAACATTTAGAAAAAGGTTAATTACAATGGCCTCTTTCTCTAATTTTAAAGTCTTTTTCCATGTTGATATAATATTCAGTGAATTGGAAAATACACATGAATGAAATAATTAGATATACAACTGTAGGAAATATCATAACCTTAGTAATGTTTGGGTTGATGTTTTGAAGAAAGGGAGAGATTAGTGAATTTGAATCGACGTAATTTCACCTAGATTTACAGAATTATCATGGCAAGCCGGATCTATTTATAGCGTTATGAGGACACAGCCATTTTTGTGGTTCATGACATTTTAAAAAGCAGAAAGGCATTTGAAAGGGGGTTATTTAAGTATAGAAATGGTTTTTTTAGTCCGAAACACGCCATAAAAGGCGAAATAGAATCAAAGTACTGAAAAGCACTGTAAGCTAGCAAAGCATTGTTTTGTACAGTAATCTTCTTTGTCAAATGTTATTATGATAAAGAAACTAGATTAAAGTAGCCAAGGAGTTAACACATTACCACACGCTCCCTCCTTGTTACGCCCCTTAAAAAAATAGTTGTGGAAAACAATGTGGAAAATGAAGAAATTGCTTGTAACAAGCAATTTCTTCATTTTCCACATTGTTTTCTACATAAAGAGATGACTATTTTAGAATTTTCAATAATTTGAAATTGTCGTCTGCGATTTGTTTGAAGACTCTGATCAGAATCATTTTAACACGATTTGCTGAAGTGAGCGAAAAAAACAAGGAGATGAATTTGCATTCAGAGTTTGTAATATTCCTGAAATACATAAGAACTACTTTATATGGCGTAGGCATTTAACTGATTTAGTGGTTAATCCTCCAGTGGTAGTTTGTACTCGTTGAACTTTGAGACGACCTCAAATTTTGTCTGTTAACTTAAGCTATCAAAGCTGACGCTTTGCTAGCTAAAAACGATCGATTTGAAGACAGTGCAGTAGGAATAAAGATTTCACCAATTTTGAATCCAAATGAAGAGTATGCCACAACCCTTCTTTGAAAAGTTCACAGACACCGACACATCTTATTACGATTAACTCTTATCCAAACAACGCCCCCTTTTTACACCCTTGAAAATTAAAGGTTTAGAAAACATTGTGGAAAATGAAGAAATCGCTTGTGATTTTCAACCCTTTAACCCATTCCCACACAATAAGATTTTAGACCAGTACAAATTCAAAGAAGTTGCAGACGACAATTTTAAGGTGATGAAATCTTAAAATCTTTGTCTTTTGGGGTAGAAACAAGCAATTTCTTCATTTTCAACAATTGTTTTCCATAGCTTTCATATTGAGGGGCGTTTGAAAGCGTAGCTGTGTGGGAATGGGTTAAGAGAAAGGTTTTTAAAATATCATCAACAAAAAATTGTCGTCTGTAACTTCTACGAAATTGGACCTGTCCAAAATTTTGTCGTATGGTAATGAATCAATGTACAGCATGGAGAAGGCGAATTTCATATACTATCATTTGGCAAAAAAAATCCAATACCGATGATAATTGAGCCTATGCATGACATTTCCAACAATTTCGTATGTGCGTGATTCGCACACATTAAGCACCCTGGACAGCCATTCGGGGCAATTAGAATTATCGCTGATTGTTTAAAGAAGCTTTGGGTCAGTATCTATCTACAGAGTGCAGAGTGAAGACTCTGATCTGACTGTGCGGATGCACAGGCTGATCTGAGTCTTTACTTGGCGCACATGTGTAATGGTTGGAAATGTTACATATGCGCTCAATTCTAAATTTTCACAAAACTGTAAACATTACCATAGATTACATTGCGGTTACTCCAGATGAGGTTTACAAGGTTATTAAAACTTAACTTAACCCATTACCACACGACAAAATTTAAAACTGGTCCAAATTGCAATGAGTTACAGACAACAAAATAAAGCCTATGAAGTTTTTGATTTTTTTACTGTTGGGATAGAAAATATTGGATAATGAAAAAAATTATTGTAACAAACAATTTCTTCATTTTCCATAAGCTTTTGTTTCTTATAGAAGTTTTAAAATGTCAATGAGTGGGAATGGATTAAGAAAGCATCAAGTTTAGATAGTGTACGCAATCAAATTCTGCGTGGAGGTGCAACTCACATTACATAGTCCTTGTAAATATGTCTCCTAACTCCTACGCTGTACATTTATCTTTTTTTTTCTTTTCAATTTCTTAAAAGTGGTGATCCTTCAATTTTTATCAACCATAGACGACTTATTCTTCTGAATAATCCTTGAAAAACTATTTAGAAACATGTTTTTCTTTCCTATCTATATTTTATACAAACTTTCCTATTATCAAATGAACAATCCTTTGTGATACTTTTATCACTCCTCCATTCTATTCAATCTTGTACTCTTTCCAAATCTTTCATTTCCGCTCAAGTTTTATTCAATAAATGTCACTGACCTGTACTCATATTTTCCGTCTTGTAAGGAGGAACTCTTCAAGTTTTGCTTTGTTCTTACCCTATTTGAAGAGAGGATAAGACAATCTGTATGTTCATTATTCCATTGACCAATTTAAGATCACGGTCAGCTATCATAGTTCAATGTCCAGGAAGGGTTTTTCTGTCAGTGAATTTACAAGACAATGGGAGATTAATGAATTTGTTAAAAATCAGTTTCTTCATTTTCTTTCTTTTAACTGATTAGACTGAAGAACAAGAGGTCTATTGGCCCTAAAGCTCCCATATAAGTCCTTTAATACAAATCTTTAAAAATGAAAGTCTCCCTAATTAATCTTATAAAAGACTCGGCCAAGAAATCATGAAGACTAGCTTTCTAACAAAGTATCGAGGAAATAGAGCAAACATGAAGCCTCAATAACCAAATCAGAGTACTGAAAGTACTGTAAGCTAGCAAAACATGTTTGAATTGAAAAGGTATTTCCCTTGTTGGGTAGAAAACATTGTGGGCATTGAAGAAATTGCTTGTTACAAGCAATTTCTTAATTGTCCAAAATGTTTTTCAAAGCTTTCTCCTTGAGATACTTAAAAAGCGGAATTGACTGGGAATGGGTTAAATAGCAAGCTTTTGACAGGGTTCACTACAATTTGAATAGAGTTTGCAATATTCCCGAACTACATAAGAACTATATTTTATAGCGTAGGCGTTCAATGGATTTGGTGGTTAAGGTTGGAAGTTTGCACTCGTTGAACTTCGAGAAGACCTCAACATTTTGTCTGTTAACTTAAACTATCAAAACTGACGCTTTGGTAGCTAAAAACGTTATTCCTGTGTTTGACCTGGTGGTCCTAGGTAACAAAAAAGAAATGTTGATATAGGGTAAATATTTGCATTTAAGGAAGGTTAGGCTTCTTGTGTACACACAAGTATACCAATCTTGTTTGTAGCCTAATAAACCTTGTATATTGAATAAAACATCTGATTAATACTCAATGAATTAGAGCTAAATTACAGCCGTAAGGGTGCGAAATTGGCTTTTTAAGGTTCAAACAAAAAAACCACAGTGTAACTCCAAGTGAAACAATATCAAGCTTTTCCGTGATATCAAGAATTACAGGATTCAAACCCTTTTACCCATCAAATAAAAAATCGGAATCGACAAAAACAACCAATTATCAACGTGGAATTGTGAATGTGAAATATTTGGAATGGAATGAACGAGATATGAAGAAATTGAGCGTTTTTAATGAATGAATTATATATAACTACCTCCCTATATATTGTTTTTATATTGATTTTTAGCCTACCATCAGACGAAAAAAAATTAGACTGGTCAAAAATTCAAAGATGTTGTAGATGCCAAATTTCAGTTGGTGAAATTTTAGATATCTTTATTTTTTTGGTAGAAATCATTGCAGAAATTGACGAAATTGCTTCTAACAATCAATCCTTCATTTCACACAGAGATTTCTCTATTGATTTCCCTTGGGTGTCAAAAAGCACCAACGTGTGGAATGGACTAAACAGATTTGTTTATAAACTCGGAACAATTGCATATTACCGAATCCAGGTCCGCAATGTGAATATTTGAACGATTTGAGTGAGTGAAAGGAAACGGTGACTATGTCGATTGGAAAGAATTAAGAAGAATTATCGTCACTTTCATTTTGTTTTTAAATATAGCTCCACACGGTTATTGAGTATCGATACCTTAAATTTGTAAAAACCTTCTTAGAATTCGTTCTTGTTTTCCTCTACTAGAACCGTTTTCGTTGTTCTTAATAATGGCAGTTTTGTTCGATTTGTTTAAAAAGGTGTCAAACAACAACAAAAATATTGAATTATAATTGTATTATTCGGACTGTGAGCCAGTGAGCCTTTTACGTTGCGTTTCTTTATCAATTCAGAACATACCTTGTGCATTTCAGTACAACAGCACTTTCCAGCACAAAACAGTATGCATCGGCCGGGAATCGAACCCGGGCCGCCCGCGTGGCAGGCGAGCATTCTACCACTGAACCACCGATGCGACTTATTTATTTTATTTTAAACTGAGATTCAATAACGACTTCAAATCGAACAGAATAACCTGAGGCAGAAATAACGAATTGACTTGACATGTGCAGATTGCCTTATTTGTTGCTATATGGCCACTTTTTGCAATCTTTATGAAATCAATACAATGTTCAGATTGTATAAAGCAGATAAAACGCTCAGAAAATTTTGATGACTTTCTATTCGTTATTTTTTTTTTCGAGAAAATATCAGTTTTTGAAAATTCATTTTTTTCTGAAAATGTTAAATTATAAGTAAAATATCCGGAAATTATGAATAAACTTCTCGCTTAAAACGGGAAACAGAAAAATGTTTCATGCAAGTGATTTACACGATGAAAAACAATGAAAAACGTTTTAAAAAGACTGCATTTCTCAACGAAACATCACCTTAATTTTCAGAATGTATATATATATATATATATATATATATATATATATATATATATATATATATATATATATATATTTTTCATAGAGGTATGAACCGAACAAAACTAATCACACTGTATGAATACGCGTAGCGGATTCATACATAAGTGTGATTAGGTTTTTTCGGTTCATAACTCGATGAAAACAAAAAAATATTCTCTTCATTTCTTATAATTTAATAGCATCGAGCATCAATCAGAACGCCCGACTTTGATAGACAAAGCTAAATATTAAGTTATTACAACATTATTTCGACAAATTAAGAAGTAGAAACTATATAATAACCTATATTCATCAAGCACTTGCTGGTTTGTTGATAATTTTGTGGACGACAAAGTAACGATATTTCAATCCTATTCTAGGTACCTAACTGACATTTATATACGCTTCAACCGCTGATAATTTAGGCGCTTGGGCAGCGGTTCAATTTTGAGAGCGAGCTAAGTTGAAAGCATGGGCATATTTTTCCAAGCGTACTTTTCAGAACAAAAGTTTTCTATTACTGTATCTACCAAAATTGTTGAAGAGAGAAGGGTAGATTACTCGCACCCTTGTTCCTTAAAAGTTGTATCTGCAAAAAGATGCATTATTCATATCATACTCATTTTTTGTAAGACCTTCCAATGTCAGCTTGAAATCTTGGAGCTTCCTAGAGGAAATTGATAGACATGATATACGTAAATTGAAAATGTAATAAATTAATTTTGAGTTTCGTCTAACGGGCGTTCTGATTGGTCGAAAAAAATATTCATAACTCCATGAACAAAATTTCGATCAAGCAGCGATTTTGTATGCTTCGGCACAACATAGTCCCATACTAAAAGATATCGGAATTGTAAAACATTTGCTATTTTCGCTCGATGCTAAGAAATGAAGAGAAAATTATTTGTTTTCATGGAAGTATGAACCGAAAAAACCTAATCACACTTATGTATGAATCCGCTTTGCGTATTCATACAGTGTGATTAGTTTTTAGCTCACCTGAGCACAAAGTGCTCATGGTGAGCTTTTGTGATCGTCGAATGCCTGTCGTCCGTCGTGCGGCGACAACAATTGATGTGTTTACACTCTAGAGGCCACAGTTTTAATCCAATCTTCATGAAACTTGGTCAGAATAATTGTTAGGCCATGAGGATGAACTCTACTGATTATGGGATGGTTCTATTTGAAAACACAGGAAGAGGGGCCTTAATGACAATTTCTTTGTTCACACTCTAGTGGCCACAAATATGGCTCTATCTTCATGAAACTTTACCAGAACAATAATTAGGTCATAGAGATGGACCCTATAGATTATTAGAAGGATCTCACCGAAAACACATGAAAAGGGGTCTTAATGACTATTTCTTTGTTTAAACACTATAGAGGCCACAATTTTGAATAAATCTTCATGAAACTTGGTCAGAATAATTGCTTGATCATGAGGATTACCCCTACCGATTATTGGAGAATTCTATTTGAAAATACAGGAACAGGGGCCTTAATGACAATTTCTTTGTTTACACTCTAGAGGCCACAATTTGGGCTCAATCTTCATGAAACTTGATCAGAATAATTGTTAGGTCACAAGGATGAACCCTATTGATTATGGAAAGGTTCTTTTGGAAAACACAGGAAAAGGGGCCTTAATGACAATTTCTTTGTTTACAGTCTAGAGGCCACAATTTGGGCTCAATCTTCATGAAACTAGGCCAGAATAATCATTAGGACATGAGGATGAAGCCTATTGATTATGCGATTGTTCTTTTGGAAACACCGGAAAAGGGGCCTTAATGACAGTGTCTTCGTTTACACTCTAGAGACCATAATTTTGTCTCAATTTTCATGAAGATTGGCTAGAATAATTGTTTAGTCACAAGGATGAACCCTATTGATTATAGGAAGGTACTTTTGGAAAACAAAGGAAAAGGGGCCTTAATGACAATTTCTTTGTTAATGCTCTAGAGGTCATCATTTTTGCTCAATCGTCTTGTTACTTGGTAAGGATGCTTGTTAAGTCATAAAGATGAACCTTATAGATTATGGGAAGGTTCTATAAGATAACACAGGAAAAGGGCCATAATGACAATTTCTTTGTTTACAATATAGAAGTCATAGTTTTTCCTCAATACTCATGAAACTGATTATAGTTATTTGTTTCGAGTTGCATTCTTTTTAACAGCAGACAGTTCAGGTGAGAGATCTAGGGCCATCATGGTCCTCTTGTTTCGGTTCATACCTCCATTAAACAAAAAATATTCTCTTCATCTCTTAAATATTATTGAATAGAAAGTTGCTTATAAAACATTAGAGAGCGGAATTGTTGCTTCCCACAATGGGTCGGTTATTTTCCATCAAAGTTCTTAGAATCAATTCGTAGTAGTTTTTTGTTAAACAGGACAGATTCTTTGTGAGTCGCTCTTTCCCCTTTTCAGATAAGGTTATCACTGACATGAAAATTCAAAATAACACACAATTGCTCATTGCAATTCAATGAAATGATTCGAACCCTAAAATCTGTTGGCCATTTCTGCCAACAATAAAAAAAAATCTTTTTTAAAGGGAAGTTATGTATACAAGTGTACCGGTCTACCTTCCAGACAATGCATGTGCTTTTAATACTTTAGTAAAACAGTACCAAACAGTATGTATCGGCCGGGAATGGAAATCGGGCAGCCCGCGTGGCAGGCCAGGATTTAACCTGCTATCTTGAATAAGTCTAATTTCATCGCCATTAGGCAATTGCAGTTTCCCTTCTCCATCTCTTTGTGTCTGTGATTATTAATGTGTCTTACTTGTGTTATTCAAATATAAAACAAAAGGTCGGGATTGAAACGAGTCAAACTACATTGTCGAAGGTCCAGGGTTTTCTATGACCCTTTATTTCTTTGAATTTGGACCTTTTTTTTAAGACTGACCCAAAAGTTGTTTGGAAGGCTTTCTTTGTCTTCTTGGAAAGGGGTCATAATACGGCAAATTGACCCCCATTTTTGAAAGTAGAGGGAAACCCTGAAGGTCGATGGGCTTTTCAAGTGAAAGAGGTTTAAAGTGGTTCTTGAACAGATTCTCATAAAAAAAATTATATAGGTTAATTATCTGCTTTTCCAATAGGTTTTAATGTACTTTACTTCGCGTTAAATCGACTAATTTCACTTAAAATTCAATTTAATGTGATTTATTCTCAGTACCCTACTTTAAACATCGGAATTTATCGGTGGAAGTCGTCTGTCTTCGTGTGATATCGATAATGACTGTATATTGCTAGAGGAAGCTACTGACGTAATTGGCACGTCATTGAAAGTAGAATTAAGGCAGTTTTCGATACGATCGACAGAAAACGTATTTAGCCGATGAGTTTCGGTTCCATTCGGGTTGTACTTCTCTGTCTTTTTTTTTTTTGGCGTGTCGTAATGCCAAATTCGTTTGCTTCTTTTATTTCTTTTTTTAAAGATATAAACGCACATATTCATTACAAAGTTAGCTAAATCACTTCGTTACAAATGTCTGAAATTTTCTTTCATATTCTGTATAAGAGCCGCTTTAAATGTAGATAGGAAATACGACGCGACTGACAAAATGAAGCCCTGCGGGTATTTCGAAAAACAATATCTTGAAAGAAAACACGTTATAACAATTGTGTAATCACTTTGTAAACATTAATTATCCTTTCCAAAAGATTGTTATTTCAAACAGCGCTTACGGTATTCATACTATCTGACCATGGCACAAAATTAAAAAGTGTCCCTATTTGTAGGTCGGGTAACAAATGGTAATAAATCTTTAAGCTGGTGGTTTATAATGCCAAACGAAGCATCTTTCTAATTCTGAGGAAAATATACTCTTTAGCACTCAAAAAGATTGTCATAGTCAGACAATCTGCTCGCAACAAAAAGTCCTCCTTCCACATCTTTTCCTCAATATTTCTATGTATATATTATGCCAATGGGTTTATACAAGGATCTGTTTTTAAAGCGGCTATTAAACAGACTTTCATAAAAATTTGAAAGAGGAAAACTTCTTTTTTTCTAAATGTAATTAATGTGATTTCACGATAAATTTTCTTTTTCTAATGAAATCTACTGAATCCACTTTGAATTTGATTTAATGTAGTAAACTTCTTATGACCTACTTCGAAACATCGGTATTTATCGGATGAAGTCGTTAGCTTTCTGACGGTATCGATAACGTCTGCATTGGTAACGAAATCATATAGTAAGTGGAAATAAATACACGAAAACTGTAAATGAGGCAAATCCCGATGAAATCGAAATATAACTTATTTAATTTAATTCGTTGACCTATTTGGCGTTACGTAACGTGAATTATTTTTTCAATCTTTCGTTTTTTTTTTCTTTTTTTTTTTTTTTTTTTTTAGTTATGAACAGTCATTTTCATTGTAAAACCAACCAAATCCTCTTCTTTTAAATTTCTGAATGCATTAAAGTTAGAATGTAGGAAATTGAAAGTCATCACTGTTCAAACATAATATGTTCAAGAGCTGCTTCAAGACTAAGGAATTTTCACTGTGCTGTTAATGAACGTATAATAAATATTCGCACATATAAGGCCATGTTTAGCCTGATTCGTCGATTTCTATTTCAGTCTCAGTAATTCCCGCGGTTGCACTTCCGTCGCCACAAGATGTATGGTTTTCATAATTCATATGGCAACAATAATCAGCCGGAGCAAACTATTTAAATAGCAAATTTAAGTTTCAAAGACATTTCTAAATGTGACTTTCCTCTACATAGCGCTAAGCTAGGATTCTGTATATTGGATCCATTCTTATAAATGGCACCACTTTTTAAATATACAGAAATGTACAGGAATTCTGCCCCATGCCCTTTTTTATCAAAGCCCGATACTTTATATTCACTTAAGTAAAAAAGAATGGCGGTGTTTGTATGCGATTTTCACCGATTAGTTGTCACAGGGTCGGACGGACTTCGCCGATTGCCAAGACGTATACAACATTTTTTGATTCATTTTTATTCATACTGATCTATTTCCCTTCTGCAATACGGTTCCTGTAAAATTAGAGTTTGCTTTGGGTTTCGTTATATTTTTATTTTTATCATCTTACTTTCGGCCAGTCCCTTTCAACAATAAGTACGATACTGTGTCTTCTAAGAATATATATTCAAATTACATCATTATACTAATAATTCAACTCACCTGAGCACGAAGTGCCCTGGGTGAGCTATTGTGATCGGTCATCGTCCGTCCGTCCATCTGTCCGTCCGTTCACAATTACAAAAAAAAAATCTTATCCTCCTAAACTAACCATGTAATTTCAACCAAACTTTACAGAAATGATCCTTTTGTCATGCTGTTTCAAAATTCTTCATAGAATTGGAATCCATGAAAATTTTTGTTGCCATTGCAACCGAGTGAAAAAACGTGAAAAATCTTCTCCTGCCAAACCATAAAGCCTTGAGCTTTGATTTTGGTATTAACCATCATCTATTGACACTCTAACAAAATACTTCAAAACTAGTCCTTTTCTGTGCGAACCCTGATTTTACATAGATACAAAGAAGGTAATCTTTGAAAATCTTCTTTATAAGGCTTAGAGCTTTGATAGTTGGTATAAATCATCCTCTATTGACTCTCCACCGAAAAACTTCAAAGAATTTCTGTACTCTGAAAACTAGCCCTTTTCTGTATGATCCCTGATTTTACAAAGAAAAATAAGGAAATCTTTGAAAATCTTCTTCTCCTAAACTATAAGGCCTACAGCTTTAATATTTTGTATGTATCAATGTCTATTTACCCTCTACCAAAATACTTCAAAGAATTTCAGTACTCTAAAAGTAAGCCCTTTATGTGTTATCCCTGATTTACCTTGAACTATATAGGTAAATCTTTGAAAATCTTCTCCTCCCAAACTATAAGGCCTTTCCATGGCCTTCATTAAATCTGCCGCGTACGTAATGTCTTGTCCTCCAAGTACATGACGGTCCGCAGTTCGCTTTACAACGGCCCCAATACCATCAGCAGCCCCCTTACCGTGTCCCGCCAAGTGCCTTGATGGAAGCCAAGATCAAAGATTCGTGTGGAGAGCAGGTACATGTTCGTTTTGTTCCTGTACTGTATCGTTGGACCATCAGTTAGAATGTGGACAGTGGTGATACCGCTAGTGACTTCTTTGAGCATGTGAAATATTGGCTTCAAATGACCCAAAATACCTGATGGTTTGTGGCAGTCCGACTTTGTTGCAAATGGTATAGTTTTACTGTTTGTATAAACTAAGCCAGTGTGGACGCTTACTTGTCACTGTGACGCGCCAAAATGCACACTTTGTATTTCAGCTTCATATTTGCACGATTAATTTTCGCTAAAGTCAACGTGAATAAGTACTTCGTGTTCAGTCATATTGTCTTTCAGGTAGGTGATCTGTTTATACTGATGGTGTATATTAAAGATATGGCGGGCGACTCGAGCTACTT
This sequence comes from Fragum fragum, assembly GCA_946902895.1. Taxonomy (NCBI): domain Eukaryota; kingdom Metazoa; phylum Mollusca; class Bivalvia; order Cardiida; family Cardiidae; genus Fragum; species Fragum fragum. The sequence continues at coordinate 72,019,272 of OX336367.1, read as the reverse complement.
CTGTGTTTACTTCCATGTTCAAAGTATCTAGAGTGCCAGTTTCAACTTCTTTAACTACTCTTGTGTAAACTTTATCAGTATTTCCTATTCTTTTGTTCTTCCAAATGCGACATGTCACAATCTTTCCACCTTCTATATCATGATTTCTTGGCACTACCTTTCCTTGGCATTTTTGGCATATCCTATACATGCATTCTTTCTTGTCTAGTCTATTGTTACAAGTAATGGTCTTGACTGTGTCTTCAATATTCTTGGACATATACAAACGTTCTACGTAGGCTTTTTCTAGTTTGTACAGTTAATTTTCGTGAAGTTTGCACAAGCATGTCTCTCGATCTCGCGAAGTAGGGACTCGTATCCAGAAGGGCCGAAGCTTACAAAACATACTATATGAGATCTTTCTGTGTCCATCCTCTGAATTGAATTTCTCATGCACGTGTTTCATACCATCATTCAGGAGTCTGATTTGCTTTTTCGCCCCCTTCTTGGTAATGGACGCTTTCTTGTCTGCTTTCATCCTTGTATTGTCGTCTCTCTCTTGAAATTCTTTGACCTGTCTCTTGATTCTGGTTGCCTTTACTGGTCTTACTTTCTTACGTCGTTCAGTGAGATGGCGCTGGCTAAAGCCAAACATCCTACTAGTGTACTTTCCTAGCTTATACTTCCTAATCAGTTTGTACCCACAAAGTAGACTAGAAATGTACCGCCTGTATCTATAACTCTTGGTTTTGTCATATCTTTCTTTATTGTTTTGCAGTATAATGCGAAAGAGAAGTAGAGCTTTCGCTTTGTCTTCGCTCTGAGTCTCTTCGACTCGAAATCTTGATCAGTTTTCTTTTTGTTCTTCAATTTTCTTTGGTATCTTTTCTTGTACTTTTCTTTGGGCGTTCTTCTTTTTTAAGTGCTACGCGCAGCCGAAAAAGATCTCTGTAAGCTTTCGCTCGGTCTTTTCGAACTTTCTTCCTCCCTAATCGTTTGGTCGTTAGTGGCTGTACACGAACCTCGTCTGGAGAAGTGGGTGGCGTTTCCATTATTTCTACAGCTGTTGTTGTACGTTGTTTTCTTATTCTATAATCGAGAGCATGCTTTCGCCATTGGCGGCGTTTCTTTCTCTTTTCACGTGATGACATTTCTTCAATCGACTTTACAACACCTCTTTCCTTCTTTTTGATGTATCTTTCTCTCTACTGTCTCTTATACTCTTCATGCTTGCGGGGGTATTCACGTTGCATTGTCGCCACCTTGCTACCCTTTCTGCATTAGTCAGTTTTGTTCCAGGACCGTTTATAGACTTTCTACCCATAACTGTTCCAATTGTTTCGTGCGGAGTAGGATAACGTCCTTAACCAAATTTAGTTTACTGATAAGTCCAGTAACTTCAATAGCCCACTCTATATCCACTGTCAGTGAAGTTCTACTTCTTAGCAAATCACTCAATCGTCTTTCGTAATTAGCCCGTGTATGGTCTATCTGATCCAATTCCCGTTTATAGACTGTAAATTCGAAATGAAATTGTCTAATTAGATACCTAAGGTGGACCGGAAGTAAGTTTTAGGCAAACATAAACATAACTTGATTATTAATCCAATCTTATATTCTTTGACAAGATTTGACCTTGTGACCTAGTTTATGACCTGGCATGACCCAATTTTGGCATAACCTAGAAATCATCAAAATAAACATTCTAATCATTCTTAAGAGTCGTCACGATAATTGAGCTAATATTGGTACCTTCAGAGCAAAAGAAATCATGTTATAATGACCTGACCTAGTGACTTTTTTTGAGTTAAATTTTAGTGTAAAGGGTTAAAAAATTAACCTTGACCTTGATGAAAAGATCCTTCACAGTTGAGTCTTGTTAAGACCTACCTGCTTACCAAATATTAGCACTGTAGCTTAAATAGGTTTGAAGTTATAGGACAATGTTTAGTTGCAGCTTAAATTTTGCAGACAGACAGACAGACGGACAGTCAGACGGACACCGGTACAACAATATGCCACGATCTTTCGATACCTTGGGCATAAAAAGAATGACCCAAGAATCATAATTGTGTAATTTGGTCAAATTCTGCCAATTACTTTAGGAGAATATTTTTAGTTTTTGACCCCATCTTGACCCCGATTCCAAATCTTTGAAGTATTTTGAAAAAAGCATAACCATAGGGTCACGTTTATGAAAATTGGTTAAATTCTGCATATCACTTTAGGAGGAGAAGATTTTATAAGATATTGTGGACGGACAGATAGACGGGTGGACGGACGACGGACAATGATCGATCACCCTAGCATTAATCAGTTCCGTAATGTTTATCACCATCTCCGTAATGTTTTCAAAAATTACGGTGCTGAATATTACGGAGTTGAAAATTTGATCTAAAATACCCTGCGGGAGCCTCAACATGTTTATAATGGCCTCAGTTGTTATTCATCAACCTACGAAAACCATGTCAGAATGACCATGGATAAGTCTTATTAGTCTTTAAACAACAATCTTTGTTCAACAAAGCGTACGGTAATGAAGCAAAGAAAGCATACGCACTAATTACGTGACACTTACCAACAAATTTCTCCACTGCCATTTTTCGAACGCTCACGCCATCTTCGGTTGTTCAAATATAACGCGCGTTGTAAAGGTCGCGTGACGTCAGAATTAGAGAGTGTTTAAGGGAGATAACAAATAAAGACCGATTCACAAATAGTTATGGAAATGATATAAAGCTGAGGGACATATTATAAATGTATTCGACATTATTTCCTCCCGGCTTAAAAGAAAAACTTTTGGACATAAGTGACAAATAACTATTCTTTCGGGGACTTAGTAGCAAAACAATCGATTTCAGTGTGTAAAAAGGGTTTATATATTGTGAAAAAGAACCGATACCCACCCAAGGGACACAATAAAATCGAAGGATGGACTCGTCAATGATTAATTTTGGCATTTTAAAAGAACATTGTTTTGATAATTACTATAGTCTACCATTCTTTAAACATCGTCTAGCAAAATTACCCAGAAAAGAAGAATTAAGGATTATGAAGGACTATTTTATGGTGTTTTTTTTTCGTGAGGGACTCACTTTTTACACAAAAAGTAGAATCTGCCAACTCCTGATGACGACAAAGTAACGATATTTCTATGCAAATTTCTAAGTACCTTACTGACATTTATATACGCTTCAACCGCTGATAATTCAGGCGCTTGGGCAGCGGTTCAATTTGTGGAGCGAGGTAGGGTTGAAAGCATTGGCATGGAACTCAATGAATTAGAGCTAAATTACAGCCGTAAGGCTGCAGAATTGGCTTTTTAAGGTTCAAACCACAGTTTAACTCCAAGTGAAACAATATCAAGCTTATCCAAGATATCAAGAAGTACAGGATTCAAACCCTTTTACCCATCAAATATGAAATAGCAAAAATACCCAGAAAAAAAGAATTAAGGATTATGAAGGACTATTTTATGGTGTTTTTTCGTGGGGGACTCACTATTTACACAAAAAGTAGAATCTGCCAGCTCCTGATGACGTAGCGATGACGTTGGTGTGATGTAATTTAAACTAAATTCAAGGTTTCAACGGTTATTCGCACCACGTGAATGATCATATATTCTTCGCAACAGTCTCGGATCAATCTAAAAATAGATAAATAGCTTACGTAGGCTATTTAGGAAATACTCAGTCATCCATACACGAATTAGAAATCATTGTTCTCTTAATCAGCATTTATTTGACAAAATCATTGTCGATTCCCCTTTCTGTAATTGCGGTATGGCCGAAACGAGCGAACACTTTTTTCGAATGTACAGACTATGATACTAGTAGGAATAGCCTTTTAAACTCTCTTTCAGTATTTGATAACATCGACATAAACATGCTTCTTTAGGGAAAAGATGACTTGACTTGAATACGGATTCATACATAAGTGTGATTAGGTTTTTCGGTTCATACCTCCATGAAAACAAAAAATATTCTCTTCATTTCTTATAATTTAATAGCATCGAGCGAAAAATATAACAACTTTACAAATTTCGATACCTTTTTGTATGGAACTATTTTGTGTGGAAGCATACAAAATCACTGCGTGCTCAAAATTTTGTTCATGGAGGCATGAATTGAATTTTTCAACCAATCAGAACGCTCGTTTTTGATAGACGAAACTAGCAATTAAATTATTATTCAATGACTTCAGCTTATATACAACCGTCAAGGTGAACATATGGCCTATTAAGGTTTCAGACTGAAGTTTTCACCCAAAGGTGACACAATACCAAGCTATTAAGGAATTGACAATTGCACCAGTGTACAGTTAAATGTACAACGCGAAATTGACAATGTGAACGCACAATTTTGCAATGGAATAGGCGTATTTGAACGAAAAAAATAACTAAAATTATGTAACTATCTCCCTATATATGTTATTGCATATTGTTCTTTAAGTAGATTTGTTTATTAGCTCTAACCAATCAGAACCTTCCAATTCCAGATCCTCGATGCTTTGAAAGATTTGAGTTATTGAGTATCTATACGTTAAAAAATCTAACCATTCTAAGCAGTCTTCTACTAGAACCGATTCGTTCTTCAAAATTCAGGACTGTTGTTGATATGGGGTAAAAAAAAACGCTAAAAATGGAATTTAAATCATTGCTTTTCGGACTGTGAGGTAATGATTTCATTTATTTGCGTTTTTTTGTCAGGGCCTTACATAATCATTTCAGTACAACCGCACTTTCCAGCACAAAACAGTATGCATCGGCCGGGAATCGAACCCGGGCCGCCCGCGTGGCAGGCGAGCATTCTACCACTGAACCACCGATGCGACTCCACAGAGGAATTATTTCATATAAAATATCGCATTCACTTCGAACAAACTAATCCCCTGAGGCAGAAATATCGAACTGACTTGACAGAAGGGGATTGTCTTAATTGTTGTTAGTTGTGACCAGTCGTAGCAAAAAATGAATGGTTTTGAATAAGGTTTTATTTGCCGAAATAGCATACGGATGTTCTTCTTTTCCTTTACCGTGCGTCCGCCTGTGTATTTCTTTATATCCCTGTACCCTTTTCCCGAAAATACTTAATGATTTTTATATATATACATATTACACAATGACCTTGCGGTATGTTAGTCTAGTTGGCAATAGAGAGTCCGTTAATCACATAAAAGGTGAGTTCAATTGCATATTAGAATAAAAAGCTCACTTGTGTCCTACGATACACCTGTACTTATATGAGAGAAAATTTGGATAGCCCCTTCACCAAGACGTGGTTAGAATTTAACATTTTTCGCTGCAACAGATCTGAATCAGGTCTCTGTTCATATACATGACCACGAAATACTCATTTAAAGCGCTGAAAATGATTTTAAGAGAAGGGAAAGAGTTTGATACCAACAATTTCTCTTTTCTCATTGTGTTAACTAGTTTTGTTCATTATGATTGTATTATGGATTTTTATATCCAACGATTTTAATATCTATACTCTAACCATGCTCTAATCATGCTCCGCTTTCCTTTGGTCTTGAAGTAAATAAACCCTTGAGCAATATAAACACAGAGTACAACGTAAAAGTTTCATGTCGATGAAGGGATGATAACAGAAAATAGTTTATTTTGGATATCGCTAATTCAATTCAAATTTTTCAGACAACATTAGAAAATAATATTTCACAATTAACATTTGATTTCCTAAGCTTTGTTCAACCTTTCCATTCTAAATACACTATTACGACTCTTTTTACTTCATTACTTCCACAATCGACATCATTTATTTGTCATTGTTATTTTTCGTCCATACTCATACATTTTTTCACTGATTATGTTTGACCATGTTTTATTTTGACGATGAATCGTTCGTGTTCAAGTCAAATTATTTTAGCACATCGTCTTCAAATGAAATGGTCAGAGTTCTTTAAGAAGTTGCAGACGACAATTTCAAATTATTAAAAAATTCTTTATCCCTCTGTATAGAAAACAATGTGGAAAATGCAAAAATTGCTTGTAACAAGCAGTTTCTTTATTTTCAACAATGTTTTCCGGAATTGTTTTCTAAATGAGCCTAAAAAGGGATTTTGTACGTTAGAATGGGTTAACTCCTTGGTTACTTTGCCTCTTTTATTTATCATGTTAACATTTGACAAAAAAAAAATAACAAAGCCATTCTTGCTAGCTTACAGCACTTTCAGTGATTCAGCGACATCACATATTTCTTGTGTTTTTATTCAGGCTTTATTTACGACGTTTTGCTTGATCATCGTCGATACTTTGTCCAACGACACCGATCCCGGGCACATAGATCATAAGGTTAGCTATAGACAAAAGATTATGAAGACCAACATGATATGGTCGAGATTAGTCTTGCATATCTTATTCAATGACATCCAACGTTGAAGTATACGTTTTCAAATCTAAATTATCTTTGTAATGTAAATCAAGCTGAACTCGCAATTTTACGATCCTCTCGGCTAAGATTTGAACATACACCTCTCACACCATAGTGTAGTAGAACAAAAAGTAAATAATAACACAATGTGATCGAGATTTGTCATGCATATCTTGTTAAACGGCACTCAACTTTAAATACATCAATACATTACTGAAAAAACATTCCGAATAAGAACATACCCTGGTCGAGCTTTCATGTACTCTTGCATAACTTATTCAACGACACCGAACGTTCAGCCATACGTCATTACGTTACCTATAGAAACAAAGAGATAAGGAACATAGCCTAGTCGAGCTTACTCTTGCATATCTTATTCAACTATACCCAACACTGAAATATACGTCATCACCTTTACTGCAGAAAAAATATAATGAACACGAATATAACCGGGTCGAGCCACTTCTTGCCTATCGCGACCAAGAGGTCGTAAACACCGCTTTATGCAAACTGTATTTACGATATTATGTTCGTCCACCTTCGATATTTTGTCCCACGATATCGAACATCAAAAAGATCATGTACACGAATATATAACTTGGTTTTGTTTATTCTTTCATATCTTATTCCATGACACCGAGCAAGCACACACGAAATAAAGTTGACAATAAAAGAAGCTTCTGTAACCATTTACTATTGAGAGTTCGCGACGACCAATCAAACAGGAAGTAAAATTTGAACTCCAACATTTAAGCGAACATTTTTGTTGGTTTGGTGATTGAAATGTAATAACTTCAGCTTATTCAAGCTCTAGTTACAATATTTAGGAAGCCAGACAACCATTTTACTTTTTGGTATGATGATGCTGGCAATTAATTTTGCAAAATAACACCGTTCACTATCTTAGTCGAATTTCCTGTTAAAGCTCGGTGGGCGTGACAACGATCAGTAAAAGGATCCGATACCGATATACGGCGTTACTTTCCTTGATTAGTTACAAGTTTCTTTCCTCGAAACATATGATGCTCACTTAGTTCGTAGGCTCGGGCGGTCTATTTAAAACCGATTGAAATATCAAAACCTGTTTATCTAAGACCTTAGAAATAGGCGCGGTCTGCGTCCACATATTTACTCTGATCTACCTATTTCCGGGAGTCCGCCCGGTAGTCACAGGGAGAGAGGTTGCCACTGTATGAGGATGATCAATGACATCGAGTCCAAATTCTTTCAGATATCCCTGTACCGTAATGGAATTATGAGCCGGTACGTTATGATAGAGTAATGTAACACCGGTGCGCGGTCTACATTACAGATAGGAATCAACAGGTTGGTTAAGTAAAACTTTCAACTAACAGAACAGTCCCTAGAATTTGAAGGACTGGACCTTTCGAATCAACGAATATCGCATGACAAAACGCATGCAATGGCGCATAACGACTTATTCCCCTTTTTAAGTCTGTAATTTTGTCTGCGACATAAAGAAGATTCTCTTGTGCAGATAAGTATTCTTATTCTGATCTATGTTAATAAATAGAATGCAATAGTTATATTGTATACAAACTATCCTGTCATTTAAGAGTAAGTATTAAATGTTCGTTTGAGTCTATTTTTCGGCTCTTGATAGTTTTTCTTGTCTAGGTTTCAGAAACATCGTTAGCTCCCTTTAAGTACAACAATTCGTTCCAGGAATAAAACAGTATGCATCGGCCGGGAATCGAACCCGGGCCGCCCGCGTGGCAGGCGAGCATTCTACCACTGAACCACCGATGCGCCTTAGTTAGAGTCCGATGTTTTTCTATTAAGTAATGAACTCATCTATCACAAATTTCAATCCCCTGGGGCAGAAGTATCGGATTGACTTGTCATATGGATATTGTATAATTTGTTGTAAGTTGTGACCAAAAAAAGAAATGATAAAACCTATTTGATTTGCCGAAAGGGCAAACATATGTTCATCCTTTCCTTAAATGTGCGCCCGTCTTTATATTTTTTGTGCAATATGTGCCTTGTGCCTATTTACTCATAAAACTTTATTATTTGTTTCAAATTACACAAGGACCTTACGCCATGCGGTATGTCAGACTATCTGTTATTGGTGAGCTTACGAATCACTTGAAAGGCTAGTTCAATGACATTTTGAAATAAAAAGCTCACAGGTGCCAAATGCTAATTGCTGGATCGCCGTTGACAATCCAGACCACGACAGACCAATCAAACCACCCATTCACACCGGGAAAATAATGGCCACATAGATTTACTTATGTCAAATATTCCTTTGTCTACTTCATAAACGCCGTAACTATAGCTTATAAGGTCGAATAGGAAAGATTTGTATTTGTCAACTAATTCCCACACAGTGACGCTTTTGGACTCCCCTAAAGAAAAAACAATTTGGAAAACATTGTGTAAAATGAAGAAATTGCTTGTAACAAGCCATTGCTTCATTTTACACAATGTTTTCTACTCAGAAAGTTGAAAAAAATATAAAATTCAATACACTTTAAACTGCCGTCTAAATCTTCCTTGAATATGGACCAGTCTAAAATTTTGGCATGTGGAAATTGGTTAATATCCCTGACCATATATTATCAATAAATCGTCGATTATCATCTAAATCAAACATAGGCTCTAAAAGATCGTGTATTGTCTTAATTAAAATGTTTGATAAAATTGAATTTGAACTGAAGGAGACATGGCTCTCAAATAAATGCCCATTTCGACACCTCAGTTATTTGTTTCAGTTGAATTGTCCAAGTTTTTAAACAAGAAACATTCGTTGTTCCGTAATTTTGCGTTCCGATAGGTATTAATAAATGCAATATCAGATTAAACGTATTAGCCACGCAACTGACCTCGAATTGGCGGGATTTTTTTCCGAATACGCGTAATAAACGTGGCGCCTGACAGGCATCATATACTAGTACAGGTTCCGTGCGATAAATTACCCTAAGTCCATCAGGTTTTTTTTTGGTAACTTCTTCTCACTTGCATTGGTTAACCTATTTCCAGACGACAAAAGTTTAAACTGGTCCAAATTTAGGATGTGCAAACGACAATCCTTAGTGAACGAAATTTCAAAGATTTTTGTCTTTTTTGGTTTACAAAAATAGTACAGAGTGAAGAAATTGTGTGTAACAAGCAGATTCTCTTATTTCTATTTTTCATATCTTTTTCTTTGGGGCGTCAAAAAGCGTGATAGCGTGGGAACAAGTTAAGAAATCAACATTGAACCATAGCAGTTTCTTCATTTTGAGGTAACGGTTATCGATGATAAGCTACATTGACATTACATGTTTCTTGGTGTTTTTATGCTAAAACTTTTAGAGCCTCTTGTATGTATCTCACAGCTATATTCAGGGTCGCATTGTCCACTTTACACAACATACTCAAATATAAACTGATCAAGCTTACTCTTGCAGATCTTGTTCAATGGCACAGTACAGGGATACATACGTCATGACGTTACCTGTAGAAAAAAGAAAATTAACACGCGCATAACCTGATCAAGTTTTCTCTTGCATATCGACAGTTGGCGACCATAATGTCGTAAAGTACAACTTTATTCAAACTTTATTTACGACTTTATTCGGTCACTGAGGAATAAAATGAGACTGAACAGGGACATATTCTCCTTGGCGTTACTTGTAAAAGATCATGAAAGAAAACATGACGTGATCGATATTAGTCCAGAGGATATTTTTCATGACAACGAGCGTAAACTGAGCTTAGGTACATAACGTTTTGCCGTTTCCTGTAGAATAAAGACAACGAACATGAGGAAAATGTGATCCAGATTAGTAATGAATATCTTGTTCCATGACACCGATCAGGGCCACATAACGTCGTGACGTTACCTATAAATAAAGATAATGGACACGAATATAGTCTGATCGAGATAATTCTTGCATATCTTGTTTAACGGCACCAAGCGTTTAAACATACGTCATTACGTTTCCTAAAGAAAAAAAGGTAGTGGACAAGAATATAGTTTGATCTCGAGCTTACTCTTCTTAAACGATACCCAACGTTGGTTCGTTGAATCGGGCTTAACGCCATTTTAACAGATTTTCAGTCATATCACAGCGACTTGAGCATCTAACGATGGATTTCCTGGTATTCACGCCAGTACTACCACAACATCCTCAGCTGCTCATCCCACTTAGTTTTAAGATTATCTACCCATTTGTGGGAGACGACTGTCTTACATGATATTTGCCGCAACCGGGTCCGACCCTTGGACCTCATGATTGAGAGTCCAACGCGCTACCAACTGCAATCGGAACACACTCGGTAATTCCCGTAAGCGGTAAGATACCTCGGATGTATGTTGACTGGCGAGCCTGTCCTAATCTTGCGATACAAGGACAGGTAAATACTAATGTAAACATCGCATTTATTCGTCTCTAGTTCCTATCTTTTCATTGGTCGAAATCTTTCGATGTCGCTGATTGGGTGCGTTGTTTTAAGCGGGTGCGTGTTGAATGAATCTAATGAGATGTATATGGAAGAAAGGAATATTGAAAAAGGATGGACATTTCTGATGTTTTACGAGCTCTTGAAGCTACGACGTAATGACGGTCTTCCAGTGTCCATTCTTATTTTTTCTTCCTTTGATCTTTATGAATTCTTTATCTTTCTGTACGTTCGGTTTGATTAACCAATGATATAATCCGCGTGTCCTACAGTTGACGGCGACCTTTATATCACTTAGAAAAATCTCATGAAATCGAAAACACAAAATTAATCATCAAAACCATCAACCATGATAAAATCGTAGACGGTACCACACAAATCATTTTTTAAATGCGTAACAACGTAACTAATTAAAAGAAGGATTCTGTGCATTTTATCTCTCCTTTTGCACATTAACTCCTTTCCCAAACAATCTTTATTCAGTTTTGTATTTTTTTCAAACTTAATTGATATCGTCACCTGAGAACTCTTTAAATTCAACAAGTTTGAACTTATGTTGCAATGTCATGAGTTGAGCTGTATCACATAGGGTAATTTTCTTGGCAGAGAATTTTTTTTTAAATCCAGTCGAAAACAATATAAGAAAAGGAGGAAACTGGCGGTCTCACATTATTCCAAATCCATCACTTTTACTTGAATTTTAAACCTAGAAATTATCGCATGAACATATTATTAGAAGATTTTCGTACACCCAAAAGAAGAAGAAAGAAGAAACGACGGATTAACGATTTGATTATAATCGAGATGTCAAAATTTTATCGATTTTTTAATTAAAGGGGTCGCGGTTAAACATCATGTATATTCTGCAAAGCGTGGCCACACACGACTTTACCTTTTATCTCCTAGAACTGATAGGATCTTACAATTTTAAAGCCTTTGATCTTAAAGGCATAATAAACAAAGAAGTTTTTTAGAAAATAAAGATTTGTTCATATCTTCTGCCTTTAAATTTTGCATGTCTTTATATTGTCTTGGATTAAGAATTATATGCATTATGATTCAATCAGTAACCAAAGTCCGGTCCGTCTCAATGCCGTGCATAAAAATGGAAAACATAGTGAAAAAGGAAACATGTACTCTCACCAAAAGTGCCCTTCTTTTTATTACAATGCTTTAAGTCTGTTTTTTCCGCTTATAATTTAATTCAAGTTGTAAGTATTTAGAAGACTGCATCATTTTTCTTTTTAGTTTTATCCGTCTAAAATGTTGTCCTCGGGTAATTGGTTGAATTTCATTCAGAGTTAACCAATTACCACACGATCATGAATTTTGAAAATATGAATACATTTAGCTTTAGAAAACATTGCGAGAAAAATAGAAAATGCTTATAACGATAATGATCTCCTGTTCTCTTGATGTTTTCATCCTATATGAAACCTATTTTACAACGAAAATCAAATTAGGTTTCGTCTGCATCTTCTTTGAATTGAGAAAAGTCGTCTTTCAATAGGTGCTCACTTAATGGCCAATTATTACACAATTCAACCCTTTGGGATATTGAATGAACATCATCGTAGAGAGATAATTTTTCAAAGGTTGAGATCGGTGCCCGAAGAAAATTAGAATGTATATCTTTCGATTTTCCATAATTTCTAAATTGATGAAGGCCATTCTAGCTTACCATGTCACATGATTTAATTTTCTTATATCCACAGAATAGAGAGAAAGTGCAAGTATACGTGTTTACAACTAACTTGTAAAAGCATAATCTTCCCTGCGATCTTAATACATGGTCAATCCTTCACCATAAACATTTTTTTGTCTGAAAATTGTTTTTCTCTGCACAAGCTGATATCAATTTCATTGCATAACCTGGTTGAGCAAACTCGTCTGCTTGAGCAGATTGGTCCGAGTACATGCATTGCTTTTGCATTACCAGTTATTTTGAATTTCGCCATACAAAGACACTCAATTCACAAAAATTGGTGAAAAAGGCCCGTTTTTCACCTTCTTCAAAATAGATATTCTTGGACAATAAGAGTATATATATGAAATAATGATAAGAAAAACGATGGTAGTAAATGAAAAATAATCATTCAACCCTTTCCTGTCCAATCCCTGGTTTGTACGTCCCTGTGATTTTATACTTGAGAAAACATTGTAGGAAAAGAAGAAATTGTTTATAACAAGCAATTTCTTCTTTTCCCACAATATTTTCTAACCTGTAGGTTTGTTACTTTTCAAATTGCACCTGATTTTAATCGTTGTCAACAACTTCTTTCAAATTGGACCGGTCTAAAATTTCGAGAAACGGGAAAGGATTGACAATGCTGAACTGATAATAAAAGAAGGATATTGTTTTTTTTTTTTTTTTGTTTTTTTTAAAAAGTTGGACCTATTAATGCTGGAGAGAGTAATAATGTAACGCTCGATCCAGAACAAAGGGTAACGGCTATTCTTATCAACAACGCACTTCGAGTCGGTTATAATACCTGACACTCTTTGATGTGGTAGTTTCTAACTTAATATACATCGCAGTCTTCTCAAATTCAATATATAATAAAATGAAATCTTGCGGCTAAAGGTGGAAAAACGAAACAATGTTGGTTAACAGGCGTCGACTTTTACCGAAGGAAATCATTTCCTTCTATTAAATCCAGTTGAGTTGGGAATTCAACGAATACTCTTCTCGCGCATGCGCACTCGTTATGAGGCAAAAAACCGGCTAGTAAAAATTAGGGTTTTCCTGTCCCAATATCGGAGAGCAGCGCAGATGGGACAGGTTCACCAGTCTACACAGATGGGACAGGTTCACCAGTCTAGGATGTATGTGGTGGATGATTATGGACCCAGACTGTAGTAAAATAGTCAAAATCCCTGTTGGCAACACACCAATTACTTTTCAACCAAAATTAAGTCCCTCAATCAATAACCTGCAATAAAAGAAACAAATTCCTAGCATGAATGAAGAGTAAAGCTTGAAAGAAAATGCTATGATTAAACAGCAAATATGAAATCAGTGTGAAATTTACCAATCACAGATATCTGACATGGCCGCCAAATTCACTGAAAAATGAGCCGTTTTACGCAAAATTCAAATCCTAGTAGTAGCCACAAGGGAAATGATAGCCAATAATAAGCTTGCTTTGTGTAAAGTAGAAACCATGCAAAGTCTGCAAATGCACCAAAAAGTATATGGTTACCATCTACTTTTTTCACAATTTTTCATGGAACTCATACCAGTCAATTTAACGCCTTGCAGCAAGCCAAAATCCGCAACCCCACCACTTTCTGTTTCTGGCGTCACTGGATGCAGGCAAACAGTGTAAAGCTCATGACCTTTTAGTTTCGCATCCGGAAATGACCCCAAATTCATGTTTTATATTCATTTAATGCAACATTTTCTTTCTTTACCATCAAATATCTGCTCAAAACTTGACTTTTCCTAATATTTCTGATTTTGACCATGGCCACTTCGAATATTTCACCCTCTACTGTAGTCTGGGACCTTAAGGGGTGAAAAAGTTTTGTTTTATCATTAAAAAATTATTCACATATATAGATTAAGCTAATTCTCAAAGAATCAGACCATCAACAACATCATTTCCTGACTTTTACTGTCCAAGTTCTAGCATCGAACCTGTCACTGAAGTAGCTCATTTTACCCCCAAATTCAATGAAAATTTACTTAAATACTATTAATTACATTAGTTTCTCCCTTTCATCTATGCTTCTTCCCCAATCTTGTGAACCGGCTAAATAGGCTTGTTATATTTTCTACTTTGAACAACAATGCTTTCTGAATGATTCATTCATGTTTTAAGTGCACACTTCAGTTCTAAAACAGAAATTGTCGGCCCGACTCATGTCAAATAACCTGTGATTTGGTATGAACCATTCATTTATTCCAAGGTGTAGGAACATTTTTGTCTAAAATACAGCCATTTACAGCCAGCATTGTGTTATATAAACAGAAAAGAATTAAAGATGACCTTAAACCTCATTGTTACTGAAAGGGAATTTAAGAGTTACAGGGAGGTAATTCAAATTCTCCAGCTAGAGTTATCATTCCTAATTCTTTAAATTCACTTACCATATGGGGTACACTTAGACCTCAGTGAAAGGAAGCTATTCTTTGTATAAAATAAAAATTAATATGGGGAAAGCCTTTTGGGTATAAGAAAAATTGTTCAGTACCAATCAATGTGAAAGTTTACATGCTGCAGTTTATAGACTGGTACTCAAGACAACTTGTTGGACACGAAATTTCTTAGCTCTTTGCCATTCTGCAAAGAATTCCCGCTCAGCAGGACAAAGAAAACCATGCCTAAATCTAGCTCAGGAAGCAGTCATACCGATATACAAAAAATCCAGACTATACAGTCAACTAAAACTGAAGGAAAGCCAAAGGCAATATGACTCAAGAAGAAGGGCTTCTTCCCATTTTAAGTAGAGAAGATATTACTTGCGAAAGAGAAAATCGTACAGGGCTCTGTTCAGAAAACCCTTGTACAGTGCAGAAAATATAGCCTCTAATTCAGCTCAATATCACAACTATGACATCTCATTATAAACTATGAAGTCACAAACTGAGCAAACTTTTTGAATCGACAACAACAAGTGCAAACAACAATGAATAAGAATGAAAACAAACCTCAGACACTAATTATTGGAACAGGGAAGAGACATCGTTTCTAGCCCGATGACCGGTACACTCTCCACTTCTAAGACAAACTTTCCTTGCATTGTTTGCAGATGCCCATTAAAGGGCCAAATGGGTCGGATTAATGAATAATTTGTAATGGCAGATATGTGGCACATGCATCACCCTAGTAAACTCTTTTGACTATTCTCAATGAAGAAAGCAAGCCGATGAACAGGCAGCTTTAATCGTTTATAATCCATTGTGAACCTTTGTATGCCACAACCATACTCATCGGTCGGCCCAATCCATGCTACACAACCGCTGTCAAGAACCACTGACTTATTGACAAGAGTTTCACGAAACGTAGCGGCTCAATCTGACCCCAGGGAAGAACTAAAGAATTCACTGGCCTTTTTTGGTTCGTGTTAAATTTATTTCTGTATTATCAGGTAAAGGCAATTAACTTACATGTAAAATATGTACAGATGCATAATTCCATGTTACAAATTCCCTAGATAACATCAGAAAGCCAGAAAATATCCAAAATCCCACTTTCGACATTTTCTCGGAACTTCATTTTGTAACGTTCTTGAATTACCTCCCTTTTCAGAAATCCTCTAAAGTTGCAAATGTAGGCTTTAGACCCATACAAATGACATTTTCACACTTAGAATAAATGACATTACTAAAGAAAAGACAGCTTAACATCAACTTCTTAAAAATGAAAAATGTCACATTTACCTTTAAGGACCCAGACTGTAGTAAAATAGTCAAAATCCCTGTTGGCAACACACCAATTACTTTTCAACCAAAATTAAGTCCCTCAATCAATAACCTGCAATAAAAGAAACAAATTCCTAGCATGAATGAAGAGTAAAGCTTGAAAGAAAATGCTATGATTAAACAGCAAATATGAAATCAGTGTGAAATTTACCAATCACAGATATCTGACATGGCCGCCAAATTCACTGAAAAATGAGCCGTTTTACGCAAAATTCAAATCCTAGTAGTAGCCACAAGGGAAATGATAGCCAATAATAAGCTTGCTTTGTGTAAAGTAGAAACCATGCAAAGTCTGCAAATGCACCAAAAAGTATATGGTTACCATCTACTTTTTTCACAATTTTTCATGGAACTCATACCAGTCAATTTAACGCCTTGCAGCAAGCCAAAATCCGCAACCCCACCACTTTCTGTTTCTGGCGTCACTGGATGCAGGCAAACAGTGTAAAGCTCATGACCTTTTAGTTTCGCATCCGGAAATGACCCCAAATTCATGTTTTATATTCATTTAATGCAACATTTTCTTTCTTTACCATCAAATATCTGCTCAAAACTTGACTTTTCCTAATATTTCTGATTTTGACCATGGCCACTTCGAATATTTCACCCTCTACTGTAGTCTGGGACCTTAAGGGGTGAAAAAGTTTTGTTTTATCATTAAAAAATTATTCACATATATAGATTAAGCTAATTCTCAAAGAATCAGACCATCAACAACATCATTTCCTGACTTTTACTGTCCAAGTTCTAGCATCGAACCTGTCACTGAAGTAGCTCATTTTACCCCCAAATTCAATGAAAATTTACTTAAATACTATTAATTACATTAGTTTCTCCCTTTCATCTATGCTTCTTCCCCAATCTTGTGAACCGGCTAAATAGGCTTGTTATATTTTCTACTTTGAACAACAATGCTTTCTGAATGATTCATTCATGTTTTAAGTGCACACTTCAGTTCTAAAACAGAAATTGTCGGCCCGACTCATGTCAAATAACCTGTGATTTGGTATGAACCATTCATTTATTCCAAGGTGTAGGAACATTTTTGTCTAAAATACAGCCATTTACAGCCAGCATTGTGTTATATAAACAGAAAAGAATTAAAGATGACCTTAAACCTCATTGTTACTGAAAGGGAATTTAAGAGTTACAGGGAGGTAATTCAAATTCTCCAGCTAGAGTTATCATTCCTAATTCTTTAAATTCACTTACCATATGGGGTACACTTAGACCTCAGTGAAAGGAAGCTATTCTTTGTATAAAATAAAAATTAATATGGGGAAAGCCTTTTGGGTATAAGAAAAATTGTTCAGTACCAATCAATGTGAAAGTTTACATGCTGCAGTTTATAGACTGGTACTCAAGACAACTTGTTGGACACGAAATTTCTTAGCTCTTTGCCATTCTGCAAAGAATTCCCGCTCAGCAGGACAAAGAAAACCATGCCTAAATCTAGCTCAGGAAGCAGTCATACCGATATACAAAAAATCCAGACTATACAGTCAACTAAAACTGAAGGAAAGCCAAAGGCAATATGACTCAAGAAGAAGGGCTTCTTCCCATTTTAAGTAGAGAAGATATTACTTGCGAAAGAGAAAATCGTACAGGGCTCTGTTCAGAAAACCCTTGTACAGTGCAGAAAATATAGCCTCTAATTCAGCTCAATATCACAACTATGACATCTCATTATAAACTATGAAGTCACAAACTGAGCAAACTTTTTGAATCGACAACAACAAGTGCAAACAACAATGAATAAGAATGAAAACAAACCTCAGACACTAATTATTGGAACAGGGAAGAGACATCGTTTCTAGCCCGATGACCGGTACACTCTCCACTTCTAAGACAAACTTTCCTTGCATTGTTTGCAGATGCCCATTAAAGGGCCAAATGGGTCGGATTAATGAATAATTTGTAATGGCAGATATGTGGCACATGCATCACCCTAGTAAACTCTTTTGACTATTCTCAATGAAGAAAGCAAGCCGATGAACAGGCAGCTTTAATCGTTTATAATCCATTGTGAACCTTTGTATGCCACAACCATACTCATCGGTCGGCCCAATCCATGCTACACAACCGCTGTCAAGAACCACTGACTTATTGACAAGAGTTTCACGAAACGTAGCGGCTCAATCTGACCCCAGGGAAGAACTAAAGAATTCACTGGCCTTTTTTGGTTCGTGTTAAATTTATTTCTGTATTATCAGGTAAAGGCAATTAACTTACATGTAAAATATGTACAGATGCATAATTCCATGTTACAAATTCCCTAGATAACATCAGAAAGCCAGAAAATATCCAAAATCCCACTTTCGACATTTTCTCGGAACTTCATTTTGTAACGTTCTTGAATTACCTCCCTTTTCAGAAATCCTCTAAAGTTGCAAATGTAGGCTTTAGACCCATACAAATGACATTTTCACACTTAGAATAAATGACATTACTAAAGAAAAGACAGCTTAACATCAACTTCTTAAAAATGAAAAATGTCACATTTACCTTTAAGGACCCAGACTGTAGTAAAATAGTCAAAATCCCTGTTGGCAACACACCAATTACTTTTCAACCAAAATTAAGTCCCTCAATCAATAACCTGCAATAAAAGAAACAAATTCCTAGCATGAATGAAGAGTAAAGCTTGAAAGAAAATGCTATGATTAAACAGCAAATATGAAATCAGTGTGAAATTTACCAATCACAGATATCTGACATGGCCGCCAAATTCACTGAAAAATGAGCCGTTTTACGCAAAATTCAAATCCTAGTAGTAGCCACAAGGGAAATGATAGCCAATAATAAGCTTGCTTTGTGTAAAGTAGAAACCATGCAAAGTCTGCAAATGCACCAAAAAGTATATGGTTACCATCTACTTTTTTCACAATTTTTCATGGAACTCATACCAGTCAATTTAACGCCTTGCAGCAAGCCAAAATCCGCAACCCCACCACTTTCTGTTTCTGGCGTCACTGGATGCAGGCAAACAGTGTAAAGCTCATGACCTTTTAGTTTCGCATCCGGAAATGACCCCAAATTCATGTTTTATATTCATTTAATGCAACATTTTCTTTCTTTACCATCAAATATCTGCTCAAAACTTGACTTTTCCTAATATTTCTGATTTTGACCATGGCCACTTCGAATATTTCACCCTCTACTGTAGTCTGGGACCTTAAGGGGTGAAAAAGTTTTGTTTTATCATTAAAAAATTATTCACATATATAGATTAAGCTAATTCTCAAAGAATCAGACCATCAACAACATCATTTCCTGACTTTTACTGTCCAAGTTCTAGCATCGAACCTGTCACTGAAGTAGCTCATTTTACCCCCAAATTCAATGAAAATTTACTTAAATACTATTAATTACATTAGTTTCTCCCTTTCATCTATGCTTCTTCCCCAATCTTGTGAACCGGCTAAATAGGCTTGTTATATTTTCTACTTTGAACAACAATGCTTTCTGAATGATTCATTCATGTTTTAAGTGCACACTTCAGTTCTAAAACAGAAATTGTCGGCCCGACTCATGTCAAATAACCTGTGATTTGGTATGAACCATTCATTTATTCCAAGGTGTAGGAACATTTTTGTCTAAAATACAGCCATTTACAGCCAGCATTGTGTTATATAAACAGAAAAGAATTAAAGATGACCTTAAACCTCATTGTTACTGAAAGGGAATTTAAGAGTTACAGGGAGGTAATTCAAATTCTCCAGCTAGAGTTATCATTCCTAATTCTTTAAATTCACTTACCATATGGGGTACACTTAGACCTCAGTGAAAGGAAGCTATTCTTTGTATAAAATAAAAATTAATATGGGGAAAGCCTTTTGGGTATAAGAAAAATTGTTCAGTACCAATCAATGTGAAAGTTTACATGCTGCAGTTTATAGACTGGTACTCAAGACAACTTGTTGGACACGAAATTTCTTAGCTCTTTGCCATTCTGCAAAGAATTCCCGCTCAGCAGGACAAAGAAAACCATGCCTAAATCTAGCTCAGGAAGCAGTCATACCGATATACAAAAAATCCAGACTATACAGTCAACTAAAACTGAAGGAAAGCCAAAGGCAATATGACTCAAGAAGAAGGGCTTCTTCCCATTTTAAGTAGAGAAGATATTACTTGCGAAAGAGAAAATCGTACAGGGCTCTGTTCAGAAAACCCTTGTACAGTGCAGAAAATATAGCCTCTAATTCAGCTCAATATCACAACTATGACATCTCATTATAAACTATGAAGTCACAAACTGAGCAAACTTTTTGAATCGACAACAACAAGTGCAAACAACAATGAATAAGAATGAAAACAAACCTCAGACACTAATTATTGGAACAGGGAAGAGACATCGTTTCTAGCCCGATGACCGGTACACTCTCCACTTCTAAGACAAACTTTCCTTGCATTGTTTGCAGATGCCCATTAAAGGGCCAAATGGGTCGGATTAATGAATAATTTGTAATGGCAGATATGTGGCACATGCATCACCCTAGTAAACTCTTTTGACTATTCTCAATGAAGAAAGCAAGCCGATGAACAGGCAGCTTTAATCGTTTATAATCCATTGTGAACCTTTGTATGCCACAACCATACTCTTCGGTCGGCCCAATCCATGCTACACAACCGCTGTCAAGAACCACTGACTTATTGACAAGAGTTTCACGAAACGTAGCGGCTCAATCTGACCCCAGGGAAGAACTAAAGAATTCACTGGCCTTTTTTGGTTCGTGTTAAATTTATTTCTGTATTATCAGGTAAAGGCAATTAACTTACATGTAAAATATGTACAGATGCATAATTCCATGTTACAAATTCCCTAGATAACATCAGAAAGCCAGAAAATATCCAAAATCCCACTTTCGACATTTTCTCGGAACTTCATTTTGTAACGTTCTTGAATTACCTCCCTTTTCAGAAATCCTCTAAAGTTGCAAATGTAGGCTTTAGACCCATACAAATGACATTTTCACACTTAGAATAAATGACATTACTAAAGAAAAGACAGCTTAACATCAACTTCTTAAAAATGAAAAATGTCACATTTACCTTTAAGGACCCAGACTGTAGTAAAATAGTCAAAATCCCTGTTGGCAACACACCAATTACTTTTCAACCAAAATTAAGTCCCTCAATCAATAACCTGCAATAAAAGAAACAAATTCCTAGCATGAATGAAGAGTAAAGCTTGAAAGAAAATGCTATGATTAAACAGCAAATATGAAATCAGTGTGAAATTTACCAATCACAGATATCTGACATGGCCGCCAAATTCACTGAAAAATGAGCCGTTTTACGCAAAATTCAAATCCTAGTAGTAGCCACAAGGGAAATGATAGCCAATAATAAGCTTGCTTTGTGTAAAGTAGAAACCATGCAAAGTCTGCAAATGCACCAAAAAGTATATGGTTACCATCTACTTTTTTCACAATTTTTCATGGAACTCATACCAGTCAATTTAACGCCTTGCAGCAAGCCAAAATCCGCAACCCCACCACTTTCTGTTTCTGGCGTCACTGGATGCAGGCAAACAGTGTAAAGCTCATGACCTTTTAGTTTCGCATCCGGAAATGACCCCAAATTCATGTTTTATATTCATTTAATGCAACATTTTCTTTCTTTACCATCAAATATCTGCTCAAAACTTGACTTTTCCTAATATTTCTGATTTTGACCATGGCCACTTCGAATATTTCACCCTCTACTGTAGTCTGGGACCTATGTATCAAATTCACGACATTTTGTTCGCCGGAAGTCAATACACCACAAAATAGTTCGTCCGAAGTCTGTCGTCTGCAAACGGAAAATAACGGTCATCAAGGTAAACAAAGATGGCCGACTTTGACAGCTGTCTAAATTTTGCTGCGATGAAGTTATGTTTAGATGATCTAGAATTAAAAGATAAGCAGGAGAGGGTTTTGAAATCTGTATTAGATTACAAGGACACAATTGCGGTACTACCGACGGGATATGACAAAAGTCTCATTTACCAGTTGTTGCCCTCTATGTTATCGGTAAGTGTCCATGGATAATACAGAACGCTGAAAAACGGAAACGCACATAGATCTCCCATAGATCTTACGTTGTAAATATCCTAAAAACACAGCGAAAATCTACACATAACACAATCGTAAAAATTTGATTAATTATCACTGTAAAGATCAAAAGGGGAAAAAACAGGATTGTTTTTGCTGATTCCAGTTAACTGTCTCATATCTATTTTGACGCCACTGATTAGTGAGCTTGATAAAAAATTTCAGAGGTTAAAATGTTATGATGGAACAATTGTTGGTTAGTACTTTCAGTTATCATGCACATATTTGCCAAAAATGAAAAACATTATTATACTTCTTCAATTTTCTGATTTCCCCTAGATTCAAAAGATTAGCAAATTGAAATATGAAACCCAAAACTTAAACCCTAATATAAAAAATAGATGCATAAATCATTGTCAAATGTTATCGGAGTTTAACCCCCAATAGTGCCCATAAATTCTGAGTTTCAAGTACAATTGTGTTGAGTGGTACCAGAGATATTACAAAAATATCAAAGTTTTTGGAAGACAGTGAAGCTGACACATACAAGGATGCAGACAAAAATCAGGCTATGGCAATACCTTGGGTTTTCTCTGTAAACAGCCGCACTAAAAAAGGGATAGTCAGATGTCAATCCTGGTTACACAACAATTGGAATGATATGCTGCTTTGGACTCAATATTGTTATTTCATCGATTCATGAAAAATATTGTGCATGCAGGTAATAATTTTTTTTCATGTGGATTTTTCTTCCTTTTTTTTGCCCCTAAAACATGAACATAAAAATATGGCTATTCAAGGAAAAAAGACAGACTAGTTTAACTGGATCCATTGACATTTATTTCACAATAATGAAAAAATCCAATCTTTCATTCGAAACATCAAGATTTTGCCATATTTGAGAGACATTTTGAAATGTGTTATATTATACACATAATGCCTTATATTATATGCATTGTTGGCAAAAGATTTTGGGAATGGGGACCAAAAGAACTAATTGCTGGATTTGTGAAATCAAGTGAACCTAATAATTTCAACCATTGCCACACGTTTTTTGACGCCTTTCATGAAAAGAGAGTTAGAAATTACTTGTGAAAATTGAAGAAGTTGCTTGTAACACGTACTTTCTCTTAATTTCCCCTGATTTCCCATGAATTTTCTAATCAAAAATAAATAAAACAAGAGAACAATGATGATCCTAAATCACTTACCTGTATCATCTGCTTTTTAAACAATGTAACTGGACCCAGATAATTAAAACCACTTTCTTTAAGATTATTAAAAAACTGTGGCCTCTATAGTGTAGTAATGACCTAACAAATGTTCTGGCCAATGTTATCGAAAATTGAGCCTACATTATGGCCTCAAGAGTGTAAACAAAGAAATTGTCATTATAAGGCCCCTTTTCAAGTGTTTTCCATTAGAACTTTCCCATAATAATTGGGGTTCATCCTTATAACGGTTATAAACCTAACACATATTCTGGCCAAGTTTCATGAAGACTGAACTAAAATTGTGGCCTCAAGAGCGTTAACAAAGAAATTGTCTTTAAGGTTCCTCCTTATGACCTAACAATTATTCTGACCAAGTTCGATGCAGATTGAGCTAAAATTGTGGCCTCTAGAGTTATAAAAAGAAATTGCCATGAAGGCTCCTTTTCCTGTGTTTTACGATAGAACCTTCCCATAATCAATATGGTACATCCTTATGACCTTTCAACTATTCTGTCCAAGTTTAATGAAGATTGGGTCAAAACTGTGCCCTCTAGAGTGTAAACACTTCAATTGTTGACAACAGATGACAGACATGCAACAATGACATAAGCTGATCACCATGAGCACTTCTTGCTCAGGTGAGCTGAAAAGGCGCAATATTTTGTTAACTTGAAATTGTTGTCTGCAACTTGTTTCAATTTGGACTGGTCTAAAATTTTGTTGCTAAGTAAAGGCTTAAGAAGAATCTCCTCAATCATTATCTGATTAAGTTATTGCCACACTCTCACCTTTTTGACACCCATTAATAAAAAAGAATAGAAAAATATTGTGGAATTTGGCTTGTATGAAGTGAATTCCACTTTATCCACAATGTTTTCTACCCCAAAATCAAACAATTTCATAAATTTCACTATCTAAAAATTGTTGCTTGCAGCTTCTTTGAATTAGGAACAGTCTAAAATTTTGATGTATGGTAATGGGTTAAGGCTGTCTCAAATGTTCAGGTTCCACAACTTCATTCCTAATGATAAGTTGTCAGTGTGAAATCCACATTCCGAATCCCGTGAAAAACAAAAAAAACTGCAGCATGTACACATATGTATTTATTAGTCATTTCTGCAGAGATGGAAAATGATTCAACAGTCCTTGAGACTTTTTCACTGAATATTCAATCTATTTGGCGTTACTCAAAATCATGTATGGGGGTTCGATTCCCTCCCCAGACTTTATAAATAGCTGGTGCAAAAAGGGACAAATTGTCTGGAGGTCCCACATGATTTTGATATTGAACATAATTTGATTGTATATTCATTGAATAAAATTATTATATTTGCAAATCACAATGACAATGATTAATAGTGATTTGTTACTGTCTTGATTTCAATCATTTGGTATCAATTATTAAATAATTTGAAATAGATTAATTTGTTGATTCAATATGATATACATTTATGTTTTTCATTCATTTTTTTACTATTGATTGTAAAAACTTTTTTCAAATTTCTGTTGAACTGAAAATGTTTTCTTTCTAAAATTATATTACCTATCTTTTAGAGCATAGCACAGGTTAATTTTTTTTCATTACCTTCCCGATAATGACTTCTAATCTACTTATTCCATTACCAGACAGTATTTTTTTTTCTTTTTTGATGGGACCTAACTGAAAAGAGTTGCAGACAACAATTTACAGTTTTTGATATTTTAGACTTATTCAAATTTCACGTTCAGAAAACATTGTGTAATATGACAAATTGCTTGTCACAAGCAACATTGAGGAAAATGAAGGTAATGTTTGTAACAAGCTATTTCTTCATTTTACACAAAATTTTTCAAAAACTGTATTACTTGAGCCGTGTCTAAAAGCGTAAATGTGTGGAAATATTTAAAAGAAATATATTTTATCCTGATATACCTTACAATAAATGTATGTAAAACCAAACTGCATTTGGTCATAGGCTAGATTTTACTTTGCATCGTTGATGTTTATATTGTTTATCTAGCTTGAGTAACATACTTTTTTACTAAATGTATAATGTTGGTTGCTTGCTTATTTTTTTATTTTATGTATTATGTTATATGTTTGCTACATGGGTTTGAATAAGCAGGGTGAGACTTGCATACAACATTTTACTCATTTTTTAAGGCCATGTTCCAGAGACATATGATTGTCATTGTGGTAACACCTTTAACTGCTATCATGGAGGAACAGGTGACTATATTTTTTCCTTTTTTTACAATGTATATTGAGAGATAAAAAAGAGTTTCCCCATTTGGTACTCTTATAACTCATTAACAGATGACAAGTTTTTAGCCTGACTATCTTTGGGGTGAAAAATATACTACAAGCAATTTCTTCTTTTTCAACAATTTTTCCCAAAGCTTTCTTTTTGAAGAGCTTCAAAAGGTGGGATTGTTTGTGAATGGTTTTAATAACTGTCATATTACCAAGCTTCCTTTTGGTTTCATCCATAATCCTCTGCACCATAAGTTAAATGTATTAATTTGATTTAACCCATTACCAAACGGCACAATTTTAGACTGGTCCAAGTTCAAGGATGCTGTAGACGACAATTTTAAGTTGATGAAATTTAAATGCTTTTTACTTTTAGGGTAGAAAACATTGTGGATAATGAAGAAATTGATTGTTACAAGCAATTTCTTTGTTTTCCACAATGTTTTCCTACGATTTTCTTTGTTGTGGGCTTCAAAAAGCGTCATTGTGTGGGAATGGGATGAGAAATATTGGTCATAGAGTATTGTGAGTACTTAATTTACACTTCTTTTCCATGTGTCTATTGAAGACATTAACCAACAATTCAGTAGTTTATAGTTAGAAAAAGATAAATCACATAGGAAGAATGGATTAAAACAATGGAAACTATACAAAAGCATCAGCTGTAATTTGGTGCTTCATTAAGAAATCAAGGGAAGAATAACACAAGACTGATAATACTCAATATTGTAACAACTCATATTGTTTAAGACTATATGGATGCATAGAAATCATTGGAACAAAATACAAATTGTGTCGTATCAATTTTATATTCAACAATATTTCTTTTACAATTAAGTAAATTTTATTCTAAAATTTAATTTTTTAGTGAAACAGTATGCTTTTACTAAATCCAACTTAATCCCTCACTTTTACGCCCCTGAAAAATATGATTTTGAAAAAAGTTGTATATAATCATGAATGAAGACATTGTTTGTAGCCAATAACTTCTTCTTTCTACACAGTATTTATATCACAAAATATGACTAATATGAAAATCTCATGAAGTAAAAATTGCCATCTGTAGTTTCTTTGAATTTTGACAAGTCTTATGTTTTGTCATATAGTAATGGGCTAAACATCACCGTAGATCTGGGTTACTTTAAAATGACTCAATATTTTAACCAAATATTTTCACACAGAGAAAAAAATCTTGATTGGTCACAGGGGACAATTTAATGTATAGTTCAATTGATTAACAGTAGAAAACAAAGTGAGAAAAGTTAAATCTACTTTTCCTTAACCCATTCCCATACAATGATGCTTTTGGACGCCCCTGAAGAAAAACAATTAGGAAACATTTAATAGAATGGAGAAATTGCTTGTAACATGCAATTTCTTCATTTTTCCACAATGTTTTCTACCTTAAAAGTTGATTGATTGATTGGGGTTTAACGCCGTTTTTAACAGTATTTCAGTCATATCGCGGCGGCTGGAGCACCTAACAATGGATTCCTGGTATTTCTCACACCAGTACTACCACTACATCCTTTCCAAGCCCCCAGCTGCTATCCCACATAGGTCTACGATTATCGACCCATTGGTGGGAGACAAATAGTCAGAAAGGATGAGTGCCGCCGTCGGGAATCGAACCCGGGACCTCTAGATTGACAGTCCGACGCGCTACCAACTGCGCTATGACGGCGGCTACCTTAAAAGTTGAAAACATCTAAAATTCCATAAAGTTTAAAATTGTTCTGTGCAATTCCTCTCTATGTGGACCAGTCTAAAATTTTGCTGTTTGGTAATCATTTAAATATATTTTCTTGAGAGCTTAAAAAGTAAGAATCATGTTCTAATAGATTGACTATCATTATAGGTTCATGGTTTGCGTTCGAGAGGAGTGAGTGCTTGTTACTTAAAATACCGTGGCTCAGGGGGGAAAACTTTTGACTGTGAGGATGAAAGTGAAAGTGAAGAAAGTACCAGCACAGGTACTGTGTTTATCTGAATTCCTATCTCTTTTCTACAATTACTCTTGCAAACCACAAAAGTCCATCCCTTGTCAAGTTGTGCTCAGAATATTTCTGCTTTGGTAGGAGGTATAGAAAAAGATCAGACCAATTTGACGTCTGATCTTAATCTACAATACCTGAATTTCCCTGTCAAGCCAGACTTGTTTATAATTGGAGAATTTATATTCAAAATGATATCGACCCATAAAAATGATTTCCAGTGCTTTCAGTCAATTGCTTCATACTATTTTGGAAAGAATCTTTAACCATGACCAGGGTTCATTCTGCAATAAACAATCATCCAAGAGGCATAAAAGAATAACAGGTGTTATTTTAACCCTTGTCCTGCTGAATATTTTTCCTCTTTACTCTAAATTTTAAAACTTTGACATAAATAGATATATCTTGCATTCAAAGATTTCTCTCAAAAGAACAACAATGAGCATGTAGTGTAGGCTAGGATCAGAGTACATGTCTGTGCAGGCTGATCTAAGTCTATATACCTGCCTAATCCATCGTCAAAGCAGGATTATACCAGGATCAGCATGATAAGGGTTACATTATTTGTTTTTTTGAATGGGGTTTTACGCGCATTTTAACAATCTTTCAGTTATATCATGGCGGCTGGAGCACCTAACAATGGAATCCTGGTTAAATTAACTGAATTTGAAAATTTCAAATCAATTTTATTTTGTTTGAGCAAATATTTCATACATCATAACTGGAAACCTGAAAAGAAAATAGTACTGAACAATTTACACTGTAAAAAATGGTCTTATTGTTATATTGACCCTTGTCATGCAGAATAAAACCATCTACAGAACTGTGTTAAAATCAGATGACTTAACCCTTTCCTGTTCAATCCCTGTTTTTTTCCCCCAGTATTTTTTCTACTTGAGAAAACATCGTGGAAAAAGAAGAAATTGCTTGTAACAAGCATTGTCTTCTTTTGCCACAATATTTTCTACCAAACTGAATTATTATTTTTCAAATAAAATCAAATATAAAATATTGTCTGTAAAATCTTAGAATTTGGATAGGTCTAAAATTTTGCAAAACTGGAAAGGGTTAAAGCACAGAAAGCACTAATTGTGGGTTGACAATTATTTATGAAATTTATGGAATAAATAATACTGGCTTTAAAAGGGACAAGCATGAGGCCCAGACAAAGATCAGATACACACAGGCTGATCTTTGTCTAAACCTGCAAAAACAGGAATACTCTGGGTTCAGCATGACAAGGGTTAAAAGTTATTTTGGTTTGGTTTCTTTCAACCCTTTTGAATTAACACTCTTCACATGCCTTTGAAAACTTGAATTTAATCCTCTTAAAGAATCATGGTATCCAAATTGTTTATAAATTTTTTTTGGAATATTTTTTGTGACATTCTGTTACTTGAAAATTTACTAATTACCGCTATACAGGTCAAATTTCAGCTCAACTTTTCTCAAAATTTCTGAAAATTGTTGTACAGTTAAAAAAGTAGGATTCTGCCCCATACCATGGGAAATTGGCTTTAACAACAATTTCCTTTTTACAAAAGTAAAGGTCTCATTTTAAGCTCATTCTTTCTCACAATTGCCAAAATAATGTATATATACAATATTTTGGCAATTACTAGAAAAACTGAGCTTAAAATGAGACCTTTACTTTGGCTTAAAATGAGACCTTTACTTTGGCATAAAGGATAATTTTTATAATTTTCTCTCTTGAATACAGTGACACAACTTTCTAAAAATGTTTGTATTGTGTAAAAGTTGATCCTGAATGGATATGTTGACAATGAATGTAATGAAGGAAAAGTGGCCTTAATGAAAACTTTTTGTTTAATTGAGTACAGGTCACAATTCTTCTCAAACTTGGTGAAATTTTGTATGGTCATTGGGAAGGTTACTAATGAAAATAGTTATCTTTACAACTATATTCAGGGGAAAAAAGGCCTGTAATTCATTCCTACACAGCATAACTTGAGAACAGGTTAAATTGAAAATTGACTATTCGGTAGTGTAGTAAATATTGTGTAAAAAGAAGAAATTGCTTTTTACAAGCAATTTCTTTTTTTCTAAAATATTTTCACGGTTATAAATTCACAGCAATGTAAAAACCAGGGATTGAATATGTTAAGTTAAGAAGGGTAAGTTCAATCCTTTGTTTGTACAGGCAGTAAACTTGAACTAAGCAGGGAAGTCTCAGTGATGGACCTGATGGCTGGAAAATTTAGTATTATTTATACTCACCCAGAGTGCCTATTTGACAACAGAGATATGAGTAGGATGCTAAGGTCAAGAGTATATAAGGAACATTTGGGAGGTATTGTCATTGATGAGGTGCATATGATTCAAGAATGGTAATGAATTATCTACATTGTTGATATCCATTTAACCTAATATCAGATGACAAAATTTTAGACTAGTCCATACTGATAAGAGTCATAGGCAACATGTTTAGTTCATCAGATTTTTGAAAAAATAATTTTTTCGAGAAAACATTTTAGGAAATTCAGGAATAATTTGGGAATAAGGAATTTGTTTTCCACACGAAAAGACTCATTATCACTTCATTTTTCTTATTTCAATTGTGAGAGAAACATCAATTTCAAAGCTGAATAGTACTGAATTTTAAAGAAATACCTTTGATATATTTGAAGCATATGTAATACACGATAAATGGAAAAAAGGTTATGATATAGTCTATGGTTATTTCTATACTGGATTCAGCAAAGCTTATAATAGTATTATGATCCATATTTTTGCATATTTTTGTGCAAAATATTTTATCATTTATTTGCAATTTTTACATCTTTTTGTGTTTCAAACATTGGCTGAAAAAGGGTTTATATTTATAAACTTATATTTTGAGCCTTTGTTAGGTGATTTTCAATGTAACACTTGTTGTGGTTAGGATATTGTTTTTCACACCTTTAAAAGCATATACCTTGATCTTGTTTGGACAACAAATGGCACAACATTCCAATCCATTTGTCTTTGAATTGGTCCTCACATGTCAATAGACTATTTTTGATCTTAACTGTCTCAAGTAGGTTTTAAGCAATCAAGCTAACTAGTTGAAGTCTTTATGACCAATTATTACCTTTTTGACATGAAAGTTAATTCTCAATCTGTTTGTCAAGCTGCTTAATTATGTCACCTGGAAACGGTTGCCCATTTAAAGCCACAGACTTTTTCAAGAGAGTCATTCGATTTTGACTGTTGAATAAAGTGTGTTAAACCGGGCAAACTATTTGTTTTCCAGGTAAGTCAAATTTATCTTTCTCTTTATATTTTAAATATCTTCTCTTGTAATAATTATTGATATCTATTTTTGAACTTTGAAGTCTAAAAAATTGTTATTTGGGGTTTTTGTTTTTTGGTCAAACTAATGTTTGAACCAAATTAGACTTTGAGCTACATGAATGATTTATTGTGAATAAATGCATATCTGCACCATTTAGAAACTGAATTTGTCTGTCTGTCTATTTGTCTGTTTAATTAAACATACATTGCAAGAATGAGAGTAATTCTTCTTACATTTTAGACAATTATGCTTTTCTTGCAATGTTGTGGTAAAGCTGAATTTCGCTATTGTATTGGCTCACTGATATTTAGTCTCTATTCTAAATTACTCCTTTACATTATCGTTTTCAAAGATTATTTGTAATTTCTCCTTTTCCCTAATTATTTACTAAATTTGATATTTGACTGTAATATGTACTAGGCTTGATTGGAGATTGCAGAATGTTGGCCTTATAAAGAATTCTATGTTCATGTAGTAATTTAGGTGAAACACTATTCCTGCGTATTCGCATGTAATGTGTTTCTCCTCTTACTACAATGGGTTGCAACTTTAACAATTTTGAATGTTTTAAATATGATGATCTTCTATCTTCAACATTGTGATTTCTATGCTTTAATAACTTGTTGTGACAATAGATTGGATCATGTATCCAGGGATACAAATATGATGCGTACTTGTGTACCTCTCACAGAGCCTAATTCCCCACATTTGTTCTGTTTTGCATCACTGAATACATGCCCCTCTCAGGTTGCTCACAGCAAGTTACATTTTGTATATATGTTCTTGTCATTCGATTTTGACTGTTGAATAAAGTGTGTTACACCGGGCAAACTATTTGTTTTCCAGTATTCTCCCCTTCTGGGGTAGGGCCAACTGTGTTCCAATGTTGACTCCCAACTTTGAGTCAAATCCAGAGGCTTACCAATCCAAATTAGGACTCCACCAATTCAAAATAATCCCATCATTATAACTGGTGGAGAATGACGATCCTACATACAATTGCGAACCTAGTACAAGTGGATTTGTGTACCTTGGAGAAATCTGCAGGATGTAGTCCTGGAACAAACATATGGAACACCCAAACAACTGGACTTACAAACACACCACGTGCCCGATGAACTGCACCGTGTACCAAAAAGAAACAGAACTTAAAAAATGGATGAACCATTCACAATCTTAAGTAAAACATTCACATACAGAAAATATGTCTTTTGAACTTGAGACTTAAATTCTAAATTGAAATGTATTGGTAATTTCATTGGCAATTCTTAGGTCTGACTACTTGATCCGCAAGCTATGTTGGGTTGAAATAAATACTTCTTTGAACCATTGTTTCTTTAGGCGGGTCCATCAAAAACTTCAAAATTTTCCCCATATATGAGATTTCTAGACTCTCATTTGGGTTATTTTTTTTCTTTTCTTTTTTCAATGGTTTCCTTGAAGAACGACTTGTTTCTTCTTTGCTGCTTGTGGCTGATATTTGCTGATCATCTTGGGATTTTTTATTATACCATATATCCAATGTACATGTTAATTACTATATCATCATTAAAACATTGGTACTACCTTTATTTGTAAAATGCAATATGAAATTGCGGAATGGCAACTGTTGAGATCCATTATGCATTCAGTAACTTTTACATGTGATATTGAATTATATATCATACAGAAACATTTGATTAAAATTCAGTTTCTGAGTGAAATATACTCTTCTATCATCTCTTCACTACTTTATGCTTTTTTAAATAACTAGGTGTATTTGTAAGAGGCTTAATACAATTTAGAAACAGTGGCGAAATGCACTGGTTTATTTTCTTATGTATTATTACCTTCTTATATGTGCTTTTAAGCAAGATTTCTGAATTGGGCAATTTTTCTTAGTGAGTCCATAATTATACAGTTTATGCTGTGACAGGTATAATTAAGTAAAGTTCATACAGAAGAAGCTGTAAAAATACAAGCTGGTATAAATTTCTGTCTATGTAACAAGCTTAGCCTGTTAATGACTCGCAGAAAACCGTCTGGAAACACTGACACCATTTTGAATTGCATTTGAGTATGTGCATCTGCATGGAAGTTTTCTGTCTGTTTTCAATTCAAATTCATAGGAAACCATTGTTACAATATGCAATGGGTATTTTTCAGTATGATTTTGAATTGTAATGTGGTACTTCAATTATACATCAACAACAACAAAAAAAAGATCACTTAACAGCTGGTCTAGTATGAAATTCTTGTATTTTTATCTATGATACTTTTTGTTTTGTTATTTTACAATGGTGTATCTTACGCATGTAAGGAACTTGTTATGCACTTTAACAATAGTTTTATGCTATTTGGTTTATTCGAAGTGTAATATATTATTTGTTATATTTGAAAATGTTACTTCGAACAATGAAGAACTACAAATGACCGAAATGGCTTTGTTAAAAAATGTTGCTTCGATCAATGAACAACTACAAATGACGAAAAATGTCTTTGTTAAAAATGTGTGCACAAATAAATATTTAAAATTTCATTATACAGGTCGACCATTGTAAATAAACTGTCTTAATTTCATTTCATTTCATGATGATCCCGTATGATCCATATTCTTTGTATATAACTTTGGGGACCAAAGTTAAAAGAGTGTGGAAGGAATTATTATGATCCATAATTTTGCATATTTTTCCGCAAAATATTTTATCATTTATTTGCAATTTTTACATCTTTTTGTGTTTCAAACATTGGCTGAAAAAGGGTTTATATTTATAAACTTATATTTTGAGCCTTTGTTAGGTGATTTTCAATGTAACACTTGTTGTGGTTAGGATATTGTTTTTCACACCTTTAAAAGCATATACCTTGATCTTGTTTGGACAACAAATGGCACAACATTCCAATCCATTTGTCTTTGAATTGGTCCTCACATGTCAATAGACTATTTTTGATCTTAACTGTCTCAAGTAGGTTTTAAGCAATCAAGCTAACTAGTTGAAGTCTTTATGACCAATTATTACCTTTTTGACATGAAAGTTAATTCTCAATCTGTTTGTCAAGCTGCTTAATTATGTCACCTGGAAACGGTTGCCCATTTAAAGCCACAGACTTTTTCAAGAGAGTCATTCGATTTTGACTGTTGAATAAAGTGTGTTAAACCGGGCAAACTATTTGTTTTCCAGGTAAGTCAAATTTATCTTTCTCTTTATATTTTAAATATCTTCTCTTGTAATAATTATTGATATCTATTTTTGAACTTTGAAGTCTAAAAAATTGTTATTTGGGGTTTTTGTTTTTTGGTCAAACTAATGTTTGAACCAAATTAGACTTTGAGCTACATGAATGATTTATTGTGAATAAATGCATATCTGCACCATTTAGAAACTGAATTTGTCTGTCTGTCTATTTGTCTGTTTAATTAAACATACATTGCAAGAATGAGAGTAATTCTTCTTACATTTTAGACAATTATGCTTTTCTTGCAATGTTGTGGTAAAGCTGAATTTCGCTATTGTATTGGCTCACTCATATTTAGTCTCTATTCTAAATTACTCCTTTACATTATCGTTTTCAAAGATTATTTGTAATTTCTCCTTTTCCCTAATTATTTACTAAATTTGATATTTGACTGTAATATGTACTAGGCTTGATTGGAGATTGCAGAATGTTGGCCTTATAAAGAATTCTATGTTCATGTAGTAATTTAGGTGAAACACTATTCCTGCGTATTCGCATGTAATGTGTTTCTCCTCTTACTACAATGGGGTGCAACTTTAACAATTTTGAATGTTTTAAATATGATGATCTTCTATCTTCAACATTGTGATTTCTATGCTTTAATAACTTGTTGTGACAATAGATTGGATCATGTATCCAGGGATACAAATATGATGCGTACTTGTGTACCTCTCACAGAGCCTAATTCCCCACATTTGTTCTGTTTTGCATCACTGAATACCTGCCCCTCTCAGGTTGCTCACAGCAAGTTACATTTTGTATATATGTTCTTGTCATTCGATTTTGACTGTTGAATAAAGTGTGTTACACCGGGCAAACTATTTGTTTTCCAGTATTCTCCCCTTCTGGGGTAGGGCCAACTGTGTTCCAATGTTGACTCCCAACTTTGAGTCAAATCCAGAGGCTTACCAACCCAAAATAGGACTCAACCTTTCCAATTTTCAAACTAATCGCATCATAATAATAGAAAAACAGGACTTGCACTAATACTGCAACTCATTCAGGTCCAATTGAGAAAAAACATGCTATTGCACAAACCTCCTATCTTTCTTGAGCAAGTCGTTATATTCAAAAATGTATTGATAGATTTTTATTTCACCTGGTTGAAGGTCATAGTAATCTATTGCAATCGTGTTTTGTCCATCATTGTGTCGTGCGTTGTGTGCTATGTTAACTTTTTACATTTCCAAATTCTTCTCAAGAACCCTTGGATTGATTTCAATCAAACTTCGCAGGAAGTATCCTCATAGGAAGACGCTTCAGCTTTGTACACATCATGGAGTTATGTCCCCTTTGGGCCCCATAAGGGGCCAAAAATGGTACATTTTTAAAAATTCTTCTTGTCATGAACCGAATGTCGGATATAATACACATTTGGTATTTAGAGTCTTTAGGACGAGAACTATCAAGTTTGTACCATAAAAAATCTGTTGAGAAATGGCTGTATTGGGGGAGCGGGACAAATGTAGGGGAGGGGGTTTCATAAGCTGTCACAAGTTTAATATAGGCTTGTTTAGTGAATTTTTAAAAATCTTCTCCTAAGTTAAAAGGCTCAGAGCTTTGATATTTATAGCATAATCTTGTGAACTTTTATCTGTTTTTTTTTTTTTGCTCTTTGGACTCAGGTGACTGATAAGGCACTATGGGCCTCTTGTTTGTTAGTGAAAATACTTTCCTTATAAGATTTCAAATCGGTTTACAAGTGTGCTTTTATTTCATGCTTATTTTATGTATGTGTTTTGATTCTACAATGATTTCAATTCATTTTTGCTTATGTGGCATATATTATAACATGTTTTCAAACCATTAGGTATCAGGAGTGATAAAGATTTATGGAAATATGTTGATTTTGTAGGGGGCAAGACTTCAGACCAAAATTTCGGCAGCTAGGCGAGTTGACTTGCCTCTATCCACATATATGCCATATAGCAATGACTGCGACAGCAAAACCACAAACCATAAAAGAACTTGAAACAAGATTAATGTACAAAAATGCTGAAATCATAGCTGTGAACCCAGACAGGCCAAATATAAATCTTGATGTAGTAGTAAGACCTCCAAATATTAGAAAATTAGATAAATATAATTCCTTTGTACAACCTCTTGCCCAGCAATTAAAAACTGAATTACACCAATTTCCATTAACCATTGCCTATGTTGAAAATTTGGAAGCACTTGGGTACTGCTATCAATATTTGTCAAAGACACTCAAGGAAATGCAGTATAATGGGAAAGAGCCAATTCCTGAAAATAGATTGTTTGCTCAGTTTCATACAGATTACACATCAAGTATGAAGAAACTTATCATACTTGATATGTCAAAAGAAGTCCCAACTACACGTCTCCTTCTGGCTACTGTTGCATTTGGTATGGGAATGAATGCACCCTCAGTGCAACAAGTTTTACATATGCGACCACCTGTAAATTTAGAAAGTTACGTGCAGGAGATAGGGAGAGCTGGTCGGTGTGGTCAAAAGGCAAAAGCAGTTTTATATTACAACAACAGTGACTTGGCATCAAGCAGGAAAGGAATGACCCCAGAAATGGTCAATTATTGCAGAAATGATGTTTTATGTCTCCGCTCTTCCTTAGTTAGTTATTTTGGATTTGATGAGGTGTTGTTTCAGGATGATAAAGAGGATTGTTGCAAAAACTGCAGAAACCATACTAAATCTGATTCTTTCAAAATTAATTAATGCGGAGTCATTTTTGTTATAATATTCAACCTTTTGTTAAGTTATCTATTTTTGGATCAAAATTTTGTAAAACATATGATCTTGTAAATAAAGTAAAATGCAAATCTTTTATGGGTGACATAAATGTCTTAACTTCAGCTTGAACATGCTGTACTTTTTGCCTTTAAGTTACCATAAAAAGGAAAGGATGAAAAGAAATATCAGAGTTCAAAATTCACTTCTTGTAAAAAGGTATGATTTGATTGGTCAATCAATCTATTTATTGATAGCAGTTACCTGTAATTAGCATTTCATGATAAAGAATCCTACAATTTATCCTTTTTCCCCATTGTTTTACATAGATATATTTTGTTTCTGCAAGAAGCATTACAAATAATATAAGAGAATGAGCGGTATATTACATTGTGACTGTATATAAAATGTCAAGTGAAGTATCAGAAATAATATTTGAGCCAGTTTATGACATTTTAAACCAAAACACATGTGTGTAAAGTAAAGACTAACATCAGCCTGTGCATTTACAAGTCTTGTTCAGAGTCCTCAATAAGCATTCTAAGGTTCCTTTATAACTAAAAGCTATTCATGCAACCAGCAAGAATTCAAAATGCCTGAGCATAATACACTGAGTATGCTGAGTATCTGCCTTTCATGTGAAATGGTTGGAAATGACACACAAGGGCTCATTTAATTTTTCTATGTAGGACTGATATCTATTTCTCTGATGCTTTTTGCTAAGAGTAGAAAGCAAATTAAAACAATGTTTCTGTTAGATTATGGCTAGTACACTTATTCAAGAAATAATTATCCAATTACCAAACAATTTGTGTTTTTACACACTGCTAAAAAACAACTTTAAAAAAAGTGAGAAAAAGACAAATAGCTTTCAATTATCAAATATTCCAACTCTAACAATGTTTTCAACCCAAGTAGTTACTTTTTAGGAACATTTAAAATTTTGTGTCTTTGATCTACATAGTTTATGCATTATTTAAAATGGGCAAGTTCTGTAGTTGATATCAGTAAGATCTCAGATAACTGTAACATTTTACTTACACTATGATACTATAATGACATATTTACGTCATTTTTAGCTTGGCTTTTTTTTCGGAGAAAACACGAGGTATTGCGGAGAAAACCAGATGTATTGCTATAGCCTTCGTGACTTTGTCGTTGTGCAAAAATTTTGACATTTTGTGATATCTCTGGTTCTACTAAAGGTATTCACTTGAAACTTGGCACACTTGTTCACTATCAAAAGAGCAACCTATACTATCAATGGGGATGACTCTAGATGCATCTTGTGCTTTTATCCACTCTCCAGCACCCAATAGCCGAGTGTAGGCACTAGCAATCTACATGATTAATCGACATAGTTTGGTTAAAAGAAGTTTTATAAATGACCTCTTTGAAGGTCCAGGCTTGATGTTTCTTTGTTTAAAAGGGATCTGCTCTTTCATTGACATTTACATAGAAATTTACTCTAATGTTTCTCAACTCAAATCTAAAATTGATACTTATGTAGTTGGTCCAGGTATTTCGGTACACCTTTGCATAAGACAAACAACGGTATAATGCCATCATCTTAAAGAATGTAAATCTTACATGTGAAACAAATTTTCATCTTTGGATCTTTGCTAGAAAACATGGGTTGGACTTGACTTCTTTTATTTTCAAAAATTGACATTTTATCTGAAAAAATCCTCTGAAAGCCAGGCTATTTTTTTTTCAACATATCTCATTAATATACTCTTAAAATTGTGTTAATTTCATTAAGATTGTACCAATTATCTGATTGTATCTGACTAACTTAAATGAAAAATTATATGCAGTTTTATATGGAGTTAAACTTAATAGTTCAAAGACAGAATGAATATTAGATTTAATCTTGAACATCATTTTCTTCTATCATAGGTAGGTCCATTAATAGTCTCTCAACATTTGACATGACATCCCTAGTAAAAACTGCACGATCAAATTCAAAAGGAGTTTTACCTATTAGAATTTTTCTTTGGCAATTGTTCCACAATTGGTCTTGCTGTAACTGACCTGTTATTACTTGAATATCCCTTTCTCTACTTTTTGTTTTCTGCGTTGTACTAACTTTTTTCATTCCTGTCACTGTATCAAAATTATTTGCAATATCTAAAATTACTGGACCAGCTTTCGTAATATTTATAATAGATTGCTCTGTTTTGTTTGAGCCAAGAGATCGAATCAAAGATTTAAGATACTTAACTTCATTCTCTTTTTGAAGGTCAGCAGCCTTATTTTTACCTTGTTTGCCTTTCATGTTTACATATGAAGCTGCACGTACCTTTAGCGCCATATATGGGGATAATGTATGCTCAGTTTTTATAATATAATCAATGCATTCTGTAAAATATTTTGACAAAGTTGAATGGCTGTAGAAGAATGGTACCATGTGCTTTAAAATGATATTAGTTCTTTTCATGTCGCCTTCTTTTATTGCGTCTTTCATTTGGAGAAGTGTGAAATACCACTGTAAAAAGTTTTTAGCATATGTTTTCATAGTTGTATTTTCTTCTTTTGATGATTTCAGATGTATTTCAACTCCTAGAATTTGAACTCTTAGACCTTTCTTAAGATCCTCTTCACTTGTCGATAGGGAATACTGTTGGTTGTTAATAACCAGTGGTACATGTACTTGTTCTGCATCATTTCTTTTTGTTGTCACTACAAGTTGTTTCTGCCCAACACTGACATTGATATTTATCTGATCCTATTAATGAATGAATAAAATAAATGAAAACCAGAGGGTTATTGGACTTAAAGCGCTCACTTGAGTCATTGAATGCAGAAATAAAGCAAGAGGGCCAGTGGCCCTGGCGCTCACCTGAGAAAAGGCTATTGTTTTTTCAAGGCCTAATACAAACTGGGTCGGGATAAGACCGCCTTTAACATTTAACTCAAATCAACTTTTGTTACCATGCCAACGAATGCTTTCAAGAGATTTAAGATATTATTAAAACGGGGCAAACTAAAATATTTCAGCCCAATTTGGATTGAATTGGCCAAATAGATTTGAAAGGTTTACCTTCTTTATTCCTATTTTATCCTAATCATCCTTTGGCACTGAAATTTTATCAATTGTGATAGAGGTCAATGTATTCATGCAAAATTCATGATTCTTTAACTTCTAGGTAAGGAGATTTTTTTTCTTTTTTATTTTTATTCTTTTTTTTTCAAATTTAGTCTTGTCATAACAACCAGAGTTTTCAACTGATTAAAATTCTTTGGTTCAAATCGGCCAAGTGGTTTCGGAAATGTTTTGATCCATTTGAAGCAAAAAAGGAACCTCTGGAGTGCCCATAATAATTCTCTTAGAAATGTCCTAGTGACCTAATTAATGACCCCTACTCACCTTAACCTCTTTGAGCTTTTGTTAAGAGTGGAATCCGTGGTCTATTGGTAGGACCAGGACACTTGATTGGAGTGTCCTGGGTTTGAGTCCCAACAGTGTCACGGGAATTGTTCTGAGCAAAAATTGAACTCTACATTGCTCCTCTCAATACAGGTATATTATTGGGTTAATGTGAGTGGTTATAAATCAGTGCACTGTGGCTGCACTCAAGCCCTCTGTTAACATTTAACTTAAAACTCTATCATTGGTTAAGTCCTGTAAAGTTGTTGAAAGTAGACTATAAAATAAACTCTTTTTTTAAGAGAAATGGCTTGACAAATGCAATTTCTTCATTCTCCACAATGTTTTCATAAGTGGGATTGTACAGGAAAGGATGTTAAATGGTTTCAAACTACAAAATTAATAGTTCAAAAGTTAATGTGTCCTATTTTAAGGTACTGCATGGACTTAGTATTGAAAAAAACCACTGTGGTTTATTTTACATATATAAATGATAAATATAACACACCTGGATTGAAAATGGTATGAAAAGATCAGCTATTATCTCATCCATTACTTTGTTAAACACTTTCTGTTTATGCTCGTTCCTCCATGATCTTATTGTCTCTTTGATTGACTGGTGTTTAGGAAAATCTTCCATTGAATTCATGCCAAACTTTGTTAGAATGTAGGTGTGAAAATAGCTGGTGCCACTTGTTAAAATGAAATCTTCATGAGCCTTTGAAAAATGGAAATATTAACATAGATGAAGCATTTCAAAATGTTATAATACAATTTTAATGTAAAAATAGCATGTATGAGAAAAAATTATGTGCTCATAATTTAAACATTTTATTTGTTGATGCTGCATCACCACTAAAAATTGTGGTTTTCATTTCAAAACTATATTTCATTTTCTCAATAAGGCTAGAATTAAAATGCAGAAACTTTTAAGTGTGTGTGAACAAAAAGGTTTATTTTAATTTTTTATTTTTGTAGTGGAAAGTAATTATACAGTAAAATAGGTGATATTAGCTAATGAAATGGATGACATTACACAAAATTGAACAAGAGGCCATTGAGGGCCTGAGATTGTCTAATGGCTATATGAAGTTTTCCATACTTGTGGATTTATTGCGTATATGAGGATTTTCTTAATTAGATTTTCATACAGCCCTTTTTCCAATGTTACTTGATGGATCAGACCAAATTAAAAAGGAACTATCTTTACTATAGTATAAAAATTGAATTATAGTTACTTTAAATCGACTCTTTACATTCCCATTCACATTCACTCTTTCAATAAGTATCTTCAGGTTTGCAAGTGTCCCTGGTTCTCTTGACTGTTTGAAGTCCAAGAATTTTCTGCAAAGCTTCTGAATGTATATTAAAAAGATTATTTAAAAGAAAACATTATCTTTATTTCCTAGAGGTATGAAAATAAAAATCTAATCACAAATGTAAAGCAAGAAATGGGTTTAAAGTAGATATGTGGTAGGTTTAATTATTAATTATTAATTATGACATAATGACATTTAGATCAGACAAGCTAATCATCAATCAAATATCTAGAGTTTTAAGTTACATATGAAAAAAAAATGAATTTATCACACCCAAGATAAAGCAAATGCATGTACCAACAATGTCGACAAAGTCCATTATAATACCTTTAAAATGGTTCCTGATCGAGCCAAGTTAAAAAGTATGAGAAATAGCAACAAACTGCGTCCAAATCTATTAGAGAATTTGTCAAAACAAGGTAATAAACATAATTAAAGTTTAATTTTGAAATCAAACCTTGAATAGTGCCCAAGAACTTGATGCAAATGGAATGCTTGTGTCATTGGTTTTTAGGCATTAACACTGATTAAAGTGAAGAATCTTACTTCAAGGAAGTCCTGAACTGTGTGAAACAACTCTATTATAATAGGTTGTAGGTGATCAAAACGCTCACTTTTTGTGTGAGCCCCTGCTCTTAATGATTTTGCTCCTTGCAGTCTCACACGAGTTAGCTGGTCCCCACCTACAGGTACATGCAAATAATCAAGTTCACCACCTGAAGTGATACATAAATATATGCTTCTTGAAAAGAAATTACAAAGAAATCGTGGTTGATTAATTTGAAAATATGCCACAATATTTTTCATTAGCTGTAGATGTGCAAGCACAAATTTCATGAATATTCCATGAAGAATCGCTGAGTTATTGCCCATGATTTGACTTTTAAAAACCTATAAAATCATGTTCAGAAAACTTTTCCTACAGCCTCAGTCAGATTTGCTTTAAACTTGGCAGTAGTGTTAAGTAGGAGCTGTACATGAGGAAGATGCAACTTTCCTGAAAATTCCATTAAGAAATTTGAATTATTGCCCCTCGTTTGCCTTTAACCCTATCTTGAACGACTTACAAATGTTGACATCTGCTCCTACACTTTCAGTTTGATTCACTTTGTACTTTGTAAATTAATTATGACTTGATTATTCCATTACAAAACAATAGCATTTTAAACTGGTTCAAATTCAATACAACAAATCTAAAATTTTAGAAATTGTTTGATTGTATAATCTTTGTCTTCCAGGGTAGAAGTAATTTCAGTATTTTTTCTGAATTTTTTTTTTTTGGGGGGGGGGTGTAAAAAAAAGGTTTGTGTTGCAACAGATTATGATTAACAAAAAATACTAGAAAATACCTCGACCTGTCTGTGTGTACCACCTGTTGATTAACCTTTCATACTCTTCCATAATGTGAATACAATCTTGGTATTTGGCTTCATTGTTTAATGAAATAGGTAGTATGTATAACTCTGATTTTTTGGCCATGTCTTCAGAATATTCATGATGTATATGGTCAGGTACAATACTTGTCATCCAGTCAAAACCAGGGTATCGTTTTAATTGTCTTGCCAAGAGGACTTTCAAACACTCCTTTAAGTATAATGACAAAAAATATTGCTTGACATTTATAGAAATCCTTTTGCGACTTTCACATGGTAGCTACATGTTGTTCAAACTTTAATGCACTATAATGTTCAGGTTGCTGACAAACCTATTTACTTTTTGATAAGCTTAAATTGTATAAAAAAACAAATTAACCCATTCCTACACGAGAAAATTCTAACTGGTCAAAATTGAAAGAAGATACAGAAGACAATTTCAGGTTGATGAAATTCCAATATAATTTGTCTTTTGGGGTAGAATACATTGTGGACATTGAAAAAATTGCTTGAATCATGCAATTTCTTCTATATCCACATTTTTTCCAAAGCTTTTTTCTGAAAGGGCGTAAAAAGGAGGGATACTGTGGGAAAGGGTTAATATCTACATTGAACATAAAGTAATAGTTTAATGGGCATGGCCAGCAATCAGTCAATTATCCCTGATGATCTGAAATTGCTTGCACAGTTTTAAGAGATGAAAATATTAGTAGAACTTATTAGATAGATTGAATATATTGAATGACTTATACATGTATATTGTTCAAAGCCACTCCAGCTATAATACTTTTGTGGACATTTTTACATGTACATTGATTGTGTCATAATACAATTCTCTGCTTATTTGCAACTGATTTTATGAACAAACATTAGATGACAAAATTTTAGACTGGTCCAATTTGAAAGACATTGTAGGCAACAAATCAAACTATGAAAACAGAGAAAAATCAGCTTGTAGGGTAGAAACCATCGTGGAAAAGAAAAAAAAGCTTATGACAAACTTTTTCCTATTTTCTCACATCAT
This sequence comes from Fragum fragum, assembly GCA_946902895.1. Lineage (NCBI taxonomy): Eukaryota > Metazoa > Mollusca > Bivalvia > Cardiida > Cardiidae > Fragum > Fragum fragum. The sequence continues at coordinate 71,975,276 of OX336367.1, read as the reverse complement.
TTTCACTTGCATAAAATCTTGTCTGTGTCAAAACAAGTGATTTTGTAAGTTCTTGTTACTTCTAACAAATGATTTAACAAATCGGTGTTGTAATTAATAGGATTCAACTGTACCTTAAAATGTTTGTACTCATCTGTGGTTGGGATAAAGTTGTGAACAGTCAGATTTATATCATCAATATTAGGTGATGTTCTGTCCTTCTGTTGTAGGTTTAGGCGATCGAATACAAAATCTGAAGCAAAAAAGTGGTAGTCTTTGTCTTTTTCTGTGGATGTCATCCGAATGTCATTGGTTTGCACCCTAGAAAGTATGATGAAAAAAACACTTGTATATTACAAATTTTTTTAATGGTCCAAATACAAAGGTGTTTCAAACGACTATTTGAAGTTGATGAAATTTTAGATTTTTTTTTTTACTTTCAGGGTAGAAAACATTGTGGAAAATGAAGAAATTGCTTGTAACAAGATATTTCTTTGTTTTACACAATATTTTCACAGTTATTTTTCTGGATGGGCTGGAATGGGTTAACTCCAATTCTAACAGTATTTCATTTATATTGCAGCAGCTGGAGCAACTAACCATGGATTGGTGGTATTTCTCACATGAATACTACCACTACACCCATTCAAAGTCCCCATTTGCTCATCTCACCAAGGCTAACTAAATTTCTATCCATTTGTGGGAGACAAATGTTGGAAAGGATATTTGCCACGGCTGGGTATCGAACCTTTGACCCCATGATTGAGAGTCTGAAGCGCCTCCCCTGTGCTATGACCGCAGCTCCAGACTAGACTAAACAGAAAAAACTGCAGACAACATTTAAAAATATGCCACAAGGATATACACATCTCTGCTTGATACTGTGTCTACCTGTGAAGTTTGATTCAAATTCAATGATTAATTTTGAAAAAAGAAAGGTAGACAAGATCGTTCATCAAAGGGCCACAACTCTGTAAATGGACCAATACAAAATTACAATATGCACATCTCTGCTTGATATCAAGTCTATTTGCAAAGTTTGAATCAAATCCATGCAGATGTAGCTGAAAAATTGAGGAAAAAAGAAAAGCTATGAATGGACCAACCTAGCAACATACTGAACAACAAGCTGGCTTCTATATATGCTCCTAACAGAGTTATAGGGGTATAATGATAAACATTTTGCTTAAGTTTCAAAAAGATTATAAGGGGTAAAGATTCATATTTTTAACTTATTCACAGACATATGTAACTCACAAGATGTGTATCATTAGCAGACTTTGATCAATCCATGCAGGGCCGAAATAAAATGTATAAAGACAAAGGCAAACATAAATGTATGAAAGACTTAAGACCCAGTCAAAGGCCTAACTGTTTTTCATGCAGTTTTTAAGAAAGTAAAACAAAACCTGATATCCAAGTTATCTCCATTGAATTTGCCATTCTTCCCTGAAGAAATAGATTGGAGTAATTGTTCCTCGGACTCTTGCCCATAACTGGTTATCAAAGCTCTTTTGGAGTGTTCAGTTAAGGTAAGATGCACTGTGTTAAGTTTAGTCAAAAGCTGAAATATGAAAAAAATCACAAATTCACAACAATATAATATTGATGCAATGAAGAGAAAAGGCTCAGGAAAACATTATGAACAAGAGCCATGTCAGACATGGCCATCCCCCTGCCGTAAAAGCTTGATAGTAAACTGAAGATAGTTAGATTTAGGCTTCTTGTGCACTGGATTTCTTCCCAATGACTTCGATCATAGCTATTATACTTTCAGAGATATGCTCCTGACAATATCCAAGTATGAAAAACAACAAAGGGGAATAACTCAAAAATAGGCAAGGTAGTGATACGGTTCTTGTGCACTGCATATACCCTTGATAACATCTACCCACCCATAAAGATTCATGATCATAGTTATTATACTTTCAGAGATATGCTCTGAACAAAATCCAAATAAGAAAAAAAAGGGGAATAACTATGAATTTAAGCTAGGTAGAGTTACAGTTCTTATGCACTGCACTTCCCCTTTATGATATCTATCCACTCATTAAGTTTCTTGATCATAGCTATTATACTTTAAGAGATATGCTACAGACAAAATCCAGGCATGGAAAAACAACAAAGGGCAATAACTCCAAAAACATGCAAGCAAGAGTTGTGGTTCTTGTGCACTGCACTTCTCCAAAATATGATCGATCAACCTTTGAAGATTCTAGTTGGTAGCATTTATACTTTAGGACAAATTCCTCCGTACAAGTGTAGTGACGGATTGACAAACGGAGACCATTACTATATCCCCTTCGCTGAAACAGCGGGTGATAAAAATGAAAAATTGCTTGAAATTGCTTAAAGAAATGCTGATAACTTGAAAACAATGAAGAAGAGGGACAGAATGGCCCTAAAATTGCTCACCTGGCTAATTTATGATGATTGACAAAAAACCTTGAAAGAACACAGGCATGTTTCACCTTGAGCTGTGATATTGAGGAACATTCATGCAAAGTTTTGTTGTAATTGACCAGATGGTTACTGAAGAGAAGATGTTTAAAGAATCAGCCTTTCGACTGACGATGCATGTCTGACAAAAGGTGATCACAAAAGCTCACCTTGAGCACATTGTGCTCAGGTGAGGTATAAAAATCATAAATAATTTCCAAAAGTCTATGCCTTGGAATTTTCAAATTTTGCATTGTCATAAATGCTCAGAATGAAATTAGTTCATTAAGTAAACAGTTAGCACAATCACAAAGATGAAAATGTTTGCAGCCGGGAAGTTTCAACAAGTGAAGTATAGTATCTCATAAAAGTTTGTGTTTTGGAATAAAGACATATAGACCCCTAAGATTATGTTTCAAGGTCTTTAACTTCAAACATTCCGACTTATGTTGTCAGACCCCATGAATTGAATTTCAATGATTGAGTTCATCATGAGTTTTACATACTAGTACTATGATGCAAAGTATAGAAAGTGTTTGAAATTTATAATCTAATTACCACACAATCCTGCATTTATAAAGACAAAATGAAAATAGCTGTATATAAAATGGTTAGAATTATTGGTATTGGCTGAACTATTTTCTCCTTTTCTCACCATGTTATTTTCAACCATAAGATGACTGTTCTTCATATTCAAACACTTTTCAATAATCAATGATAGAAATTGAACAATAACAATCAAAACATAACAATCAACAAATATCTCAAAGGTTATGATTGATACAATGCTAAATTTTAAGGACTATTATTGGTTAACTAGCAAGGCCTTTGCTGGCATTCGACATTGTCGCCAAAGGGGAAAATAAAAGTTAAATGTCGATAGAAAACCAAATCTAGAGAAAATGCTGATGGGAAAAAAGGCCATGGAAGCAATATTGATTTCCCTATAAGGGGAATTTGAACACCTATTTCACTCAAATGGCTTGATTTTGCTAAAACAACCTTTTATTTTCAAAGGTTTCCATATGATCTAAAATAATATGAAATAGAAGATTTATTCAGTCTGTACCATATACCATTACATCTTTTTTTGATAATTCACCCTTAAGGTCAATACCGTAATTTATGAGATTTTAAATGAAAATTTCAGCAAAAGATGAAAGTATATGGACCTTAACGCTATAACGATAGCTTGATGGGTCCTTTGATTAGTGGCACTATACAACTGTTTGCATTGCACAACAGAACAATCAACATTAAAACCATTTTTACCCTATTATCTGCACTATGTGCAAGCACAACTGTGGAATATAATCGCTGTATAGCTGAAATCCTGTTGTTCCGACTATGAAGAATCATACCATAAATTGTTGCAAGTGTAGCAATTTTTGACAAAGAATTTTCTATTCTACTAAATGCAAGAAGCAAAATATCAAAGAGGCTTGGGCAAACTCTCTTGAATTCAACTATTGCTCTGTTGAATAAATTGATATCTGAGATATTGCATGGCTTGTTATGAAACAACACGCTGTCTTTGTTTGATATTGCTTGCAGTTGACTGTCAACATTTGATAACCAGTCTGGAATATCTAAACCAAGTACTCCCTTCTCAGCATCTAATTTAATTTCTAAATCACTTTCAATTTGATCCACAGATGTACTATTTTTTGTATAAGCATGTTCTTCATATGATATTCTTTTACAGCATTTTTTGTTGGTTCCATAAATCTCTGAAGACAGAATGATATATATATATATATGTTGTGTATCAGTATCATCAAGGTAAATAAATACAATCTGTTTAAGTGCAATAAATGATTAATATTTTAGAACTAGAGGCGCTTGAAAGCCTAAATTGCTCCACAGGCTTGAATGTACTGATTAAGCAAACTAGATTATATTCTACATGCCTCGCAAATAAAGCTTGTCACTGGTTTCTTTTAAATAGTTCAAGAGAAGCCTTTTAAACTGTTCATTGTTTTAAGAAAAAGTCAAATTCTGAAAAAAAAATCATTTACTAAGTCAGGTCAAAAGATATTAGCAAATTTTTCACTGAAAACCATATATGGAAATAAGTCACAATCATAAAAGCCATGATTGACAACCGAGCAAATTCATAAGATGTAATCTGACAAAGAATCACCTGAAGATCATTCCTGTAATATTTGGTTGAAAACCATCTACAGGTTTCTGATAAGATTTTCAAAGTTTTCAGTATGCACCATATATTGACATAAGTCCCACCAATAAACGCCATGCTTTACATCCAATCAAATGCATTGAAATCTGATAGTGGGTCTCCAAAAGACAATTCCTATGAAATTTGGTTGAAAACTATCTCCTAATTTCCAAGAAAAAAATGTTCTTTAAGTTATAACTATATATAAGGTAAATAATACAGCATGACAATGGTTAAATCAAAACTTTTCACAATTGATGCATGAGATTAGCTAATGGCCATAGTGATATCATACAAATTAATAATTAGGCCAAATTCTTCAATGGGAAGGGAAATCTTAATCATCCTCACAATCCTTTTTTGAACAATAAAAAAGAATTCATGAAAACCATTTTGAAACTAGACATTGTCGCAAAACGGACTAATAACCTGCTTGTCCATATACAAGTGCTATCCGCCAAAGAGCCATAACAAAAATGGACTTTTTAATTAAAGGGCCATAACTCAGTCAAAAATCAATGGACCATAACCAAAATAAAATAAGCACATGTCTGACTTATACCAAATCATTCTGTGAAATTTGAATCAAATTCAAAAAATTGAGTGGACATGATTTTTCACCAAAGGGCCATAACTCCATTAAAAATCCCTAACACACATGTATTACTACAAAGTGCAACCCCAAAAGATAATTGGTAAGATAAAAACCCTTATGAAGAAAGATGATGAATTAAACGTAAGAAAGCAGGAATCATCCATATCCAAAATCATGTATATTTCAAAAATTCTAACAGAGTCTGCTGTTAAGCATAACAGTGAAAAAAATGTTTCGGAGGGCTAATACACTAAAATTCTTTTTTGATTTATTACAGCATAAAACAGTTACCTTTTAGTTCCACTCGTAAAGTGTTTTGTGAACGGACATCCTGGGAAATTTTATCTGATCTTCTTGAACTTTCTCTGGTATCTATGAGAGCTTTCACATTTTCAGTTAAAACTTTTTTTTATTTTCATGATCAATAATGTATTTTACACATCTATCACATAGATAGAGAATGTCTAAGTTCTGTCTCAATGGTATATGAGTTGTAAGCATTGATTCTAATTTGAAAGAAGCACAAATCCCTCTACATTTTTTATTGTTCAAGCAGTGTAATCTTTTGTTTGTAGAATTGCAAATTAAACATTTTCTGTGTGGTGCAGCTGCTTTGTTTTTGATACTTCTTTCATCTGTAAAATGCAATATTGGTTGTTTATTCTTGTATCCTGCAATGTTTATTTTAATTTATTAAGATGCAGAATTCTAAATCTTCAAATACTGTAATTAATACTACTGGTTAACTACGATAAATTATCAATGAAGTTCATTTCAAATGAAAAATCTTAACAGATAATTCTTAATACTTGATAGTATTCAAACTGCATACAGTCTGAAGCATGATTTTAATGTTTATTATATACCTAACAAGGTGCCAAATTGTCACAAGATACGCCCGTCACACTGCTTAATATTAACTGGGGGTTTGAATAGAACTGAGGTTATTTTGAATGAATTTTTTTTGTCAAACAAAGTATGAAAAACAACAAAGGGCAATAACTCAAAATAAATGCTTGGTAGAGTTATGGTTCTTGTACACTGCACTCTCACTTGGTGAGCTCTATCCATCCATGAACTTTCATGATTCTAGCTATAATACTTTTAGAGATATACTCCAGACAAGATTCAAGTATGAAAAACAACAAAGGGCAATAACTCAAAAAATAGGCTAGGTAGAGTTATGGTTCTTGTGCACTGCACTCCCACTTGGTGATCTCTATCCATCCATGAAATTTCACGATTCTAGCTATTATACTTTTAGAGATATACTCTGGACAAGATTCAAGTATGAAAAACAACAAAGGGCAATAACTCAAAAAATAGGCTAGGTAGAGTTATGGTTCTTGTGCACTGCACTCCCACTTGGTGAGCTCTATCCATCCATGACATTTAATGATTCTAGCTATTATGCTTTTAGAGATATACTCTGGACAAGATTCAAGTATGAAAAACAACAAAGCGCAATAACTCAAAAAATAGGCCAGGTAGATTTATGGTTCTTGTACACTGCACTCTCACTTGGTGAGCTCTATCCATCCATGAAGTTTCATGATCCTAGCTATAATACTTTTAGAGATATACTCTGGACAAGATTCAAGTATGAAAAACAACAAAGGGCAATAACTCAAAAAATAGGCTAGGTAGAGTTATGGTTCTTGTACACTGCACTCCCCCTTGGTGAGATCTATCCATCCATGAAATTTCATAGTTCTAGCTATTATAATTTTAGAGATATACTCCGGACAAGATTCAAGTATGAAAAACAACAAAGCGCAATAACTCAAAAAATAGGCTAGGTAGAGTTATGGTTCTTGTGCCATGCACTTCCACTTGATGAGCTCTATCCATCCATGACATTTCATGATTCTAGCTATAATAATTTTAGAGATATACTCCGGACAAGATTCAAGTAAGAAAAACAACAAAGGGCAATAACTCAAAAAATAGGCTAGGTAGAGTTATGGTGTTTGTACACTGCACTCCCACTTGATGAGCTCTATCCATCCATGAAATTTCATGATTCTAGCTATTATACTTTTAGAGATATACTCCGGACATGATTCAAGTATGAAAAACAACAAAGGGCAAGAACTCAAAAAATAGGTGAGGTAGAGTTATGGTTCTTGTGCACTGCATTCCCCCTTGGTGAGATCTATACACCCATGAAGTTTCATGATCCTAGCTATAATACTTTTAGAGATATACTCCGGACAAGATTCAAGTATGAAAAGCAACAAAGGGCAATAACTCAAAAAATAGGCCAGGTAGAGTTATGGTTCTTGTGCACTGCACTCCCCCTTGGTGAGATCTATACACCCATGAAGTTTCATGATCCTAGCTATAATACTTTTAGAGATATACTCTGGACAAGATTCAAGTATGAAAAACAACAAAGGGCAATTACTCAAAAAATAGGCCAGGTAGAGTTATGGTTATTGCGCACTGCACTCCGTATTGATGAGAAGAATATAACTGCCAAGTTTAAAGTCAATTGGACTTACGGTGACAGAGTTATGCTCCGGACAAAGAAGTGGACACCAACCGGACGACCGGACGCCCGGACAACCGGACGCCCGGACGCCCGGACACCACGGGTGATCCCATAATACGTCCCGTCTTCGACGGGCGTATAAAAAAGATTTGGATAAAAATCTGGCTATCTATTACAACTCGAAAGAAAAAAAAATCCATAACTCAGGCTTATCAAGAAGTAGAATTGATCAACTTTTGGAAAAAGAGCAGACCAAAAGTTGTATGAAAGCATAATAAGATAAGGTAGAATAAAATCAACCCAATAGTCGATTTAAAAATTAAAAGAAAAAAAGTTTCATCAATGTTAAAAAACTCTCTGAAAAGCAATGGATAGAAATCAAAATATAAAATGCATGCATCCACTTAATATTGTCTGTTTTTATCTGTTTAAATCAATACAGGAGTTGTAGAGAAAAAGAATGAAAGGAGTTTTCATCAGGGGGGGCCATCATTCAGCCATAAATCAGTAGACCATAAAAATATGATAAACAAATCTCCACTTGAGAGTAATTCAATCTGTGGAATTAAATCAAAATCATACAATATTTGATGAGAAAATAAGTGGAAAACAAAATGTATCAGACAAATGGACCAGGCAATAACCTCACCAACAAGCAACTCTTTTTACCCTTTTTAACAAAGATTTCTTGTGGGTGTAAAAAGGCTCAAGATTATCTATTTTGTTTTAATTACAACAATATTCCTCAATTCAACAAGAAATTTGCATTTATCCCCTTTTAACTGTGACCCAGCCTCATATAGTAAAGCCCTAACAAGTGCAATGGCAGGTGACTATGAACATTCTGTGAAAAAAGGAATTATGGAAATACATACAAATGACTATTAGGACAAATAGAATATTCATCCCTTTGCTTCTAATATGATTGATAGAATAGGGTTTAACACCACTATCAACAGTTTTTCAGTCATATCGCTAAGGCTACAGCAACTAACAATTGATTCCTAGTATTTCTCACAGCATCACTATCACTACATCAGTATCCATCCATTGCTAAGAGACAAATGTCAGAAAGGCAATTCACCGTCAAACCAGGGACCCCATGATTGAAAGTCTGGTGCCCCACCACTGCGCTATGACCGCGGCAGGATCCCTAAAATAATGTGAGCTTATGATTATTTACCTGTGTCTGTAAGATCATTTATTGGAAATAATTTCTTTGGAGTCAGAACCACTTTTTCTTTTATACCTGCAATGCATAACATTATATTTGAAACAAATGATGTCTTTTATCAATTTCCATAAGAAACATTTATAAATCAATTAAATTAAAAAGAAATGAATCAATAAGTAAACAAATAGAAATATCATTGCATTAACCGGTATTTCACAAAAAACTCATTTCAATGTAAACCTGCTTAACCTGGAATATACATGTACATGTTTTGACAGGAGTTATAGACATAGATCAGCCTGAATATATGTGCAGTCTTATTATTCACCACATTCTTACCCCTTTCAATCAGTATTCTTTTTCGAAAGATTCATCCATCTCTGAATAGTGCTTCTGGAGATATAGGTGCTTTGATTTTACAGAATTTTATTCAGCATGAGGTTAAATTAGTTAAATGCATTTTCCTTTATCATACTGATGAGTTTACGACTTGGTACTAGATAGTTATCACATTAATTCTTTCATGTAAACAGTTACAGTGTAATATTACCATTTTAGTTATCTTTTTATAACAACTTTTATCAAATATTATTTCTCATAATAGTAAGATGATTACAATCAATTTGATCCACAAACAGGCAACCCAACTTAGTCACACCAATTGTGCTTCTTCAATTTGTAAAGGATAAAAGATGTAGTACAATAAATTTTAATTTGCACACATAGCAAAGTCTAGGAATCACCTCTCAAAATATTGGTCCAATTGTAAGGTAAAAGAGGGATTGAAGTCACAACATTTTGAGACTTTGCATTTTATTTTATGGGAATGCAGATCCTATTGCAAACAAGGGCTTTGTCCACAGGACACAGATGCCCCCACCGGTAGCTTTGATAATAACAAAGGGCAATAACTCCAAAAATTATGCAAGCAAGAGTTGAGGTTCTTGTGCACTGCACTTCTCCTCTATGTGGTCTATCCACCTGTGAAGTTTCAAGTTGATAGCTATTATACTTTCAGAGATATGCCCCGGACAAAATGTAAGTCTTTAAAATAACAAAGGGAAATATCTCCAAAATTATGCAAACAAGAGTTGAAGTTCTTGTGCACTGCACTTCTCCTCAATGAAGTCTATCCATCTATGAAGTTTCAAGTTGATAGCTATTATACTTTCAGAGATATGCTCCGGACATAATGTAAGTCTTTAAAATAACAAAGGGCAATAACTCCAAAATTATGCAAGCAAGAGTTGTGGTTCTTGTGCACTGCACTTCTCCTCAATGAGATCTATCGACCTATGAAGTTTCAAGTTGATAGCTATTATCTATTTCCCCCCCCCACACATTAAGTGGTTGGGGCATAGAAAAGGTGTACTTTTATCAATAATGAATGCTATTTTTTAGTTTCTGCAATGTAACTGTTCTTGTTTCGACACCACATGACACACAACAGGCACTCAAGGAGCACAAAAGCTCACAATAAGCATGATGTGCTCAGGTATGCTAGTAAGGATAGTCTAGATAGAGCTCACATATACCCAAAAAGCATCATATGATCAAATTTTGAAGAGGTCAACTACAGGATGCTATATACAAAATATCTCTATACTAGGCTATGTTATTTCATTCATAACATACATTATGCTTGCATTCTGTATATCAATGGCAAATAGTCTGTGCCTATTAAACCAAAATATGATCATAGGGGCATTACATGAACAAACTTCAGTCCCATGAGAGGTGCTGCATACCAAAAATATATCCTTGATTGATTGAATGGAGCTTAACACTGCTTTTAACAGTATTTCAGTCATATTGCGGCAACTAGAGCACCCAAAAATGGACTCCTGGTATTTCTTACACCATTACTAATACTACATCCTTTCCTAGCCTAAAAATATATGTATTAGACATTCAGTTTTATTGAAAAAATCTAAGTTTTCAATTCTTTGATCCATTATAAAATATGGTGCACCAAGGCCGTGCCTTATCCAGGAGTATCACATAAAGAAACTTACTATAGTTAGAAGTCCCCTAGGAATGCAGCTTATAAAAAATGAAAGCCTAATCACACTGTATGAATATGCGAAGCAAATTCATACATTGTGTGATTTGTTTTTTCGGTTCATACCTCTATGAAATAAAAAAATATTCTCTTCATTTCTTATGATTTAATAGCATCGAGCGAAAAAAACAGACTTTAAAATTTTGGATACCTTTTTGTATGGAACTATTTTATGCGGAAGCGTACAAAATCGCTGCGTGCTATAAAACTTTGTTCATGGAGTTATATGAATATTTTTTTTCAACCAATCAGAACATTCGTTTTTAATAGACAAAACTAAAAATTAAATTATTTAGTAATAAAAAACAGCTCTGTGTGTACATGTATATGAAAAACACCCGCAAGGCTAGTGGCTATTTTATTGAATGATACTTTTATAATGAGCTTTATCAAATGGTTATAATCTAAAAATTACTAATAATGAAAGATATATACCAAATCTGAAAAAAATCATTTTTGAAAGAAGAAAGTAATTACATTTCAGCAAACTTACTTTTGATTGATTTATTAAAAATGTCCATTGTACACAGTACTGCTCCAATCTGCCCCTTTGATTTTTTTCTGAGAGGAGATTTCTCTGGTGTAAAAAGCCTAGTCTTGTGTTTTGCTGAAACAGCATATTCCTTTGTCCTATAAATATATGTATACATTCATATCATGAGCCACAGAAGAATTGATGTATAATTTATCAGTTCATCTTAAAACTTCATAATAAATCCTTCAGTCAATGTATTTTTACAACAATATCTTACACGGAATTTTCTGAAATATTGCCATCACTTTTTCGCTTACCATGTCAAATTCATTTGAAAATCATGAGAAGTATAGCCCTGGTAAGTGTCTAAGAATCAGATATGAGAATCACTCCCCTGAATTCTTTGAAAGAAGAGCACTGCATGTTGATGCTAACGCTTGGCTGTTCAAGTGCTTGAAATTTCTGACCTAGCTTCATCCATATTGGGCAAAACTTGTGGCCCTTATATAGTAAACAAAGAAATAGTCAATATGTCTCTTTCCACATGTTTTCCAATGTAATCTTCCCATTTTGAATATAGTTCATCCTCATGATCTAATGATCATTCTGGCCAAATTTTGATGCAACAGACAACTAACATTCAAATAAAAAAGCTAACCATGATCACTCAAAAATGAGTATAAATTCTATGAAGTGCCTTTATAGTCTGGATTAATTTCCTGTTGTGAAAGTTAATGACAGTTAATGCACATGCCAAATATTTGTTATATACCTTCAGTAATAAACTGTAATAAATCCAGGGTTAAAACTTGTCTGGCTAATTCAAACCAAAACTTCCGGTGATCACTGCGGGTTATATGAAACTCATCCAAAAATGACCAATAGATACAGAAGTATTACATTATGCATTTATTAAACATTCATACCAACAATAAGAAATTAAAAACAAGATATTAATGCTAGTTCAATGAAATCAACTCCTGAAATAGACATCTGTAAACATCTTTTCAGACTGATAATGTTATCAAAGGACTGAAAGTACTGAGAAGTTGGAATGCGCTGAAAGGGTCATAACTGTGGAATTGAGTTCAAATTCATTTATTACTTTCCGAGTAAGCCTCCCTCCTTTAAACTTAAACCAGCATTCCCATTTGTGTACGTAAGTGCGTGAATAATGCACAAAACCATAAATCCACATACAGAAATCAAAGATCGGCCGAGAGATGTTCCGAATGTACCAACTGTGCTATGGTCCCTGTCACACCCAACGTTGAACCATACGTCATTACGTTACCTGCTGAAAAAGTATAATGCACACCAATATATCCTGGTTGAGCTTTTGTTTGATTGATTGAATGGGGTTTAACCCATTCCCACTCAATCCCTCCTTTTTACGCCCCTCAACGAAAAAGCTTCGGAAAACATTGTGGCAAATGAAGAAATTGCTTGGATCATGCAATTTCTTCATTATCCACAATGTTTTTTATCCAAAAAGTCAAAGAAAATTTAAATTCCACCAACTTGAAAATATCATCTGCAGCTCCTTTCAATTTGGACCGGTCTAAAATTTTGTTGAGTTGGAAATGGGTTAATGCCACTTTTAAGAGATTTCAGTCATATCGCGGTGGCTGGAGCATCTAACCAGGGATTTCTGGTATTTCTCACACCAATACTACCACTACATCCTTTCCGAGCCTCCACCTGCTCACCCCCCTTAAGTTTACGATTATCTACCCGTTGGTGGGAGAAGCATGTCGGAAATTTAATTTTCCGCGACCGGAGTTCGAGCCCGGGATTACTCTTGCCTTTCGTCAGCTGGCGACCAAAATGTCGTAAAGACAGCTTTATTCAAGCTGTAGTCGATATATCGAGGGGTTAGAGCAAAAACATAGTATGGGTCTATACGTTGTATAGACCCATACTATGTTTTTGCTCTAACCCCTCGATATTATGTTCACCCGCCCACTATTTCTTGTTCCATAATACCGAACATCAAATAGATGATCTACACGAACATAAACTGGTTGAGCTTATTCTTTCATATCTTGTTCCATAACACAGAGCAAGCACACACATAATTAAATTGACTATAAAGAAGCTTATCCAAGCTCATTTACTATTGAGGGTTCGCAATCAAAGAATCAATCGACCAATCAAATCATTCATTTAAACAGGAAGTGAACATTGACCTCCAACATTTCAGCGAAACATTTTTGTTGGTTGGCGACTTAAATGTAGCAACTTCAGCTTATCCAAGCTCTAGTTACAACGTTTAGGTAGCCAACCAACCATTTTATTGTTTTGGTATCATGATACTAGCAATTAATTTTGTAAAACAACGCCGTTCTTGGTAGTCCGGCTCTATCTATACACAGGTAGATAAAAGAGTGTCTGCAAAATTCGACGGATTTATCTTATCAAAATTATTTAACTTTTTCCCGGGTTTTCTTTTTTTTTGGGGGGGGGGGGATTCAAGGTTTTACAGATGACAATTTTAAGTTGAACTTATTTGTAATATAAGCAATCAATAGGGTAGAAAATGGGATAGAAAAATATTGTGCAATTTCTTCTTTATAAGAACACAGGAACGTAAAAACCAGGGATAAAGCAGGAAAGGGTTAAGCCTTATCACCTTAAAGTTCCACGGTCAATTTATTTGAAAGCTAAAGTACTTCAAAGATTGTCATAAGTCAATCGCATTAATAGGTGTGACTGGCTGATGTCATCCCATTAATTAAATAACCACACCCCTCCTTCCAAATTGTTTCACTAGCATGTACGTCTTGAGAATTTTCAAAAGCCCATAGAGTAAATCATGTTGTCTTTGTTTTTTTTTTATTTTATTTATTATTATTATTATTATTATTATATTATTTCCTATATGTGCTTGTTCCATATACGTGTAATCATTGTCATAGAACTGATAGCACATGTCGATCTAATTATAAATGGTAATAAAGTCTAAACTTAATATTTGTGTTTTCATTCAAAGTATCGCGAAATTCTATTACTTAGAATCTAATTATTTGAAAGGTTGCTGCAATGTAAAATGTTACTTTTTCAATATTGATAGTAAAGTAAAATGGCTAAAATCACTGGAAGCGCTATTGGTTGTTAGTCAAAAACTTTTTTTGAAATTTTAATCTAACAACTCTGGTTTGAAAGGGACATTGATTGATTGATTGATTGAATGGGGTTTAACGCCACTTTTAACAGTATTTCATTTATATCGCGGCGACTGGAGCAACTAACAATGGATTCCGGGTATTTCGCACACCAGTGCTACTACTACATCCTTTCCTAGCCTCCAGCTGCTATCACACTTAGGTTTACGATTATCCACCCATTGGCGAGAGACAAATGTAGGAAAGGATGTGCGCGCCGCCGGGGATCGAACCCATGACATCCAATGATTGAATATTAGGATTCTTAAGCGCTACCGACTGCGCTGTGACGGCAGCTTTGAAAGGGACAAGCAGAAGGTTTGGACTAAGATCAGACTGCACATTTGCGCAGGCTGATCTTTGTCTATATCTCCTGCAAAAATCAGAATATGACGGGTTCAGCATGAAAAGGGTTAAAACTGACCATCGTATTAGCAAAACATATTTAAAACGCACTCTCTTTGATTTCTAACTAGTGTCTGGCTGCTTTTAAATCCAAAACATATTATCTAAGTATTTTTGAAACTTACTCTAATTGAGTTCTACGTTGTGTATTTCTATCTCTATCTGACAAAATGTCTCTTGCATCTTTATCGACATGGATATTAATAAATGAGAGAAAAATAAACAAACAAACAAACAAAAACACATGGACAAAGAGTTTTATAAACCGCTGTTATAAACTAGATCATAATCGTAAATAGAAACATATTCTATTTTATGTTATGGTTTGTGGTGAAACGTTATTATGAAACGAGGTCAAATGTGACGTCACGCGTAATCAACGGGTCACGTAGAGAGATAAATGAGAAAATACACCAAGTATACGACGGTTGTTCCAGATAACAACGGTCGTTCTTCTTCTAATGTAAGCTACATCAAGGTATCGCGCCAAAACATTTTGCATTAAAATAACTAAATTTACTAAACAGTTGAGTAACTTAATTGTCTTTTTTATGCAGTTATAATGAGAAATGAAGTGTGTTTATCGTCATTTTCTGACGCTACAGTTTACAATGTATCTTAAAGAATGCGAGCGGCTCCAGTTGTTTCACGAATACCTCATACAGTTATGGCGTTATGCCGGGTTTAACTCAAGTACTTTTTTGTGTGAATGATATTAGTTCTGTTTGTGTAATTCCTAAAGGTTTATTCAAATCTACATTTGTGACGGGAGGTATTCATTTAAAAAAATAGATTGGATGGAAACTTTATTATGACCTGTTGATTGTGTATGACTAATTCCTCTGAAATAGACATGTCGCGTCGCTGTGAATAGGAATTTAACAAATATGGTGGCGTTACGTTTTTGTTTAGTGTTTGCGGCGTTATATTCTTCAATTTCAGCGGCTTTTGTGAAATCGGTGTCTAATTCGACATTATTGACGTTTTTGAAAGGAGAAAGTTTTACTCGAAATGGCCGGCGATGCCATGATTTCTGTACCCCTGAATGGTGTCATAATGGAGGAACATGCATTACTGACGAGACGACGTGCATGGGAAACTGTGTTTGTACGTTGTTTTATACCGGAACAAGATGTCAAACAAAACAGTTCGTTGATCCTGCTCTTTTTACGTCTTTTCTTGACGCTTTGAGTAACGATCGGAGATCTATTAAAGACGACCAAGGCGGTAATGGTTTTACTAAAAATCGCACCAAGGAACTCTCAAACCGCGTTCTAGCTATGTTACACAGTATTTCACACATTGATGATCGTCATGAAATCGACAAAGAAGATCATGAACTTTTCAGTGGTCATGAACATTTGAATTCCATTCCTGAAGTTGTAGAACCAGTTCATGAAAATATCACCACACACGATTCTCATTCTTATAATCTATCAATGAACGACTGCTTGCTAACATGTCAAAATGGCGATTGTATCAAAATAAACCAGATATATAAATGTAAACACCGTATCAATGGCACTATTACACAAAAAGAGCGGGCATGTGATCCGGGTTTTCTATGTGTGCATGGCGTTTGTGATTTAGAAGCGAAGAGAAATAATTCCTATGATTGTATATGTGAACCTAATTACGTAGGTCAGTTTTGTGACTATGAATGCCCGTTTGACTGTGGTCAGCATGGCTTCTGTGATTACGATGTGTCTGATGGCGGATACAAGTGTTTCTGTCAATGGAATTATACAGGGTACAACTGCTCCGAGTTGGTACCAGTAGAAACAGGTAGGTCTTTCTATCTATCTATTTCTCTGTATCTTGTAGCGTGAGTGTCTTTCTGTCTGTTGTTGTAGACATTTGTGTACAATCGATTGACCACTGAAGCGGTATAAGTATGAAATATGCAGGGTTTTAAATCACCTTTTCTCAAAGTTCCTAGGTTAAAAGCATTTGTGTTAAGTGTAGACTTTTTCTAACAAAACCTCGACAGTAGGGTATAAAGCTTTAGTTACGACATTTAGCTCGCCCAATAACGGTATGTCCAAATGAGTGTCAGTAGAAATAGATTTTCTCGAAACTGTGTACAGTTGTAACTCCCTCTTATCGAAATATATGAGGGAAAGAGGGAGTCTTTGATTTAATTACTTCACGAAGACATACTTTTTCGAAATCCTTTCTCAAAACTTCAAACGAAGGTGGCTCAACTCTTTCTCTCTCTCGCTCTCTCTCTCGCCCTCTTTCTCTCTCTCTCTCTCTTTCTCTCTCTCTCTCTCTCTCTCTCTCTCCCTCTCTCTCTCTCTCTCTGCCATCAATTTTATTTTGGAAAAATTGTGGAAAATGAAGAAATTACTAGTGATAAGCAATTTCTTCATTATCCACAATATTTTCTTCCAAAAGGACGAAGGTTTCTTTTTAAATTTTCATGACCTTGAAATTGTCACTGTTACTTCTTTCTATCGTGTTAAATTGCGTCAAATCCCTTTGTATCCCCTTGGGAAAATGCGCGATCCAACGACCAAAAGCTGTTTGTGATCTCGGAGTGTGTGTGTGATTTTTTAGTATTGTTGTTGTTGTTTTTTAACCATTACCACACAAGAAAATTTCAGACTTTTCCAAATTTGAAGGATTTGCATAAGCTAATTTCAAGTTGATGATTATTTTATCTATTTATTTTTTTATTTTATTTATTTATTTATTTATTTTTAATTTTTTTTTATTTTCTTTTTTTTTTGTGTGTGTGTGTGTGTGTGTGTGTGTGGTTGATTATGAAATAGCTTGTTACATGCATTTCTCCATTTTCCGAAATATTTTCCAAAGCCTTTTTCTTGAAGGGTGTCAAAAAGAGTATTTGTGTGGGAATGGATTAAAGGGAGGTATCGATGTTTCTGAAACCTAGATAAGAAAAATTACCAATTGCCGAAAAATAGACTCAAACGAATATTTAATACTTTAAGTTAGGTCAGGTATTGTCTTCGTGGTTATCTAATAGACCTAAAGTGGCTTTTATCGGAAAGGTTCAGCGGAAATCCAGGTTATTTTTAGATATCACGGAATTCGGCTGTCGACATCGGATGACCTCATTTGCAAATGAAGGTAACAAATTTACTAGCGCAACCGCCAACGTCCTAAATCATGTCACATGAAAGGACAGATCTTTACAGACCGGCTAGCGAACATTACTCCTGATGACGTAACGATGACGTTGATTTGATGTAATTTGAACTAAATGCAACGTTCTAACGGTTATTCGCACCACGTGAAAGCCCTATAATCTTCGTAACTATCTCGGATTAATCTAAAAATAGGTTAATAGCCTACGTAGGCTATTAAGGAAATACCCTGCTTTTTTCTGATAAACGACCTCATGTTTTTGCAAAACTACTTTTCGGCATATTGTTTTCAAATAGTTTATGAGAGGAAATAAAAATAATTAAAATATGTGACATGAAAAAAACATCGATACCTACCTTTAAGTACTCTCCAGGTGAGTCAAAAGGCAAAGTCATTCACGGGTTCTGTGCCTTTTAAGCTGGAAGTAGATGCGTGTCTCAAGATTTCTTTCTTTCTTTTTTTTTCTATATCAAATCTAAAAACAATCAACGTAGGAAAGATTTTGATCCTGGAAGGATTTGGGTTTCATTTTTAAGAATTTCGGTAGACAGTTCTTTTTCTGCCCTGTCATGCAAACTAAAGTTCTTCACCAGTTTCATTTCTTTAGAGGCTTTTGGAAGAACATTACCTGTAGATATTTTTTGAAATTTTAACATTTAGTCGAAATATGATGGTTCGTGTAGGATGAGATTTGTTTTAATTGAGAACGGACGGTCCAGATTTAAAAAAAAAAAAAAAAAAAAAATGAAAAAGAATGTTTGTACAATTATTCTCACCACAATTAGATCAATGTTTTACAATCCAACTTTCTATGATAATTTACTTTATAATGAGCTTCGTGTAAAGCTACTCTTTTTTTAAAAAAAATCCACCTAGCGTTTAAATGAAGAAGGGCAAATTGTTGGTGTAATTCTAAAACCTCGTAACTACAGCTTTGTTTAAGCTGTAGTTACGAGGTTTTAGAATTACACCGACGAAACGAGTTTTAATAAATCAGTCTGTGAATATCAGATCCCTGATAAAACCGCAGTTATACATGTACCGGTATCCCTTACATTCACTCTATGATATATTTTAACAAATTACCACTGAATCTAACTTTTTGATGCTCCAAAATTCTATGATTCAAAACATTTAGGGAAAATCAGAAATTTCTTGTTATGAGCAATTTCTGTTATTCCCATTTTGATTTATATATTAACTCATTACCAGACAACAAAATTTTAGACTGGGCCAAATTCAAAGGCGTTGCAGATTACAAGTTAAAGTGTGTTTAATCTTAATCTTTTATCTTTTATTATCATTAATTTATTTTATACCTATCATCTTTTGAGGTTTAAAGTATTTTGGATAAAGAAGAAATTGCTTGTTACAAGTAATTTCTTCGTTTTCCACAATTTTTTCCGAACCTGTTTTTTTCTTTGGGTAAAGCTTTATTCTGTGGGTATGAGTAAAATATGTTATATATGTTTTATGACTTGTGTTATTCTTTTCAAAAGCTCTTTACATTGTCATCTGCACTTTCTTTAATTAGGGCCGGCCTAAATACTGTCGTTTGGTAATGGGTTAAAGAAATCATTTACTTTCTCTACTAATTAACTAGATAAGTGCATACTCATCATATATCGCTATATCTTTTTTAATGTGACTGTTTAGGGTTACAAATAGTTTTATTGTTAGTACAATTCTAACGTACACGCCCGATATATTTATTTATTTACAGGTATTTCCCAAAATTTTGTCAACCCCCCCCACAAAAAGCATGTATCATTGCTCTCTTCTTTTACCTATTGATTAAGACCAATAACTGTGACTGAAATGTATTACTTTGTATATGTTTGTATGGCTATGTACTTTTTGTACGTGTCGATTAATAAAATTTCTGTTCTATTCTGTTCCTAAATACTGTCGTCTGGTAATGGGTTAAAGAAATCATTTACTTTCTCTACTAATTAACTACATAAGTGCAGACTCATCATATATCGCTATATCTTTTTTAATGTGACCGTTTTGGACCACAAATAGTTTTACCATAAATGAACTTCAAATGTCACTTGGTGCTTTTACTGCTCTTAATTTAAGGAAAGGAATTACGTTAGGTGATCGATTAGCTGTATCAGACAATTGAAAACTTGTTTCGATCGAAATAATTTTGTGACAAGAAAGTATTTAATGGCCGCGTGACGACAAAAATCGAGATCTGTCAGATATAAATCGGTTATAAACCATGAAAACTATATTTGGAAAGAAGTATGATATCATTAAGAAACACTTTTTGCTGTGACGTGGGTTCTTGGGAGAGCGAGAAGGTTTATATCCTAGAGTATTAAAAAATGGGGGGAAATAATAAGGATGAGGGAAAAAAAAGAAAGAGCGTTACAAAAACAAAATGACCAAACGGTGTATTTTACTGTGACATTTTAACACTTTCCCAGATGGCAACATTTTAGACTGGTCTAAATTTACCTGAAATACAGACGAGAAATCGAAAAAAAAAAATCATTCGAAGAAGTAAGTAATTTATTAGGAGAGAATTCATTGAAGGAAAAGGTGAACTTGCTTTTTCCAGGCAGTTCCCTCTTTCCTTTTTCCAAGTTTAAAAATCTGTGGGCGCGAATAAGTAATGGCCTGGACAAAGTTTCAAAACATACATGCTATCGTAAGATTTTACATCATCAGCATTAGTTTACTCTTGACTTATTGGGTTCGGCTTCCGCCAGTTGATATTAACAACATATATATAATTGACACACATTAATTCATCGGTTTTCAAATGTGGCCGGGCGTAATTGAGCAATCGTTGCTGTCAATCAAGTAATAAACCGACCAATCAAAAATTTATTAATTCCGGACCTGAACTTATCAACTCCGACATTGGTCGCTATTTTGTTAACCTCTACTGTTGGTTTGGCGATTTAAACGTCGTAAATACAGCTCCTTCAAGCTGTAGCTACGACGTTTATGTCACCAACCAACCATTTTACTTTTTTGTTACATGCGACTGGCCATTAATTTTGCAAAATAACGCCATTAAAATCGAGGCGTTCGGAGTTTATGGGCGGAGCCTAGGGAATCATTGGGCGGGGCCAGCAATTGATCAATTAGCCAATCAAATTGTTCATTAATATCAGAAGTGAAGATTGATCTCCAACGCTTATGTTGAGCATTTTGTTGATTTGGCAACTTGAACGTCGAAACTGAAGCTTATTCAAGTTGTAGTTACAACGCTGATGTCCGATTTCATTTGGCGTGACCTGCAATCCGCCGGTACCATTGCCCTTAAGGTCAGGCTCTTCAGGCTTGATCGATCTTACTTGTGTGCTAATTTTACTCATCTACTATTTAATTATGTTATTTCTGGCGACAATATGTCGAAATAATGAGTAATAAGGACCGTACTTGAAATGTGCATTTCTATAATATCTTCTCTTATTCTTCTCTTAGGCTCTTTCGAAACGCCTAAGCTGCTATGTGAAGATTTGACAATCGTTAATTAATTCTCAAAATATTTCGGAAACTATGCAGACAAAATTGTTTAGGGGTCCTTATTATGTCAACGTTTGTCTTTCAACTTAAAAGCATATGGCTTTGGCTACATTAAACCACGGTTACCGTCCTTAATCCATTCGCACACAGTACCTGTTTTGTTGCCCTTCAAGAAAAAGGCTTTTGAAAACATTGTGGACAATGATGAAATTGCTTGTAACTCAATTTATTCAATGTCCTCGATATTTTCTACCCTGAAAGGAAAACTCTTTTTTTTTTTTAAATTCCATCAACTTAAAATTGTCGTCTTTTAGTTCTTTCAATCTTATCAAGGCTAAAATTTTGACTTAGGAAAACTGTATTATGGCAGCAAGGTTTAGGTCACCCTTGAAAACTATGTTTAAGCATGAGATGTTTCTGAAGGATACCTTATTCCGTTTTCATGCGGAAGCTTTAACTGAAAACCCCCTTGCAGATACATTTCAGTTCTGTACGAAGGTAGATATACCCTGTAATTGTTACATGACTTTGGCTGTAACGCTCTTCTTTGGCAGTAATTGGCCAATCAAACGGACATGTATGTTGGTTTTTGACGAATATAACATTTTTTAGCACGAGAAAGGGATGTATTACGTCCTTAAACTTTATCCACAAAATTTTACTAAGGAGATGAAGAGAATATTTTTTGTTTTCATGGAGGTATGAACCGAAAAAATCTAATCACACTGTATGAATACGCAAAGCGGATTCATACATAGGTGTGATTAGGTTTATCGGTTCATACCTCCATGAAAACAAAAATAATCTCTTCATTTCGTATCAATTTAATACCATCAAGCGAAAGAAAGCAAAACTTTACAAATTTTGATACTTTTTGTAAGGAACTATTCCGTGCGAAAGCAAACAAAATGGCTGTGTGCTCAAAATTTTGTTCATGGAGGTATGAATTAATTTTTTCGACCAATCAGAACGATCGTTTTGATAGACGAAACTAACAATTAAATTATTTTGTCTGAATCTAAAAGGTTAGCAGACGGTATTATAAAGTAAGT
Source organism: Fragum fragum (assembly GCA_946902895.1). Taxonomy (NCBI): domain Eukaryota; kingdom Metazoa; phylum Mollusca; class Bivalvia; order Cardiida; family Cardiidae; genus Fragum; species Fragum fragum. Next base: position 71,952,661 of record OX336367.1, on the reverse strand, counting down.
ACAATTTAAAAGGTAACCATCCCATATGTAGAGAAAATATTGTGGAAAAAGAAGTAAGTGCTTGTTTCCATCAATTTTTCCCTTTTTCATGTGTTATCTCGGGTAAAATATCACAAAGACGTAAAATTCAGGGATTGTGCTGAAAATGATGCCGCGGCTATAGCGCAGTTGGTAGCGCTTCAGACTCTCGGTCACGCGGTCCATGATTCGAAACATTAACCCTTTCCTGTTTTTAAAAAATTTACACCAGTCCAAATTGAAAGAAGTTGCAGACGACAAATAAGAGTGAATGTAATTTGAAAAGCAACCAACCTAGGGTAGGAAATATTGGGGGAAAAGAAGAAATTGCTTGTTACAAGCAATTTCTTCTTTTCCCACAATATTTTCTTAAGTATAAAATCAATAGGACGTAAAAACAAGTGATTGTGCAGGAAAGGGTTAAGTTTGAACTTTGATATTGTCGGCCATTTATATGAAGCATTTTTGTTGTTTGGCGACTCAGACTTTGACAAACTGTGTTTAGGTTCCCGACAAACCATTTTACCTTTTTTTATATGCTACTGGCCATAGACTTTGCCAAATTACACAATCTAAAATCGAAGTCGAACTTCAGTAGAAGACAATGGGCGGAGATAACGGAGTCAATGGGCGGGGACAACGGAGTCAGTGGGCGTGACCAGCGATTGGTCATCGTAATTTGTTTGATTTTAACCAAACCCACCGAACCTCACGTTTTTATGCTCCAAAAATATATTCATCAAAATATTAAGGAAAAATAAGAACTTTGTACCAGTCCAAACTTCTTGTGATAGAATAATGAAATCGTTCACTTTCCTTTACAAATAATTTACATTGATAAGTTCAAACTCATCATAGAGTCCTATATTTTTTAATGTGACCGTTTTGGACCACAAATAGTTTTATCAAAATCAAACTTCTGATTGGCACCCCGATCCGTCAATTAAAACCGACATGAAACTTTGTTCTGGCGTAGGAATGTATAATGACTGATGCGAGCTGTTCAGCATTTTATCTATTCCATCTGATGCCTCCCAAGTAAAATAATTGGGAAAACATTGTGTAAAATGAAGAAATTTCTTTAACCAAGCAATTTCTTCATTTTCTACAATGTTTTCTTTCCAGAAGAATAATACAAAAAATTCACCAACTTAAATCGTCCTCTACAATTCCTTTCAATTTGGACCCGTCTACAATTTTGCCGTCGGGTAATTGGTAAAGTTGCAGTTATATATACTACCTTGAACTTTACAAAATTGCGCATAGAAAAAAATATTAAAAGTAAAAGACTCCAAAAATCAAAATGAAACCGTGATAAAGTTGTTGAAGGACCCCAACCACTGCCACCAACAAATCAGTGACGACCGAAAAAGTATTTGTTTTTACATCTGCTCTTACGTTTTGAAACAGTTTTTTTTTTTATCAAAACAGAACTTAATACGCCTTATTATGTCTGGAGTAAGAATTGAAACTAAATCCAAAGTTCAGGAGTAAAACTCTTTCTAAACCCCTTTTATAAAAAAGTTTTGGTTGCAAAATTTTCTAGTTTTCTCTTTTTTTATAAAAAGGGCTTCCAAAAGTGCCAAACAAACACCTTCTTGACACTAAACAAAAATGTCGCCGGTTTTTATCAAAACCTCGTAACCACAGTTTATTTCAAGCGGTAGTTACGAGGTTTTGACAGAACACCGTCGATACACTTGCCAGTGAGTCTACTTCAGAACAGAAAGGTTTTAGTCTAAATCAAAAATGGTCACAAACGACCTGCGTTGAATCAAAAGAAATCCGAAAAGAAAATTATCTTTGGAAAAGCACCTTGCTTTTTCCCTATGATTTTATTTGTTGGTCATTTTAATTCTATGGTAATTCATATAAATGTGGTCGAGTTTCGACCAGTTGCAATTTTATCGTTTGGTCAAAAATTTGCCGTTAAGTGGTGCACACGTAAGTAAAACAAACCATATGTTTAATTAAGTCAATTTATAAAAGGAGTGGGAGAAACGGGCGCTAGGTAGTTGAATATTAAGAAAAAAAATATAATTTGGACTAGATAATTCTTCAGATATTAATATGATAATTAAGACACACTGCATAAAATTTAAATTTTTAGGCTTCAACGCCTCGGCGCTGTATTAAAAATTATTCGTGATGAGATAACCGGGTCACCATAAATTAAGAATAATGTTACAGATCAGCGGAGACAAAATGTTTCTTGTCCTTTTCTTTCCTCCGATCGTATCCTTTATGTTGGTGCCGAGTACATAAGTACAGTGGTCCTACGTCATAATTGACCAATCGCTGGCCACGCCCATTTACTCCGAAAGGAAGTCCCGCCTCGATTTTAAACGGCGTTATTTTGCTACATATATGGCAAGTATCATGTAACATAGAGTTGGTATAGTTGGTTGGCGACCTAAAAGTCGTTACTTCAGCTTGAAAAAGTTGCTGTTATGATGTTTAACTCGCAAACCAGCAAGAAAGGTTAACAAAAATGGCGGTAAATAGCGGAGTTCAAAATTCATTTCGGGTTTACATGAACGATTTCATTGGTTGACTGTTTATTTAAGTGACAGCCGCGATTGGTCAATTCACGTATCGTGCTGTCAATCAAAGAACCAATCGTCTAATCATATCACTCATTTAGACCGAAAATAAGTCACCATTTATTTGAAGCATTTTGTTGAATTGGCGAGTTAACTATTAAAATTGTAGTTATGCTACGACTTTTAGATCGCCAAACAACCTTTTTCCTTTTTTGCTATATGTGACTGTCAATATATTTTGAAGAAAAAAACGTCATTTATCCCTTTCCTGTACATTCACTGGTTTTTACGTCCCTATGATTTTATAGTTGAGAAAACATTGTAGAAAAAGAAGAAATTGCTTGTAACAAGCAATTTCTTCTTTTTCCACAATATTTTCTACTCTACTGAATGATCATTTTTTCAAATTAAATCCAATTTAAGTTTTCGTCTGCAAAACTTTTGAATTTGGACTGGTCTAAAATTTAGAAAAACAGGAAAGGGTTAATATCGAAGTTGAAAGCTTTATTTATCTGTGAATTAATTCATCGGCGGGTGAGCAGAAAAAACTGTAATTACGACGTTTAAAATGTCAAACGAACAAAATGATTCACCAAAATAACGGCTCTTGTCGGAGCTCAAACTGAACTTCCAGTCAAAATGAATGATTTCATTGGTCGACCGATTTTTTAATTGACATTCGCGATTGCTGAATTGTAATATCAATTTAACATAGCAGTATATTAGGACGTTATAATTCAGCATCGAAAATTTATGGAACTCCACGCATCCAGTCAAAGTTAGATAAAAACACGAAAATGGCAGACTCGAGATTACAGATGATCAAAGTTCCCGCCAAGTCACTAGTCACCTAAATATGTATATGGGTTAGACATTTCCGAGAGATACATAGGAACATCGAAATGTTTGAAAAGAAGTCATTTAAACACTCTGCCTTTTCTTCGTCTGTACAATAAAACTGATCGCTGCCATTTACCGAAGCTTTTAAAATGGGTATAGAATTACTTTTTTTTTTTCATATTGACCAAATTACGAATGTGTTTCCAGAACTTTTTGGGATCTTCTTTCTGATAAAATGATAACGATTCATCAATATTACTACAGTAACGCTGTTTTGCTTCTTTAATGAGATTATTTACCCTATTTCTAACGATTTTATATTTTTCCCAGTCTGCTTGTAGTCCATGTCTTGTCAATGTTTTCTTTAGTCGGTCACGTTGTCTGCTCATTCGTCTTATTTTAGAGTCGTACCAGGGTTTGTCGTTGGGTCGTATCGTAACTTCTTTTGATGGAATGCATTGGGCCATGAACCGAAGGATCCGTTCCGTGAATCTGTTGCATGCAACGTCGATGTCCGTAGAGTCGATAAAACCCCAGTTTTCATTTTCTATCAAATGGTTTAGTTCGCTGGAATTGGTACGGTCGTAATACCAGATTTTTCTTTTTGAGCGTGGGTTGATTTGACAAAAATAGCCGTTGCCTTGTGATCACTGATGTTTGGTTCTATGTCCAAGGTGTCAGCTTTAATAACATTTATGTGATCGGAAACTAAAATAGGGTCAATGAGTGTTGCAGTGTTGTTTGTTACTCGTGTTGGCTTAGTGATAACGTTTGTCAAAGAGTTAATTGACATCAGGTTTCTAAGGTGATTATTAGAGCCGGAAAGTAAATCCTGGTTTAAATCTTCAACAATAACTATACTTTGGTAAGATTCGAATGCCTTTTCTATTGAAATGTTATAGTTTTCCCAGAAGACAACAGGTGTATTTGGAGATCGGTAAACAGTACAAAGAAGAAATGAAGCAGTGTGATATTTGACCTCGACCCAAATGGCTTGGACAGGTTGGTGTTCTAAGTCTTGCCTTCTTTGAGAGAAGATGCTGTTTGAAATATAGACTAGTAGACCTCCTGAGTAAGTCGTGTGGTCGCGTCTGTAGATCGTGCTGTCGTGTAATGCGATGGTCAAGTCTAAGTTTGAGATGCTATTATCTAAATGGGTTTCTGTGAAGCACATTATTTCAAAATCCGATAAATGATCATCTATAAAGTTTAGCTTATTACGTAAACTACGAATATTTAGATGTAGAATTGAAATACATCCATATGCATCAGAATTTAAAATGCCTGGCCCAGGATTAGTTTCGATATCACCAGATAAGATCAGCAATAACAAGATTAGGGATATTAACGTAAAAACGTTAAAATTGCGAAAAATGTTAGGAATGATATATTCCTTTACACGATTTGGCAGAAAATATTGAAAAATGTCAAATAGATTTAAAATGAACTGAATGCGTTTGCTGCAGCAGTGTGTACTGGAATAAAATGATCCAATAGCGGCAGTTCCGAGAGATACATAGGACGCACATCCTCCCAATCACGTAATATCTGAGCACTAACCTCCGACATGACATTTCGAAAGAGTTAATAAAGCGATATCAATTTGTATAAATACGTGCTCTTTAACAACTCGTTTTTTCGTGACATAAACGTCGTGACTTTAGATTATCTAAGCTGTAGTTACGAAATTCAAGTCGACAATCCAACGAAAATGCTTAACATTGATGTTGGAGTTCTCAGTTCACTCCAATCTATATTAATGATTTGATTTGATTTTTTCATTGACATCGGCGAACCGTAAATTGAAGGACCCTCAATCGAATCCGTACAGGAATATGAAAAATAGACCTGATGAAGCAAGGCTCAATCAGTGTCGGTACTTTGATCTTGAAAATACACTACGATAGAATGACCATTCTACATTTAAAAACTCTGTCAAGCCTGCTCAATCTGTGCAATCTGATAAGGAGCGGTAAAGTTCATGATTCCGAAAAGGATTTCTTTTCAATGACACGTCTAAATGAACTTTGCTGTGATATAACTAAATGATTGTTAAAGACGGAGCTTGGACTTCGTTCACCAAAGGGACAGTGGATGCAGAGTATGAGCTAAAGAAAACTAAAATCAAAGTACTGTAAGTACTGTAAGCTAGCAAAACATGGTTGAATTTAGAAAATATTTCCCTTGTTGGGTAGAAAACATTGTGGTCAATGAAGAAATTGCTTGTGACAAGCAATTTCTTCACTGTCCACAATGTATTCCAAAGTTTTTTCTTGAGATGCTTAAAAAACAAAATTGAGTGGGAATAGGTTAAATAGCATACTTTTGAAAGATTTTTCTACACCTGAATAGAGTTTGCTATATTCCTGAAATAAATAAGAACTATTTTTATGTCGTAGGCATTCAATGGATTTGGTGGATATACCACCTGTGGCAGTTAGCACTCGTTGAACTTTAAGAGGACCTTAAAATTGTGTATGTAATCATTAGTTATCAAAGCTGACGCTTTGCTAGTTAAAAAATACACTCATCCTCCAATCACAGGTGAAAGCACTAAGTGTACCATAATCAGTGAGCTACTATCTTGTTTCCTGAAAAGGACATTTCGGTACATCAAAAGTCAACAGTGAGGAAAACTTGAAGTGGAAATTAACCCATTCCTAGATACATAAAATCCCGCTTTTTACGAACTACGAGGGGAATAAAATCTTAGAAAATAGTGTAGAAAATGAAACAATTGCTTGTTACAAGCGATCTCTTCATTATCCATTTCTTTATTATGCACAATGCTTTCTACCTAAAGGAAACCGATTTTTGAAGTTTACCAACCAAAAAATGCCGTCTGCAACTTCTTTGAATTTGGACTAATCTATCATTTTGCCATTTGGTAATAGGTTAAAGCACATGACCAAAAATTTAATGGCTCTTTTTTTCTCGTAGGGACAAACTTTCTGATAAAAGGAACCCTGAAATCTTCGTTAAAATTGTTTACAGACCCGTCTTTAAATAAGTTCTGAATATGTCACAAGCCCGCTATGAATAGATTTGTCGAACAAAAATCGTAAATAAATTTCGAATTTGTTTTATGTTGACAACATAAAATAATTTCGAAATTTATTTTCGTAATCTGATTGGATGAGCTTTTTATAGCGGGCTTGCATCCTATTCTAAAATGCATCATTTAGGGGTTACTAGATAATTTTAACGAAGATTTCAGGATTTCTTTTTGTAAGTAATTTTTGCCCCTGCGAGAACCATACAGCCTATAAAGAGAATTTGTCTTTTTTTTTTCCAATACCGCAGCTGATACAGGTGAAAACTGTTTCACATCTGTAGGACATTGGATAAGCATTATTATTTTTATTTTTATTACTACTATTATGAAAATTCGTTTCGAAATCATAAAACTTGGTGCTTTAATGTAGCAAAGCTTGAAAATAATTTCTTAAGCTTGTGCAAGAAAATCAGAAAAGAGAAATACACTGGATTTACAATAGACAATGAACAATATTTTATTCATGTAAACTTTACAGTTTCAAACAAAATAACAACATAGTACTACATGAAAAAGTCACGATGTCAAATACATGTATATCAAGATAAATCAAATGTGTTAAGTGACATATTTTTGATCAAATAGTCTTTAGACATATAACTGAGCGTGTTAATTAAATATAAATGTACTATTCAAGGAAAATGGGAGAATGGAAAGAAGCAAAATTCAAATGTATTAAGGTTGTACTGTTAAAATTGATTAGCTGAATATATCAATTAATCAACTGATGGTTGTGAAGCAAATTAGACTTCAAATTCTAAAGCTTCGTAAATGTATTCGGCAGGGTTTAATACTGTTTTTCTAGTAAAAGTGTCATTTTATACATGTTAGGGTGGTACTGATACTTTTTTGCCAATATATGCTCTCCTGAAATTTATATGTGTTTTGCAAACAAACTGAAAATGACATTCGTCTTCGATCTCGCGTATATTGCATGATTCATAACGACGTTGGTTTCTCTGACTTCTACTCTAGCCGTACCTTCCCTTCTTTATTCTGAGTCGTAACTTTGTAAAAGTAATAAAACAATTTAAAAGGTAAGACAATCAAATAATTCATTGTCTAGACTAGTCTTAAAGCTATAATGTGTTAAAATGTACTATTGCCTATATATAACAATATGTATATATATATTTCGTCAATGACTCTTGATCTAAAAACTTGGTAAAATTTACTCTATATGGTTTACATAATCAGAATTACTCCAAACAAAGCTAAATACTTTCCTAACAGATGTTTGACATTGCTTCACTAACTTATAGTTCAATTTCTACAATTGACGATGGATTTACGTAGAGGATATTCATAAGTATATTATTAGTCGAGATTAATTTTCCCTAATATTTTATAATGGAAGTTCTTTTGTGTAGTGGGTAGCTTCACAGTTCGTAATTAACTGCATAATTACAAGTTGCTGTTTAAACGCATTTAGATTTTTTTCGAAATTTTTTAAGTGAATTCGTCCGAAATCCTTTGACTTAATAAAGCCCGTAGCCTCATTTGAATAACGAAGATTTGAACCAACAAAAGCTTCATATAATTGGAGTAAAGTAGAAGTACTGGACTGAAAAGGACAATTGTTAAGTCAAAAGTAGATTGAGTGCTTTTAACTTCCAGTTCTTGACGACTTTGGTGAAAAGAACACGTAGACCCCGTCAATCCCATGTTATCATGACTTAGGCGTACCTTTTAATGCATCGTCAGAACCCCTTGTTTTATAGCACGTGTTATTAAAATATAATCAATTCAATGAGTTATCGAATAGGCTATTAATTTCAATTTTAGTACACACAAGCCGTTCATTTTATCTGTATGCCGACGTGCATGACGTCAACGGACGAGAACGAGCCATCATAACGGCAGGTAGATAAAACGTGAAGCGAAGATAACTAATTTTTGTATGCAGGAAAAGCACGTGCAAAGTAATTATCCCTTATCCATTAATTGGCGGATGGCGAGTATCAATCAAAAATCGATAAAGCAATCAAACTCATACATTTAGACTGGAAGTGAACAGACCATAACATTTCAAAATAGCTCCGTTTTATATCCAAGTAGAGCCTCCTGTCGGAGTTCAGTTGGCGTGACCATCGATTTGCCAATTAACCATTACGTAATATAGGAAAGGATAAGACTAGTCTCAGAATTTTTTAAGTCTTGTCATGCTGAACCCGGAATATTCCTGTTTTGGAAGAAGGTATAGACAAAGATCAGCCTGCACATATGTGCAGTCTGATCTTGGTCTACATCTCCTGCTAGTCCCATTTCGGCGAGAGATGCTTACTGGGTAAATTTTAAAAATTAATATTAAATCATAATTCATAATTGAAGTGCTTTTAGCTCTTTGATTAGAAAGCAATTTTGTAGATGATTTATAATCTAGAATGACAAAAGTTAATATGAACTAAGTAAAAAAAAAAAAACAACATCCAGAGAAATTTGACCATGTTCAAGGCACGTTAAACCGTACATTTTCCTAGCGGTGTGAAGAATAAAGAAACCGCAAAATGAGTTTATGTTCTTGTGAGAGGTGGTGTTTGTTTGTTTTTGTTGTTTTCTGTTTTTGCTTTTCCTCCTCTTGGTATTGTTGTTCTGAGTTTTGTGTGGTTTACCTGTGTGGCCTTTTTACACTTTGAGAAAACGTTAATCATAACATTTAAAATAGTCAAAACTAAGCCCGTAGAAGTTAAAAGCTTACAATGATTCAGACTCGTCAATTGACCACCTTTCCTATGCTGCGAAATTCTGTAAATAGCGAAAAGGAGTATTGGTTATTTTATGTCTATCTCGCTACCATGGAATTTGACCACATTTTTTTCAAAATCTTTCCCTACCGTAACATTTGACCACGTGAACATCGCACTAGGTTGTCACAGGTCTTTCATGTCCTTGGTGTGTAGCACCCGGTTAAAGTCTTATACGAAAAGTTATTAATGTTTTATTTTTTTCGTTTGGTTTTTCCGTGGCTCGAGCCTGCCATTTAAAGGTTTGCAGTACTCTTCCCGATGAGCTAATCGATGGCATCGATGGTAAACGACAACCATAGTAAATATAAGTAGAATACATTATTGGGGGTCTTGTGTTGATATTTCTTCCAACCAGAATAATGTTCAAGACTGGAGATATTTGTTCAGATTGTCTAACATAATGATTAAAATAAGACAGAAGAGCAATGTTGTACTTACAACCGTGCATGTCAACACGTTCGGTCTATCATGCTTAAAAATTGGTTTGGTGCGAGCTTAGAATGCAAGCTTTTTTAGGGTGATCCCCTTTTTGTATGATATTGTTAATTTTAATGAAGTCGCAGTAAATTAAATCCAGTTGAATTAATTTTAACCTTTATGAACGAACTCGCGTAAGAGGGTCAGAGGATATTTTCAAATCATATGGAAATTTAATAAGTCTCTTCTAAAACGTCTAAATTACCATTCTGATGGTTTCTTAATTTAATTACAATCTTTAAGTACTTAATATATATATGCATAACTGGCAAAAATGATCGATCGCTGGCCACGCCCAACGAACTCCGACAGGAAATTACGCGTATTTAACTTTTTTGCGAATACTATTGCTAATGATACGTACCGAAAATGTAAAAGTTTTGGTTTCGACCTAAACGTCGTAACTGTAGCTTTGCCGCCGTCATAGCGCAGTTGGTAGCGCGTCGGACTGTCAATCTAGAGGTCCCGGGTTCGATTCCCGACGGCGGCACTCATCCTTTCCGACTAATTGTCTCTCACCAATGGGTCGATAATCGTAGACCTATGTGGGATAGCAGCTGGGGGCTAGGAAAGGATGTAATGGCGGTACTGGTGTGAGAAATACCAGGAATCCATTGTTAGGTGCTCCAGCCGCCGCGATATAACTGAAAGATTGTTGAAAGCGGCGTTAAACCCCATTCAAAACAAAAACAAAAAGTAACTGTAGCTTGAATAAGCTGGAGTTACTACGTTTAAGTCGGCTAGGCAACAATATGCTTCACATAAATGTCGACCATATTCGGAGTTCAAGGTTCAACGCCTGTCTAAATAATTGATATGATTGGTCGATTGAATCTTCGAATGCCAGTCACTATCATTTAACCCATGCCCACTCAGTCCCTCCTTTTTACGCCCCTCAAGAAAAAAGCTTTGGAAAACATTGTGGAAAATGAAGAAATTGCTTGTATCAAGCAATTTCTTAATTATTCACAATGTTTTTTCTATCCAAAAAGACTGAAAAATTCAAAATTCCATAAACTTGAAACTGTCGTCTGCACCTTCTTTAACTTGTGACAAGCCTAAAATTTTACTGTGGTGGAATGGGTTAATTCCAAGATTATTGTATAGTCGATCTTGCTCAAGCAATCACCTCTATTAAGCGACCACTTCTATGAAGAGACACCATTCGAAATTTCCTGTTCAAAATCAAAAGCTGTGACATAGAAATGGTCGTATTTGCTAACAACGTATTATTCCGAAATCTTATGCTGTTGGAACTCATTAGAATAGTCTCAATGAGATTGTTCTAATAAGTCCCGACTACATAGGATTTAGCGGTAATGATTTATGTATGCAATTGTGGTGAATCCTTCACTTATTTCAAGAGCATGTGTTTTAAGCGACAGTTCTCTTAGGCGACCACATTTTGATCGTCCACTTAGTGGTCGCTTTATACAAGATTTACAGTATTTTCACAGTATTTTCTTTCTTTTTTCCGCCTCTAAGGAAAAGAAAAGTTTACGAACATTATTCTGACCAATGTCTAATGTACTTATATTTTGATTTAAATTTTTTAATATGTTTTTCTTTGCAACACATACACAGGCATTATAATTGGTCAATTGCAGCTGATATGCCATGATTTTCTACTTGTCCAGAATTAAAATATACAGATCCGAAAATAAAGTGAAGAGAGATATTGAGAAAACAATGTTGTTAGGCTAATGAACAAAATGCATAAACACTGCATTTTCTTATTTAACAAAACTTTTTTTACACCTCAATATAAACATTTTGGTAATTTTCTAAAATATGATGAGTTTTCTTTGAGGTCCTTTTGGTACCATTCCAGGATTTACACTGGTATTTACTTGTCCCTGGTCAAGTGGCCCTGAAAATGTACTTGCCCGCAAGTATAAAAGCCTATCTTGGACAGTTGGACACTCATACCTGACAATGTTGGTTGTCCTACCTTTTGCGAAGCGAGACGCGCATTCGCCGACTGTTTCTAATCTTTGTATTTCTTAAACGGTCGTTGCTTTACTCTTGGAAGAAATCGAACCAGATTTCTATTTAAACTGGCAATTTGGCCTTACAAAACAAAACTAAAGTAGAAAAAAATAAAGTGAAAAACTTTGGGTTAGAAGTGGGTCACAGTAAACAAAACGTAGCATGGAGAAATGTCGATAAAGATAAACCAACTCGCTCTCCTCACGGTCTGATTGACAAAATGACAGAAAATGTTTTATTTTTACCAAAATGGCTGGTCACGGCTGTCTTACTCTATTAAGACGCCCACTGGTACAAATCCTACCTTATCTCATACCTGACCAGACTCGGTCTGTTAAAGCTAAACTTATGTAAATCGGCGGTGTTTCACCAAAACCTTGTAACTACAGCTTGGTACAACAGCGACGAAATATTGAATAAAAACCTTTGAAATATGCATGCTTTACTGTCTTGAACCTGTACACCGTATGTGGCATCAAGCGAAGATAGTGATAATAATAATAATAAAACATCAATTGGCCCCTTTTACGACTACACGTAAGGTTGTCTAGCGATTGATGCAAAATATGATTTTGTGTAACTAATAGCATCATGCGAGATATTTCGCACATTTTGTCTTGTGACAATCTTTTGTCGTGCATTGCTTGCTAAAACAGACGCTTTCAATTTTCATCGAAGCTTCCAGTTCCCATTCCCAATCAGAGACGCTTTTAGATTTTCTCAAGGAAAAAAAAGCTTTGGAAAACATTGTGGAAAATGAAGAAATTACTTGTCACAAGCAATTTCTTCATTATCCACCATGTTTTCTATCCAAAAACAATTCAAAATCCCATAACTTTTAAATTGTCGTCTGCAACTTCTTTCAATTTGGACCAGTCTAACTTCTTTCTTTGGGGTAATGGGTTTAACATTAAGTCAGAATCCGGGTTAGACAAGTACAGTATAGCTTCATAGATAATATTGGTGAAAACGCAACTTTTTATGTCTCAATCAGCACTATACTTTGAAAACTAGTGTTTGATTTTAATTATTTTTGCACACAAAGCAAATCCATAAAATCGAACCTAGTAAAATACTTGTTTTGGTTTGCTTGACTGAATTAACATACAAGAAATAAAAAGAACATTTTATTGTTTTCATTGAGGTATAAACCTTAAAACTTGATCGTTTTAATTTCAGAATAAGCTTCGGAAATTTTGTTCATGGTAGTATATAGAATTTTTATAAAATAAAAAAATAAATAAAATAAAAACGGTTGGTCTTTGATAGACGAAACTAAAATTAATCTATTGGTACCTATATATGACTTCCTAAAATGGAAATGGTTTCTTTTCTAGACTACTCGAAACAAACTCGTGGGGAGAACTTTAACATTTCATATCAATATCTTAGCGAATGAGAAAACTCCCAAATCTTTCTTGAACTACTACTTCAAATTCCACCAGAATCTTTCGAAAGATACAAGACTCTAGAACATTATATAATCCCGTCGTAGATTATGATTTGAACAGGTTAATGATATTATCCCTTCCTTGTCTTATGAAGTTTTAGACTAGTCCAAATTAAATGTGGTTACAGACGACAATTTAAACTCGGTGCATTTCGAAATGAAACCACCCTAATAGGTTGAAAATAACGTTGGAAAAGAATAATATGCTTGTTACAAGCAATTTCTTCTTTTTTCACTATGCGTTCTCGTGTATAAGATAAAAATTAAGGGATTGTAGAGGAAAGGTTTAAAATTATGGCGGAAAATCCTGTTATACATTGAAAGTTGGTTCATATAATTTTGATTTATATCGGCTTGTCGGGAAATGAAAAAACAGACAAAGAAATCACTTGTAACGAAAGCTTAAAAAAACTTTTTCATTGACTTCTCCTATCAATTCGTCGATGAGCGTGCAAAATATCGTAACTACAGCTTGAATAAAGCTGTAGTTACGACATTTTGCACGCCCAACGACGAATTGTTTCCTATGCTACATCTTTAAACAGGTTTAAATATCTTTATAATATCGAGAGTTTAAGGCTTTGACAATTGAACCGATTCTTCTTCCAACTAGAATCTAACACATTAAGGGAACAAAAAAGACCATTTAGAGGGTGGTTACGGCTTTATGTCAGTGTTAATTATCGGTTTGAAGGCACACAGGTGCGAAACACTTAACTTGAAAAATATACTGAAGACAGAAATTAACACAAACTGTGTTTGGTATTAACCCAATACCAGACGACAGAATTTTAGACTGGTCCTAATTAAAAGAAGATGCAGTCTGATCAAAGTCTTAACCTTTTCCTTGAATTCCTGTACAATCCCTGGTTTTTACGACACTGTGTTTTTAAACTTGAGAAAGCATTATGGAAATAGAAGACATTGCTTGTTACAAGCAAATTCTTCTTTTTCCACAATATTTTCTACCCCACTGAATGGTTATCTTTCAAAGTAAATCCACTTTTAACACCCCTTTGAATTTGGACTGTCTAAGACAAATTCAAATTAGTAGAATTAAAAAAATATCTAATTGTGTAGAAAATAATATGGGAAATAAAGAAATTGCTTGTTAAAAGCAATTTCTTTATTTTCGATATTCTTTTCCTGGATCCTTTAAGGCCATAAAAAGTAGAACTGTGTGGGATCGGTAATGCTCTGGATCATAGTAAAGACAACAATTTATAGCTTAAAATTATAGTAGCGTTCGTTAGAGAGATTTGTTACTAAGATTAGAAACAATCTTGGCGCATGCGCGTCTCGCTTCCCAAAAGGTAGGACAAACAAAGATTGACCTACCATTTGATTGGTATTGTAGATAAAATGCAAGTTTAAAACATAATTAAAAAGGGAATCGGCTGACTTCTTTTGATCATGTTCAAGCTATTGCTAAAGTTGTTTTCAATATAGACTGCCCTACCTGATTTGTGTACTACGTTTTGCGGAACGCATATATTGCTTACGTCACAGACGATCGCTGCTATTGGCATGAATACCCTTCTGCTATGAATGAATTACATTTTAGTTATTGTTGAATATCTCCTCCAGAAAAAATCATGCGTCTACGTTTCCTCTTTCATAACCAGAGAAACAATTATATTCGTATAGGACGTTATTGTTTCATTAGATTCGTGGCCGAGCTGTCTAAAACGCAGAGATAACACTAGCTTGATATCACCACGATACCCAAACTTCTTTGTTTTGTCAAGATTTTTCTTTATTCTTCACGATGAATGATTTCAAAATAAGCCACACTATTCTCGTGCTGTTCAAAGAAAATAATTTGCGTTTCGTGGAATCCGTACTCATGTTTTACCCATTATTGGACAACAAAATGTTAGACTGATACAGAGTGAAAGAAATTGCAAACGACAATCTTTAGTTGGGGGGATTTTAAAAGTCCTTTTATTATAGGGTAGAAGACATTGTGAATAATGAAGAGATTGCTAGTAAAGAGCAATTTCTTCATTTCACAATGTTTTCGAAAGCTTTTTTATGAAGGAGCGTCAAAAAGCGGGGTTGTGTGGTAATGTATTAAGTATTTGTTATTGCTTTTTACCTACACTGCCCAAGAACTTAGTTACGGCCTAACCCATGTTATCGCAAGAGTTTATTTGAACGCTACCATAAAACAGCGATAGACTGAATCTGTCAGAGGCTTAACATTTACAACCTCTACAAGTAAAGCATGTTGGTTTCATACAGAAACAGTCCTGTACTTCTCGAAGGTGTGCCTAACCTATCTGTTTTTGAAGAGTCAAGTGGACGATTATTGCGGCTTATCCCGGCCCAGTCCTAGTTTCAGTGAAGATAGTGTTTCAAGAAATAGCCACGGTATATACTCCCTTTGCCAGACCACGAAATTTTGACTGGTCCTATTTCAAAGAAGTTGCAGACGATATATTTTAGTTCTTGAAGTTTAAAAAATGTTGTCATTTGGGATAGAAAACTTAGTACAATCAATTTCGTCGTTTTCTAGAATATTTTCCTATACTTTTCTTTTTTGAGGGGCGTAAGAATTCAGGTTGTTTGGGAATGGGCAACCACGCCAATATTTACAAACAAATCAAATTTTTACCACCCCATTTTGATACGTTTTAAACAAAGAATATTTCTCCAAGTTTGGTGAAAGATGATATAGTAGGTTCAAAGGAGAAGATGTTAAACAAAATATTAAAGACCGACGTCGATGCAAGATGGACTCAGTATTCCAAAAGGTTTGTTTGAACACGTTGTTCCAAAGTGGACTCAAAACGGCCCATTTAAATCAGCTTTCAATATTTTTCAAACAAGTGAATAGCAGGTGCAATTTGACAAAAGTGCCATATGTAAATTCATTAATAGAGCCAATAATTAATTTCGAATTTAAAAGTATAAAGTTTTGACGTGTGTTCAAAGCATGACATCCCTCGAGCCGTTCTGTCCCCAGAGTTTGTAAAAGCCGTGTGTTCTTTTGATTGAGTTTAGCGCCACACTATCGGAAAGCTTGAGGGGGAAAAACACATGTGATATACTCGTTGGGGTGTGCAAAGTGCCGTAACTACAGCTTTATTTAAGCTTTAGTTACGACATTTTAACGGCGTCCTTATCGAGTTTGAGAATGGTCCATGAAAGTTAATCATCGGCAATTTAGCCAGCTATGAACCAGCTTCAATCATTCTTCCAGTTTGTTTTAGCAAAAAAGTGGCGTTATCTTTGATTTGAAGGGTAAGACTTTTTAATCCTGTGAATGACATTTCCAACAACTTTACGTGTGTGAGAAGCAAACACTCACCCTTTCCTGTACAATCCCTGGTTTTACGACCTTGTGTTTTTAAACCTGAGAAAACAATGTGGAAATAGAAGAAATTGCTTGTTACAAGCAATTTCTTCTTTTTCCACAATATCTTCTACCCTTCTGAATGGTTATTTTTCAAAATAAATCCACTTTTAATTGTCGTCTGCAAAAGCCTTTGAATTGGTACATGTGGGTCTAAAAATTCGCAAAACAGGAAAGTGTTAACTATGCTCTGTAGATAGTTACGGACTGTCAAAGTTTTTTTTTCGGAGATGAGCGAATATTCTAAAAACACAGTGTGAGTGTCCAGTTGCTCGATGTCTGCTCTGTACCGATATTGCAAAATTTTGGAAATGTCACTGACGGGATCATTTTATTCACGGGGAGGTTGAGATTATTAGAGAATATCAGTTACGTTCCTCAACTAACGGATCATGATATCAGTAAAAGAATCAATCGACCAATGGAATCATTCATTTAGAACGGAAATGGACCTTGAACTTAATCGTTGACCAACAATTATTTGAAGCTTTTTTTGTTTGTAACGTCGTAACTATATACAGCTTAAATAAGTAGTTATGACATATTTGTCGTCAACTAACAATTGTACTTTTTATTACACGGTAGGGGCGAACAATTTTCAAAATGACGTCGTTTTATATCGAAGTGGAATTTCCTGTCGGGCCACCAGCGATCTCTTAATTGTGAACATGTTATTTTTAATCCATTCGCCGAATAAAGTTTCGGAAATATATCTCGAACACTTTGAGACCGAATTTCATGATATGAACAATATGTTAAGTATTACATATTAATTGATTTTCTTAAAGGCAGAAAGAAGCATGAAAAATCTTTTCAAAATTGCCGATATAATAGAAAATCCATGAAGCCAGCCGACTATCGTTATTTTTTAGTTTTTTTTGTAACATGTTAGGTACCTTTTTATCAGGCTGTAGTTACGGTATTTGTGTCACTACACCAGCAAGAATGCTTCATATAAATGTCTACAATGTTGGGATTAAAAAAGCTCACTTCGGTCTGAACGAGTATCTTTTTTCGGCATATCGATTTTTATAGACACCGCGAACTGTCAATTTTCACGTCTGAAAGTTCCAGCGACTCTCCTCTTTCATATAAACAAAATTGCAGGCGATGGCCGTATTCGTATTCCGTACGTAATCATAAAACGTGTCAGTTTTATCAGATTTCAAAAATATAACATTTTTTTGAAATGAAGAATCTGCCAAAATCTAGGGTTTATAAATAACATTTTATGATTTTGAGAATTATTGCTTGTGCTGTCGTAAATATGTCGCAATTCTAACAAGGTATTGTAGAGACATCAAAATGTCGACATAGAGAATGAAACGTCCATCTTATAATTTTATTTGTTGCCACAACAATGTTCAGAGAACATTGGCATAACATCACTTACTACTACCGCTTATCTTCAAATATGAAATCATTTTAACCCAATCCCACACAATCCCTCCTGTTTACGCCCCTAAAGAAAAAAGCTTTTGAAAGCATTGAGGAGGATGAAGAAATTGCTTGTGTCAGGAATTTCTTCATTATCCACAATGTTTTTTTCTTTGTCAAAAAAAACAAAAAAATCATCAACTTGAAATTATCGTCAGCATCTTCTTTTAATTTGGACAATTTTAAATTTTGCTTTGTTGAAATGGGTTAAGAAATAAAGGGGATGTGTTGTTTGATTATTTGTTTGTTCAAACACTTGAATCGAGATAGACGAAACTAAATGACAGGATTTTGTTGTTGTTGGTGGTGGTGGTGGTATTTGATGGTGTTGTTGTTTTGTTTTTATTTTTTCTCATTCGATGTTCCAAATTGCAGACGACAATATTAAGTTCATGAAATGTTATTGTATATTTATTTTAACTTTCTGGGTAGAAAACGTTGTGAAAATGAAGAAACTGCTTGTTGCTTGTTTCGACAATGTTTTCTCACTTGAATTTCTTGAGAGGCGTCAAAAAGCATCATTGACTGGGAATAGGATAAGAGGTCCGTGGACGTTTTTTTTTTCAGAGTTCCGACACATCCATATACGGTTTCTCTTAAGTCTTTCCTCGGTCGTTTTCTTAACGACAAAAACTACGTATTTATCCAAATATAGGGTAGTTGCAGTGGACAGGAAACGGTGATTTCATCGAAATATGGTGAAATTATCAAAATGATTCACGGTTTTGAAAGATTGTGTACAGCATTCGAGCGAAATCTCGACGGGATCCAATGACGCGCTAGTAAAGAATTTTGACGAAAGAAATCATGATTTGTGGTATTCATACACTTAAGAAGTTAAAGCAGGGTACTTCCCCATTCTTTTATGAAAATTGAAGTGTTTTGAGCTACCTTGCGTGGAATTGTTAAAAAAAAAAAATAAGACCGAATCTGTTAAGATATTTACCAATAAGACGTCTGTTATAGAAAAGAAGAGCATATATATATCATATTACTTATAACAGATTCATAAATAATAACGATTAAATTATTAGGTTCATGTCGCTAAAAAACAGAACAAACAATATATTCTCTCTATTTCTTTGAATTAGTAAAGCGGAGTAAATATTTTACTAGTTTTGAATAAAGATGTGTGGATCTACTTTGCGCGCAGGCATACAAAATAGTTGCGTTCTCAAAATCTCCCCTAAAAGACTTTTGCTACGTTCCCTACGTTACCAAGAGATAACATAGAGATCAATTTAATGATATTGAAAAGAAGGGGAAAAACTGTATCATAACCCTTAAATAATGACAGACGAAACTAAAATTGATTTATATCGGTATATACTGCAAAAAAGAATAATTCCCGTTTAACAGCTTTTTTTAATTTTTACTTATTTTTTTTATTTACTTGTTGTTGTTGTTGTTGTTTAAATGCCTCAAAATCTTACAGAAATGTGTCGTTATAATTAATACAATGTAACTACCAACTAATCGTCCGACTTATTACGTACTCGAATGATTGGTTTTCACCCATTCTCAAATAATTCCTCCTTCTTAAGCCCACTAAGACAAAACTTGGGAAAATATTCTGGGAAATAAAGAAATTTCTTGTCTCAAGCAATTTCTTCATTATCCACAGTGTTTTCTACACAGAACGACAAATGTTTTTCGAAATTCTATCAACTATAAAATGTCGTCTGCAACTTTTTTTATAGACCGTCTTTACAAAAAAAGACTCTTCCAAAAATACAGAAGCCAAGCTATTCAAACGAGAACGTTTTGGACGCTGGGCTGTAAGCGTCAATTTTGCTTGTAATCACTCCTGCAGAACAGCGAGTTTAAAGTCATCAATTTGACGCCTCTATTAAGACAACCTTCGCCTTAAAAATCGATCTTAATTATTCATACCTTTAACTTTCAGTTACGCAAGAACAACGTTACGTGTTAGACATCAGCCATATTTATACGTTTAAGGATAAAAGGACAACCGGTTAATTAATCTTTAGAAAATAAGCAAAGACCTGTATTAGAAAGCATTTCGACGGTGTAGTGTTCATCCATTCCCACTCAACAAAGTTTAGACTTGGCTAAATTGAAAGAAGCTGGAGACGACAATTTAAAGTTAAAAAATCTTTGCCTTCTTGCGTAGAAAATATTTTGGATAATGAAGAAATTGCTAGTAACAAACAATTTCTTCATTTTTCACGATATTTTCTACAGCTTTTTTTTTTTCAGAGGCGTAAAAAGGAGAGATTGAGTTGGAATGGATTATGAGAGCTTCTAAATTGAAACTAAACCATTCAGGACTCTCCTAGAGACCAGAATGGTTTAACGAAAAATATATAGATAGAAATAGAAATGATATGATGAAATGAAATGAAAAAGTGAAATGTATTCCCTTAACCCATTTCCACATATTCCGCTTTTGACGCTCCCCAAGGAAAAAGTCCAGACAAACAATGCGGATAATGTAGAAATTGCTTGTTGCATTTGCGACAATATTTTCTACCCAGAAATATAAAGGTATTCGAGATTCTATCAAGTTTAAATTTTAATCTGTAGTTTAGATTATTGGTTGTCTGGAAATGGGTTAAGTTTTTTTTTTAATCAAACATGCTAACTTTGAAAGTTTTGTGTGCGTTTATTCATAGGCAGACCTAACTGCATTAGTGGGCCCTGTATAATCCATTTCCACACAATACCGCTTTTTGACTCCCCTCAAGAACTAAAAAGCCTTGGAAAAGGCCTTGTAGGCAATAAAGACTGTGCTTTTAACAAACAATTTAGTGAACGTCCACCCTGTTTTTTTCCTCTAAGTTTCTCTAAATTCCACCAACTTGAAATTATTCTTTCAGTTTGGACCAGTCTTAAATTATCCAATCGCGGCTGTCAATCAAATAATTAGTCCACCAATAAATTATTTCATTTAAACTGGAAGGCATTTTGGTGAATCATTTTTGTTGGGCTGGCGACTTAAACGTCGGAACTACAAACATTCAGCTTATTTGTAACATACTACTCTCCATTCATTTTGCAAAATAATACCGTTAAAAATCGAAGCGGGACTTCCTGTCGAAGACAGTGGGCGTAGCTATAGTAGTATGTGGGCGTGGTAACAAGAAATTTCTTCATTATCCACAATGTTTTCTACTCAACAAAGAAAAAGATTTTTAAAAAAAATTATCAACTGAAATTGTTGTATGCAGCTTCTTTGCATTTGGACCAGTCAAAAATTGTGTCGCCAACTATAGTGTAAACTTGAATAAGAAACTGGACTTAATACATCCAGTTAATTTCATAAAATTCTGTCATGTACCTTCTGATAAACAGGCCAGTCTTAATTCTCATTTATTGCCGCCATCTTGAAAAGGCGACCAAAATGAATAGTGCTATATTAATAAAATTATCGATGTATTGATTAAAAAGATAAAACCTTACCAACATTGCTAAAGTTGATGAGCATTTAGAAGTTTAGACTATGTTCAATAACTTTCGGAGTGACCATTGGCATATTCGCTGATTTTCTTGATTATTCGTTTTCGTGACCTAAGGCAAAACAGTTTTCTAGTTTTGGCAACCAATAAAAAGAATCATGAAATTAGTCAATAACTTACGCAAAACATATATACATGTAATGCATTTCATCGAATTCCGTCATTGAGACAATTCTAATGAGTTCCAATACCATAGGGTGTTATGAGTTATGATTTTACTTTTTAGCAAAATTTTGCTTTAAAAAAAAAGGGGGGGTCGCTTAACCCTTTCCTGTTTAATCCCTTGTTTTTACGTCCTTTTGTTTTTATGCTTGAGAAAACATTGTGGAAAAAGAAGAGATTGCTTGTTACAAGCAATCTCTTCTTTTTCCACAATATTTTCTACCCTACTGAATGGTTTTTATTCAAATAAGTTCATCTTAAAATTGTTGTCTGCAAAACCTTCGAATTTGGACCAGTCTAAAATTTCAATTAACAGGAAAGGGTAAATGGACGTGGTCGCTTAATAGACGTGGTTGCTAGTGCAATATCGGCAATAATGATATAAACCCGAGAAATGTAACATTAGGTAAATGTTGACAGAGTCTAGGCGGTGGCTATTAATCCTCCGTCTGTTTTTTGTAAGTTATTTGGTGTAAGAACATATGTAACCGCAAAGGGTTCACGATTTCATGCAAATTAACAACCAAAACATGCTCATAATCGATCTATTATAATCTAAACTAACGTTAACGTAATACATCAGGTCCTACTTGACGGCGACAGAACGACGTCGCTTGCGTTAATTATGGTTTGCAAGATTTTTAGATCGGGCAAAATGTTTGGTATCCGAAAGACAAAATCTAACGGATACATTTCAGGTGCAAATTAAAACGTTATGCTTTTTTCGGGAACTTCATCAACCCATTATCAGACGACAAAATCTTAGACTGGCCAAAATTCAACAGGGTAGAAATCATCATGGATAATGAAGAAATTGCTTTTGACAAGCAATTTCTTCATTTTCCCTAATAATTTCCTCAGCCTTTTTCTTAGGGTCGTCAAAAAGAGTCATTTCATAAGAATGGGTTAACTTATTTTTGTAAATCAATACAGATACACACTCGCATACATACATGTGTCCTTTGTAAGTTAAGACTATTAAAATCACATCTTTTTGAGATAAGCCTCAGAGTCCTGACGACCAAAGAAGTGAAATAAGTATTACGAAATTAAATCAAAGTACTGAAAGTACTGGAAGCTATCAAAGTTTGCTTTTGTCAAGTAATTTTCTTTGTCAAAGGTTATCGTGATAAATAAACGAGGCTAAAGTAACACAATAGTTAACCAATTGCAACATTACAAAATCTTAGAACGACAATTTCAGGTTTGAGGAATTTAGAAAATTGTTGCATTGTAGGGTAGAAAATATTGTGGACATTGAAGAAATTTCTTCATTTTCAACAATGATTTTCAAAGCGTTTTCTCTGTGATCTTTAAAAACGGGAATGAGTGGGAATGAATAAAATATCATGTTTTTGAAGGAGTTCTTTACAATTTGAATAAAGTTAATTCATACGGCCATGCAATGCAGTGCGCAAAAGTGAAGACTTTGATCAGGCTCATTTTGAACACATTCAGTGGATTTACTCGTTAAGCCTCCTGTGGCAGTTTGCATTCACTGAACTCTGAGACCTTAGCTTTGCTAGCTAAATCAAAGTACTGAGAGTACTGTAAGCTGGCAAAGCTGGTTTTGTTAAGTCATCTTCTTTTTCAAAGGTAATTATGATAAATAAACGATTTTAAAGAAACCAAGGAATTAAAACATTAAAACATGACAAAGTCTTAGACTAGTTCAAATTGAAAGAAGTTGCAGACGACAATTGCAAGTTGGTTGAATGTAGAAAATCTTTCCCTTGTGAGTAGAAATCATTGTGGACAATGAAGAAATTGCTTGTGACAAGCAATTTCTTCATTGTCCATAATGTTTTACAAAGCATCTTTTCTTTAAATGCTTAAAAAGCGGAATTTAGTGGGAATTGGTTAAATAGCATTCTCTCTAGAGACCGGTCTACAATTCGAATAGAGTTTGCAATATTATTGAAAACATAAGAACTACTTTTAATGGCGTAGGCTTTCAATAGATTCTGTGGTTAAGCCTCCAGTGGCAATTTTCACTCGTTGAACTTTAAGAAGACCTCAAAATTTTGTTTGTTAACTTAAGCTATCAAAGCTGACGCTTTGCTAGCTAAAACTCTACATATGTCAATTCAGTACGATATCTTATGCATAAAGGGATCCATTTGATCGAGTTGATTTCATTATTCTATGTAAAATTACATCTCTATGACTATTAGCGGCATCGGTGGTTCAGTGGTAGAATGCTCGCCTGCCACGCGGGCGGCCCGGGTTCGATTCCCGGCCGATGCATGTGTTTTGTACTTCAAAGTGTTGTACGAAAAAGCATAGGCGAACCCCCTAATTGATAAAGGGACAAACCAAAAAGGTCCCTTGTCTGCTAGGCCGAAAAAAAACCCTACCCTTTTTACATGCTGCAATGTACGTACGTATATTCGGATCGTTTTTTCATTTCGTCAAGACGTCCGTCAGTATTGTTGAAAGATCTGCTCCTACTTTTATGGATGAATTTGAGTGTAATTTTCACAGAATGTTCTTTGCTGGCTAAAAAGTGTATAATTGTCTTTTGTTTCTCTTCAAAGAGGGCAAGGGAAATGTTGAAGGAGAGGTTATGGTGGAGAGGCAAAATACACTAAAATGTGACGACCAAGAGCATTACCGACATTTACAAACTTTGATTTTATGACGTAGTCTTCCATTGAGCCCCGTTTCAATAATCAAATTATCCAAATCTTCAATTGGTGGAGTGGTACTGTAAATTGACAGAATTCAATTGATCAATCCAATTTAAGGTTAATGTTTACCTGCTGAATTCATGTCAATTAATTTCATTTGATTTGGCGACTTTAAAATTTTAATTATAGCTTATTTAAGCTGTAGTTACGGCGTTTAAATCTCCAACAAACTACATGTATATGCTTATTTTTTATGTTCTTGACCATAAGTTGTACAAACTAACGTTATGTGATACCCCACTCGAACAGTTTTTTCGGAGGTCAGTGGGCGTGATCGGCATTCCGCCAATCTGACCTCGTAATTTATTTAACCCATTCCAACACAGTGGAATTTTAGACCGTTCCAAATTGAATGAAGCTGCAGACGATAATTTCAAGTTGATGGAATTTTAAGTTTTTTTGTTCTTTGGGATAGAAAACATGATGAAAAATGAAGAAATTGCTTGACACAAGCAATTTCTTCATTTTTCACCATGTTTTCCAAAGCCTTTTTCTTGAGGGGCGTAAAAAGGAGGGATTGTGTTAAACATAAGCGAGCAAGATCAGAAATGTCTTCTTTTATTTCAGAGCTGATGAGCCAGTCGAGAAGGGTCTCGTTTCACTGGTACGTTCTCGGAGCTTCCATTACAATTATATTCCTTCTTCTTGTTGGGACATTCCTGGCTGGATATTTTCTCTGGAAGCGTCGACTGGTGTTTGTACTCAAGATTGTCCACTTTTTCCAGGAATATGAAGATGACGGTAAGTTAATCCATTACCAGATAGCAAGATTTTAGATTGGTCTATTTTGAATGGACCTGAATTCGAAACTTTAAGTTGATTTAATTTGAAAACTAATCAATCAGAAGGGTAGGAAATGTTGTGGAAAAAAGAAGAAATTGCTTATTACAAGCAATTTCTTCTTTTTCTACAATGTTTTCTCAATTTTTAAATCACAGGCACTTAAAAACCAGGGATTAAACAGGAAAGGTTTAAACCATCCCCACACATCTTCGCTATTTGACGCCCCTTACAAAAGATAGAATGGAAGCATTATGGAAAATGACGAAATTGCTTGTAACAAGCAATTTCTTCAATTTCCTCTGTTTTCTACCCCTTAATAGAAAGGACTATAAATTTCATCAGCTTTAATTGGTCGTCTGTAGCTTCTTTCAATTTGGACTTGTCTAAAATTTTGTGTTCTGGTTACAGGGTAACTTTTGTTTCTGTGACCGAGCATGATATATAGACCATCAGTATTCAAAAGAAAATGTCAATCAATATTGATATTCAGAAAAGGAATATTTCAAAATAGATCAATTGAAAACTTTGTGGAAAAAGAAGAAAATGCTGGTACCAGCAAAAGATAAGACTATTAGTAAGATCTTTCAATTTTCTTGTATAAACCCGAGCAGCTGATAAGGAATTAAAAAAAATACATTATGCCAGATATTTTATTACTTCGTTATTTTAGCTCTAAATAACTTTCCTTGTTTTGGTTGTTTTGCAATCTATTTTGTTGTTGTTGTTGTTCTTCAAGTCGTTGTTACTTTGTTTTGCAATCTATATTTTTGTTGTTGTTGTTGTTCTAGTTGTTGTAACTTTCTTTTGCAATCTATATTTTTTGTTGTTGTTGTTACCTTGTTTTGATTTTAGGGTGCGGTGGGAGCAAATCTCTAGAAAACCAAATTTATGGAACTGTTCATGCTATCTCTTTGTCCGCCTGTCTCTGCCTCTCTCTATCTCTTTGTCAGTCTTTCTTTTCTTTTCTGTCTATCTGTCTGTGTCTCTCTCATTCTCTGTGTCTCTGGCTCAGTTTCCCTCTCTCCTTTTTGTGTCTTTCTTCCCCCCCCCCCTCTACCGATTCAGCCATTTATTACATTTTGTCCCCCATTCATTATCTATTGTCACTTCAACAGATCGGAAAATGCAAATGGGTTTTATAAGCCTCAATTCACGGTTCGTGAATAAAAACAAAGGGCTATTTTTATCTCCGCCCAACCCTTTTCTTCATGCATCATACATATGTTTAAACGTTGCTTTTTGGTCACCTTTTTCACCCATCACCAGACTAGAAATTTTTAGACTGGTTCAATTTCAAACAAGTTGTTGACGACAATTTGAAGTTTATAAATCATGTTAACATATATGTCTTTTCGGGGGAAAACATGTGTGGAAAATGAAGAAATTTCAATCTTCTTTTCTTGGTGACGTCAAAAGTGGGCTCGTGTGGGAATCGGTTAATGCCGATTTCAATGTTTATATTCGATAACCGCATTGCATACTTCATCTTATCGAATCACATTTATCGATATGGGGTCTATGTCACAGTCAATAATGCGTTCACAGTGTAAAGGGTTCTCTAGATGTCACAGTAATTTATGAGAAATATCACTCAATTTGACGTTCCTCAATGATCGGTGTTCTAATTCTACTGAAAACGTCAGTTATAACAGCCAAATAATATTTTCATATATATACCTTTAGTAACTCAATATAATATTAGTTTCATAATATAAACCGTAACTAACATCTTTCTTTTGAACGATAAATTTTGGTTGGTGACCTGTTGTAACTACACCTTGAATAATCTGTAGTTACGACGTTTAAATCGCATATCCAACAAAAAAAGCTTGACATAAATGTCGGATATAAGCGTTCGCCTCTAAAGTAAAGATTTGTTTTGTCAATCGATATTTTGTAGACAGGGCTATATAATACTTTACATCAATCGCTTATTTAAAAAACAACACGGGCCGTGATAAATATTTCTGGATTTCTCTACATTTCTAAAACACGTCCAGAACATTAGAACAAAGTCGTATTTTTTGTTTCAGACGGTAAGGAGTTCGACGCCTTCGTGTCCTACAAGTCCACAGAAAGAGACGAGAAATTTGTGCTCACACAACTTTTCCCAAGATTAGAAGGCTCTTCCAGGTTCAAATTGTGTCTACATTTCAGGGATTTTGAGCCCGGAGAAGGTAGGTGGCGTCTTTTTGATATAAGAAGGGTGATTCAGAAATTCGTGGACCACCGTCATCAATCGAGTCAAATGAAATGATCTATGTAAACAATAATTCAAAATTCCTAGAAAACCACAACAAAATGAATAATTTATACGTGTTTCTTTGATGCCATGTATAGCGTGATGCATGACAAATTTTCAAAAGACATCTACATGTATATACGCTTCTTTATAATTGCAGGTAAAGGTTAAATAGTTCCCCCACCCCCTACAAACACACACACACACACACACACACACACTCACACACACTCACACACACACCCACCCACCCACACACACACATACTCTCTCTCTCTCTCTCTCTCTCTCTCTCTCTCTCTCTCTCTCTCTCTCTCTCTCTCTCTCTCTCTCTCTCTCTCTCTCTCTCTCTTTGTTGTTGTTTCACCTAGCAAAGCGTCAGCTTTGATAGCTTAAGTTAATAGTAAAAACTTTGAGATCTCCTAAGAGTTCAACGAGTGCAAACTGCTACTGGAGGCTTAACCACTAAATCCATTGAATGCCTACGCTATGAAAAGTAGTTCAGGAATATTGCAAAACTCTATTCAAATCGTAAAGAACTCTTTCAAAAGCATGCTAATTAACCCATACTCACTCGAATCCGCTTTTTAAGCATCAAAAGAAAGGGGCTTTAGAAAACATTGTGGACAATGAAGAAATTGCTTGTAACCACACAATGTTTTCTACTGAACAAGGGTATTTTTTTCTAAATTCAACCAATCTATAACGTCTTTCAATTTGAACAGTATAAGATTTTTTCCTGTTGTAATGGGTTAACTCTTGTGTTACTTTAGCCTCGTTAATTTATCATGATATCCTTTGGCAAAGAAGATTACTTAATAAAACTATGCTTTTCTAGCTTACAGTACTTTCAGTTCATTGATTAAACTCTCTTTTAACAAACATGAGGTTGGCCTGCTGCTCATTACAATGGTGAGATTTCTAATCATTATTAGTTTAGGGCTGGTTTTGATGCACCTTTCCTTATGCTTTTCAAATAAGTTGGTCCGTTATTTTGCTCTCGGACTCTCGAAGTATTGGTAGTATAGGCGCGAGAGTTCGAAATCGAGCGATCCCTTCGGATGCAAAATCAGAAAGAATATCGCAAATATCTCTACATTTCTAATATTGCTCTTTTTTAAAATATGAATTATGTTTTATTCGAGAACTTAAAAATACATATTAAATTACATACCTGAGTCTATTACATTTATTCAATTAATGAAGAGTTTGTTGTTTTTTGTTTGTTTTTTTTTCGTTGAGTTATGAACCTAATAACATAATCACACTGTATAAATTCGCGAAACGGATTCATACATTATTGTGATTAAGTTTTTAGGTTCGTACTTCAACGAAAACAAACAATATTTTCTCTATATCTTATTTTCTAAAGCTATCATGCAAAACAAAGCAAGCATTTTACTATTCTTTTAGGAAAATTTTACTCTACTTTGTGCGCAAGCATATTCACTAGTTGCATGCTCATTTTCATGTACATAGAAGTATGGAAAGAAGATTTCAGCCAATCAAGACTCTTGAATGATGATAGACGAAACTAAAATTAAATTATTTTTTCTTCTAGCTAGAGGAGGCGTTGGTGAAATGAATCTACCGTGCGAAGGTTAAAGCTTGTCCGCAATGGACGCTGTTTGTATAAAAAAATTCATATACATGTATGTGCGAAAATATATTCAATTTGACCACAAGTTTCAAGATAAACGCTGATAAATATTTCTGGTTATTAATAACCCTTTTCAAGCTGAACCCGCGATATTCCTGTTTCGGCAGGATGTAGAGAAAAAGGTTAGCTTGCACATATCAATTATCAAAAGTAATATTTGCCAAAAACCAGTGCTGCCAGAGCTTTCGAACTTAATGCACTTCTGAAATGGATTTTATTCAGCATGACAAGGGTTAACCATTTGCAGTACGATACAGGGTTTTTATGTCCCCATGATTTTATACCTTAGCAAACATCGTGAGAAAAAAGAAAGTGCTTGTAACAAGCCATTTCTTCTTTCCCAACAATATTTTCTACCATTTGGTTTGTTTACTTTTCACAAACACCAACCAACCAATCCATTTTTTGTTACATGCGACTGACCATAAAACGCCGTCTAATAGAACTTCTTGTCAGAGGTTAGTGGGCGTGGCCTGAGATCAGTCAATTATACACACAGCCTGATCCCTCTCTTTGACAGCAGCATGAATATCATTCAGCGGAACCAACGGCAATTAACTTTTTCCTGTTTTGTAAAATTTTAGACCTGTCCGAATTCAAAGGTTATTCAGGCGAAAATTTAAAGTAGATCTACTTTGGAAAACAAACATCCAGTACGATAAAAAATATTGTGGAAAAAGAAGAAATTGCTTGTTCCAAGCAACTTCTTCTTTTTCTACAATGTCACCTCAATTATAAAATCAGAGGGACTTAAAACCAGGGATTTAACAGGAAAGGGTTAAGAGATGAAGATAATATGTATTCTTGTTCATGGAAACTTATTAATCACACTGCATGAATACGCGAAGCGGATTCATAAGTAAGTGTGATTAGTTTTTTTCGTTTCATGCCTCCACGAAAACAACAAATATTCTCTTCATTTCTTATAATGTAATGATATCGAACAAAAAGCAAATACTTTTCAAATTTTGATACATTTTTATGGAACTATTTTGTGCGCAAGCATGCAAAACAGCTGCGTGCTCAAATTTTGTTCATGTAATCATGAATATTTTTTCACCCAATCAGAATGCTCGGTTTTGATAGACGAAACCAAAAATTAAATTATTATCCGTGTGATTGTTTGTTTCAGCGATCGCTAATAACATCGTGCGAGCTATAGAGAACAGCCGGCGGACCATCATGGTGCTAACCCCGTCCTATGTGAAATCAGAATGGTGCAGGATGGAATATCAGAAGGCCCAACATGAGATGCTCAAACTGAAACATAAGATTATACCTATTGTATTGGAGGACATCTCTGAGGTAAGGGTTGGCTCTTTTTTTTTTTTTTTTTTTTTTTTTTTGCTTAACACATTACCACACAGTGACGCTTTTTGACGCCTCTCATGAAAAAAATCGGGAAAACATTGTGTAAAATGAAGAAATTGCTTGTAATAAGCAATTTCTTCATTTTTCACAATGTTTTCTACCCAGATAGTAAAGAAAATCTGGTATTTTATACACGTTAAATTGTCGTCTGCAAATTCTGGTGGGAAAAAATAACGGCTAAGGGAATTCGTGTCTTTCCTGTTCAAGTTAGTTTAAGCCATTTGCAGACGATCAAATTTAACACTGGTCTAAATTGAAAGAAGTTGCAGACGACATTTTTCAGTAGATGGAATTCTGAATAAAGTCTGTGTCTTTTGGAGTAGAAAACATTGTGGATAATGACGAAATTACTTGTAACAAGCAATATCTTCATTTTCCACAATGTTTTTAAAAACGTTTTTCTCGATCGGCGTCAAAATCCGGGATCGAACGCAATGGGTTAAGCCAAAATAGTAGGATTTTATACATTGCGAACTGTATTCTGAGACTTCTTCATAAACATAATTTAACCAGCGTTATTTTTTAAGATCTGGTTGATACGTGCATTTCTTAAAATTGTTCCTAGGTGATGGACTGAAATTACATTTACCCTTTCATAAGTCAAGATCGCTTTGTTTCTTACCCCGATCCAACGCAGTCCTGCTTTCAAGTTGATGTCTCTTATGAAAAAAAAAAGAAAAACATTTTGTAAAATGGCGAAATTATTTGTCATAAACAATCTCTTCATAAGCAATTTTTTTTGCCCCCAAAAGACAAATACTTTTAAGAATTCATGAACTTAAAATTGCCGTCTGTAATTCCTTTGAATTTGGACCAGTCTAAAACATTTTGTCTGATAAGGGGTTAAGGAAAGACAAAAATGTTCCTCTTCTCTCGATTAAATTGAAATGTCAACTCTAATGACTTTGAATTAAGTGGATTTTGCTCTGATGGTATACACAAATCGTGTAATTTAACCCATTTCCAACTTAAAGACGCTTTTTGGGAAAACATTGTGTAAGATGAAGAAATTCTCCATTTTCTAAAAAATTTTCTATTCAGAAAATCGGAAAAATCTAAAATTTCATAAACTTTAAATTGTCGTCTGCAACTACTTTCAAACACCAGTAAAAAAGTTTGTCGCCTGGTAATGGGTTAAGAGGCTTGTAGAATCGACAGGATAATTAATTCACATTTGTGGTAAAAATGAAGCGCTTGTTAATTCGAATACAGTTTTTTAAACATTTCATTTATTGGCATATCGACATTATAATATGTCTTTGGCCATTTACAAATACTACAACGAAAATATAGCAAAGACAAACAGAGATATAGATATGAAATATACAAAATACATGTATAACAAATCACTCTCAGGAATGTTTAAGTTTATGAACATTAAAAAAGGGAAAGAGAAAAAAACACTATGATTTATCAGTAATAGATTTTCACGTATTTTAAAACTACTATCAAGAAATTTGCAGACATTAAAAATTGATTTTTTGTTAGTGCTTGACATTAAGGTAGCAAATTTATCAATCGTCGGAAAGGATATATTTCCTAAATATGTTTTTCTTAGATTTGAATATTTTTGACAAACCATCAAAAAGTGATACTCAGATTCTATAAATATTTTTTACAAATAGTACAATAACGTTCGTTTCTCGGAATATTAGTATATCGTCCAGTTTCTATTTCTAATTAATGTGAACTTAGGCTGAATTTTGCAAAAAACTCAACAAATTATTGTTATGGATTTTTCATAGATAAGGTTCGAGACAAAATTTAGTCTTAAAAAAGCGGTAATATGATAATTTAGAAAATATTTATAACTGTAGACCATTCTTGTATGAATTGGTCGTTCAATCGATTTTTTTAATATAGAAAAATCATTACGTTCTTTATCAAAGTTTGTTCGAATATTGGTTAAACCTAAATGGTCTATAATTGAATTAATTCTGTTTGCCCAACAATTTATGTGCATATATATTGTAATTGGTATGTATAAATTTCCTACATAAATGAGCTATCGTTTTTCATAAACTTACACCAAAACTTTAAAGATCGTTGTCTACAAAGGATCGATAAGGGAAACCTACCGAATTAGCCTAATAAAGCAAAATTTGGTTTTTGCGCTTTCACTCCTAATAATCTTCTCAAAAATCTGTAGTGAAGCTTATCAACGTCTTTGAAAATATATACACTCCATACATCGGATCCATAAGGGAGTATAGGTACAACAAGTAAATCAAAAAGCGAAAGTTTAATTAGAACTTCTAATGGTATTCTGTCCAATAGTTTTAATAAATTGTGGTACGCTCTCAAAGCCTGGTCAAATAAAGTACGGGTGGCTGTTTTAAACGTTCCCGTATAGTGAAATTTTATACCAAGGTATGTAAAGTTCTCGACTATTTCAACTTGTTCCCCATTTATAGTAAAGGTTTAATTGTGATTAGATTTTCGTTTTTCGAAAATGCAAACTTTGGTTTTGGCCACATTGATTTCGAGACCCATTTTTCAGAGTATCTATAGATACTGTGAATTTGTGCTTGTAAACTGTCTGGATTTGTGGTAAACACAACAAGATCATCACCAAACAAAATTAGATATTTAGACAACAACTCGAGATCACTGTCAGATAATGCATTGGAATCTAAATTATCAATAATATCATTTATGAAAAGGGTAAAAAGAAGCGTATATACAAATATTTTAAAAGGATAAAAAGCAGCATATATACAATTTTTAGCACCCCTACCCAACCTCTTTCAAGCTATCACTACCAAATCTTGGTATGGGCTCGGTCAGTGGAAATTCTGCCTGAAAATAGTAATGTTTAACTCATTACCTGATGGTAGTATTTTTGACTGGTCCAAACTCAATGGTGTTGCTAACGAAAAAATCTAGCTGATGGAATTTGGGAATCTGTATATTTTTGGAGAGAAAACATAGTGCGAAATGAAGAAAATGTCAAGAAGAAGCGTTTTCTCTATTTTCCACAATCTGTGAGAATGGGTGATATGCGATTTCATGTTTTATAAAAAATCCGTTTGTAATTTATTCTTGTTTCCCCTTTCCCAGGTACAAGATATGGACATGAACCTGAAGTCTATACTAGATAGCGTTACATATCTGGAATGGCCAGGTTCGGAAAACGAGAAAAAGGTAGAAAGGTTCTGGACAAAACTCGAACTTTCATTACCGAAAAAATCATCATCGAGTTCATCTCCTTCATTGTCGTCAGAGTTATCTCCTCCTATATCTAATCTATCTGATATACCAGATACAATCATATCCGAATCATTACCCAGTGATTCCACAATACCATCAGGTAAAAATAAACCACCATTAACGTTATCTATCTCATCAGAGACTGATTCAAGCACTCCCGAGTCAGTAGAATTACGAAAGTCTTCAAAGCGATCAGAGAGGCGAAGGAAGACATTCAGACACTTTATTGATAGACTTATGTGTAGTAGGTCGAGTTTCAACCGTCAAGATAGTAATAGTAGCCAGACGGCGCTGGTGGACGAGGAGACGGTCGGGTCACGCAGTAGCTGTGACTCCATGTCAGAGAGTAACCTTACTGAGAGTACAGAGTCGATTTGTTCTACACCAGGCACCGCTCATACCTACCTAGACGAGACAACGGGTGAAACGTGTGAACCTAGCTCATATTTTAGTGTGTGTGCTAACAGGAATATTGATTGGCTTGTTAATAAGGAGAATTTGGTAAGACCATGTGAAAAAGATCATTGTGAGGGGACGAGGTGTAAAAATTGTTTAGAAGAGAAGGGAATCATCGACAATATCCAAATAATTGAGTCAAAGGATATCTTTGGCAATAAAAGAACTGATAAAAACGAAGCGTGTAAGTTATGTAACAATGAAACATTGTACTCTGATAACAATCGTGTTGAAATATCAGCGGTCGCTGGCAGCGATCAGATCAGAATTCGGCGACTTGCAGGATCAAATGAATGTAGAAACTGCCAACACAAACTCACGCGAGATACAGGGTATCGCGGGAGTTTAAAGAATCGCAAAGAGGCGGTTAACAGGGAACTGTCATTGTTAAACAGATCGGATACACTACCGCGCAACTTCCGGAGTAAACTTCTTGCCAGGGCGATCCCAGAATGCGAAGAGGGGTCTATATATAGTGATAGGGCAACAAAATGCGACAGTGAGACGATTTGTGAAAGTTTTGAATCTTCAAATTGTGACAATTCTACGGTAGTGACTGATTTAGATTTAGGCAATAGTTTTAGTTACAACGGAATGTCACGGTTCATTGATGTTTTTGAGTCAATATGACAATTTGTCTTTTTAGAATATTCCTTTAGCCCATTATCGAACCACAAAATTTTGACTAGTTCAATTTCAAAGACGCTGCAGACAACAGTTTCAAATCGAGGAAATTTATAATATCTTATTATATGGGGTAGAAAACAAAGCTGAAAATGAAGAAATTGCTTGTAACAAGTAATTTCTTCATTTTTAACTTTGTTTTCCTCTGGTCTATTCTTG
This sequence comes from Fragum fragum, assembly GCA_946902895.1. Classification (NCBI taxonomy): domain Eukaryota; kingdom Metazoa; phylum Mollusca; class Bivalvia; order Cardiida; family Cardiidae; genus Fragum; species Fragum fragum. The sequence goes on along the minus strand of OX336367.1, from coordinate 71,917,851 downwards.
TATAGCATTAAAGTCGGGATTGTGTGGGACTGGGTTAAGGCCCCTTTGTAGACTAAACATGTTTTTTGAAAGTTTGGTCAATTCGATTCAAAGTTAAGGTCACAAATGAGGGTCAAATTTTTATCCAGACGACAATCTCTGTCTTTTACGAATATTGTTTTTATATAAAATTTCGGATTTGTTCTCCAAAACGAAGAATTAATAGATTGCTTGCCACGCACTTTGAGCTCCCATTTCTATATTCAACGGCGGTTGTATTCTATGATTTAATGTGAGTTACGTCGAGATGTATCAAATGGGGGTATAAATCGTATGTTTTAACATGCAAACAAATCTATAAGTAGGGATCGTGAATTGACGCATAGAAGAATCAATCGACCAATCAAATCTTTTATTCAGACCGGAAGAGAAATTGGAACTCCAACACTGGCTGACATTTAAGCTATGTATTTTTCTTGGTTTGGCGATCTAAACGTGGTAACTACAGCTTATTCAAGCTGTAGTTACGACGTTTAGGTCGCCAACCAACCCTTTTACTGTTTTATTACACGTTACTGGTCATAAACTTTGGAAATTAATGCCATTAAATATCTAAGTTGAACCTCTTGACGGAGGTCAGTTGGCGTGGCAAGCGATCCGTGAACTTATAAAGTGTTGCAGATTAATGACAAATATAGATGTACCGACAAATGTTAGCTGTATATACTAGTATTTTAGATTTTATAAAATTCTAATTATATTATTATCATTATTGTTATACTTACTAATTGATAATAAAATTAAAACTTAGTCTATTTTCCTTTTTTTATTTTTATCCTTAACATCCGCTGCATCAATGATAGCCATGGTAGCTTGTCTCTAGTTAGACCTTTTTTGGTCGGTCCAAATGTCAACCACTCAAGTTATCCCATTACTGATTTTTTTCGAAATTGTACACTTATCCAAATTCAAAGGGATACCAGAGATGATCATAAAGTAAGTAAAATTCAGAGATAGAAAATATGGTGGGAAAAGAAGAAATTGCTTGTAAAAAGCAATTTCTTCTTTTCCCACAATGTTTCGCCAGTGTAAAATCGCACGAACGTAAAATTGTTCTAGAAAAAGTTATATGATATAACTTGCACTGTTTGGGGTGAGGGGACTACATTTATTTAAATGATAGTGCCTACAATGGAACTGATTTAAGGTATGTATTTCCGTTTATTTATTGTCGTAGCACATGCCCATATGAGCGACGCCCCCAGAAGAAGGTTAGTTGTTACGGGGGATAGTGCAAGGATACAGGACGAAACTGCTGAGAGCCCCGCCTGGTTCTTTTACGTGCTCGATGGAAAGCACCGTCACACAGGACCGGTTTAACGTCTCGTCCAATTAGTAGTGTTAGTTGATATGGTCAGCCCAGGGCTCGAACCCGTGTTCTTGAGGTTTGAAGTCAAGTGCTCTACCAACTGAGCTATTCGGGCTGACAAACTGTTTTAATTAAACATCCTCCATTATCTCCGTGAAGGCAAATAATTGACAACTCGCGAGTGTCAAACAAATAACCGGTCGACCAATTAAATCATTCATGTAGACATTAATTGAGTTTTGAACTCCGCAATTTGCCGCCATTTTGTTAAGCTTTTTGTTGGTTTGGCGACTTAAACGTCGTAACTACAGCTTTTTCAAGCTGTAGTTACGACGTTAAGGTCGCCAACCAACTATTCTTCTGTTTTGTTGCATGCTACTGGCAATGATTTTTGTAAAATAACGCCGTTTAAAGTTAATGCGGGACTTCCTGACGAGGTCAATGGGTGTGGTAAACGACTAAGTGGGCGGGGCCAGAGATTGGTCGATTACTTCTACAGACTCAAAATATGGATTTGGAGAACCAATCGTAATGATTATTTTAACATTTAGTTGACATCATTATATCGAAAGTTTAAAGTTAAAGTTTATGGGTTTATAGTCTTTTTCTACGCCATGCGTAATCAAACGACTTTACGTTTTAACCCCCGATCATTGAATTGCAAGTCTGCTGTTAACATACGACGCCCATGACAGCCACAACACATTGGCTTACAACCGTCACAGGTGCCTATATAAACACTTGGGTATAGAGGAGAAATTTGGAGTAAGTTTTTTGCTCAGAAAAATTCTCGAGGTCCGGGCGAGATTCGAACCCGGAACCCTCCGTTTCCGAGTTCCGCGCCCTACCACTAGACCTCGGAGCTCCACAAAACTAAACATTTCCAAACTTGAGAAGCGACAGCAACTTTAATCCGTTACCAGACAACACAATTTCGGTCTCGTAAAAATTCAAAGATGTTGCAGACGATAATTTATAGTTGAAGAAAAATCTTTTTCGGAAGAAAAAATGAATAATGACCAAATTGCTTGTAAAAAGCATTCCATTTCCCACAATGTTTACCATAGCCTTTTTTCCCAGAGGCGTCAAACAGGGTGATTGTTTTCAATGTGCACGAGCTTTCAACGAGACTGTAATATAATTGACGGTTTCTATTTTTCACTTTGTTTGCGTGCTGATTTAAAAAGGCTAATCTTAGTTAATGTTTTGAAAGGTTTGGTGACCTATGTGGCCAAAAAAGAATAGAAATAAATCTCTTTAGATCGCAAATTCACCCTTTACCAAATTTTTTATTTTGTACCAAATTTCAACTTTTGGGCTAATTTCGAATGTTTGTCTTCAGCTTTATCGAATTTTTAGAAGTTCACAATTTTGTGATGCGATTCTCTGGGAAAGGAGGGAGCTCATATTCTGAAAAGACCGCTTTAAAATCCTTAACATATAAGAAAAGAATCATCCAGTGCAATGAACTGCACATTCTTAGTATTGCGTTAGAAGTTTGATATAGAATGCACATTAATCCCTTACCGGACGATCAATTTTTAACTGATCTGAAACCCATTCCAACACAAGAAAATTTTAGACTGGTCGAAATTGAAAGAAGCTGCAGACGACAATTTCAAGTTGATGGAATTTCAGGTTTTTTTTTCGTCTTTTGGGATAGAAAACATTGTGGATAATGAAGAAATTGCTTGTTACAAGCTATTTCTTCATTGTCCACAATGTTTTCCAAAGCTTTTTCTTGTGGGGCGTAAACAGGAGGGATTGAGTTGGAATGGGTTAAAGAAGCTGCGGACGATAATCTTTAGTTGATGAAATTTAAACAATCTATGACTTTTTGAGTAGAAAACATTTAGGATAATAAAGGAATTGCTTGTGACAAGAAATTTCTTGATTTAAATGTAATGTTTTCAAATACTTTTTTCTTGAGGGTTTATATAAGCGGGAGTGTGAGGGAATGTGTTAAATATGAGCCTTTTGAGTATCGTTGAAGATTAACTTCAAACAAGAGGCCCATTAGGGTCCATTCACCGCACCAACGAAAATGTTTTGAATGATAATCTGAGGCCCCTTTTCCAGTTTCCAATTATATATGTATTTCATGCATCTTTGAAGAGAATCCGATAAAAACGTGTGGACTTTATTGTGTCAATGAGGATATTTCAATCAAATTCTCGTAAGGCCCCTTTTCCCGTGATACTTTATTGACCCTACCCATAAAGGAATAGGATTATATAATTATTCTGTGAAAGATTGAAGAGAGTTCGTAAAAAGATATGGATTTCATTTTATAATAGAACTTTCATAAGGTTACTTTTTTCCATGGTCCTTGTCAGATCAGATCGAATTTCAAAAAGGAGCATCCTAATGATGGTTTAATCATGAAATTCAGTGAAGGTTTAAAGTGAACCCGATCAATAATGGGGACTTTATTATGTTAAGTAGAATATTTAAATAAAAATTTCAAGTGTCCCTTTTTACATGATACTTGACAGATTCTACCCTATTTTGAGAAGAACCACCCTGATGATTGCAAAATCATTCTGTGAAAGTTTGAAGTGAATCCGGTGAAATCTGGTTACACCATTGTGTTAACTAGAATATTTAAATAAGTTTTTCATAGGGCCCGTCTTCATGTGATACTTGCCTGATCAGATCCACTGTCAAAATCAACAATCGTAATGATGGTACAATCAATCTGTGTAATCTGTTGACTTTATCATGTTAATTGTAGTGAACTTTTAATGGGAAACCTTTCCTCGTGATACTTTACAAAACAAACCAAATTTCAAAAGGAAAAATTCTAATGAAGGTACAACCATTCTCTAAAAGTTTAAAGGGAATCAATGAAACACTGGACTGAACTGTGTCAATATTTTTTTTTTTGCAACAAAATCTTTATAAGGCCCCTTTTCCCGTGAAACTTAACAAATTTGACTCAATTTACAAAGGAACATTCCTAATGATAGTTTAATCATTCTAAATGTTTGAAGAAAATGAAAAAGACTGAGGATTTTGTTGTAATAACGACGTTTTTGTGATAAAATAATCATAAGGCCCCTTTTCTAGTAAAACTTAACAGATCAGACCCAATAAACACATGAGCAATCCAAAAAATAGTACAAGCATTCTTATAAAGTTTGAAAAGAATCTGACAAAGACTGATGTCATTCTTGTGTTAATGAGGATTTTGTAATAAAATTTTCACACTGTCCCTTTTCCAGTGATACCCGACAGATCAGACCCAATTTGGAAAGAAACAATCCTTATAATGGTACGAAGTTTGAACAGAAATCGATGAAAACAGTGGACTTTATTGTGGTAAAAGGTTTTCAAATTGATATTTTCATAAGGCTCCTTTTACTGTGATACTTGACGGATCATGCCTAATGCCATCATCAACATTGGTAATTATTGTACAATCAATCTATGAAAGTTTGAAGAAAATCAGATGAAAGATCTGGACTTGGTAACAAGTAATTCTGTTTCTTGAGAGTTCAAACCCCATTTTGAAAAGAATGATCTGTGTGACCTTTCAATCATTCTGTGAAGTTTCAATTTATTCCGTTCAAATCTGTTGGCTTTATTGTGTGAACGTGGATTTTTTTCTATAAATTTTCATACAGCCCCTTTTCTCGTGTTACTTGATGGACCAGACCCAATTTCTAAAGGAACTATACTTACAAAAGTATAATCATTCTGTGAGAGAATCTGTGAGAGAATCAACTAAGAGGCATCGCTCATAGAGACATGTACTATGATAGCAACAACAAATAAATGGACAGAAACCAATTACAATGGTATAAATTTCAATACAAACAATTTATCTTTTTTTTTCATATTTTATTGAGCATTTCTAAGAAATATACTACATTCCATATCCTTTCACTGTTCCATGTAAGATCGAAATAAAGCAAAAGAAAACAAAACCCTAAAATTCTTTTATCACATAATCTTCATAACAAAACATATATATGTACCAAAAACAAATTTACATTGTTCACTTTTTCATTGATATTTAACCTATTAACACATAATCCCTCCTTTTTACGCCCTTAAAAGGGTTTCCAAAACGTTGTGGAAAATGAAGAAATTGCGTGTATTAAGCAATTTCTTCATTATTCAAAGCAATTTCTTCATTATTCTATATTCACAATGTTTTCTATCTAAACAGACAAAAGAATTTAAAATTCCATCAACATGAAATTGCAGCTGTTGTTTTTTTCAATTTGGACCATTGGACCAGTCTAAAATGTTGTGTTGGACTAGGTTAACCCAGTACCAGACCGCAAAATTTTAGACTGGTCCAATTTGAAAGGTGTTGCAGATGACAATCTAAGGCTTAAAAAGTTTGTATTTTTTGTAACTTTGAGGTAGAAAACATTGTGGATAATGAAGAAATTGCAATTTCTTCATTTTCTGCAATGTTTTCCAAAGTTTTTGTTCTTGCTTGTGTGTGTGTGTGTGGGGGGTCTCTAAAAGCATCATTGGGTGGGAATGGGTACAAAATTATGAGAGAATTGATAGGAAGTGTCTGTTTAACCCATTGCAACACAATTACCCTATCTAATCCATTCAAGCACAATCTTGCTTTCATGGTCCCCACTGAAAGAAAAACAATGTTGAAAATGAAGAATTTACTTATTACAAGCAATTTCTTAATTTTCAATCTCTTTTTCTAACCCAAAAATTCTCAAAATCAAATTCTCTCAACTTGAAATTGTTGTCTTCAACTTGTTTGAGTTTGGACTGGTCTTAAATTTTGTCATTTGGTAATGGGTTAATGCCCCTCAAAATGAAAAAAGATTTGCAAAACATTGTGAAAAAAAAGAAAGAAATTGCTTGTTAAAAGGATTTCTGCATTTCCATTTGTGTCCATTTTCCATATTGTTTTCTACACAAAAATCGAAATTGAAATTTTAGTAACTTGAAATTGTTGTTTGCAATTTCTTTCAATTTAGACCAATCTAAAATTTTGTTGTGTGGTATTGGGCTAAAAACATACATTAACTGCCATCTTTCTGAAATGTAACTTAAAATTTTAGTTTGACAGACAACCTTAACCTTGATAAATAATCTTTACCTTGGCCAATGGAAAAGTTTTACTTCAAAGGAAATAAACATGAAATATGATTGCCCTTTCCAGTCAAAAGATAAGACCAATGTAATTTTTGGAGGCTATTTTTAAAGGAAAACAAATCCTTTTAATCTTTGTAAGGAAGTTAAAAAGCGAATCTGTTTTCTTAGAGCATGATTCATCTATTTTTCAAACAAACAAAATAAAGAAGAAGTGTCAAGTGTCAAGATTTTAAAAGGGCAATAACAATTAACATCTTAATTATTAAAACACGACGATTTATTTGCACTATGATTCATACAGAAGGCTATGAAATTTAGTCAAGCTCAAGTTTTCTGCATCTGAAATTTAATATACCTAGTATTTAACATATTACTACAAAGTCCCCCTTTTTGACACTATAAAGAAGAATGGTAATAGAAAAAGTATGAAGCAAAGGGAGAAATTGCTTCTTACTAGTAATTTACCCTTTCTTACAACCTTCTCTACCTTATTTAGACATTACCTAACAAAGTAGGTCTCTTTTTAGTGTTGACTTCAATTTCTTTTGAATTGTACAAATAAAACAACAAATATGGGAGTTAACCCATTCACACACAATGATGCCTTCTGATGCCCCTCCAGAAAAAAAAAGCTTGAGAAAACAATGTGGAAAATGAAGAAATTGCTTGTAACAAGCAATTTCTTCATTATCCACAAAGCTTTCTACCCCAAAAGATAGAGATTTTTAAAATTTCATAAACTTTTAATTGTCGTCTGCATCCCTTTTCAATATGGATCAGTCTTAAATTTTGTTGTCTGGTAATGAGTTAAAACTCACTGAGTATACCCCGCATGTACTACCATAACTACATTGAAAATAAAATTCTCTCTCAAATGGAACATATTCAGTAAGCACCATGTAGAAAGCCTAGCTGCATCTCCACAGCAAGCATTGAAAAGATACTACTTTATCCTGTCACCTGCTATAAATACTGCCTAATAAAGGGGGGTATGATAAACTTGTTGATATCAGGTCACATGGTCACGTGATAAGCTTTATCATGTCACTTGATCACGTGACCGACCGGAACTATTTTTGCACTGGTAGGGGTGCTTTCTAAAGCAATAAATGTTTCAATCTTCGGCTAAAAGTTATTTCCAAATAAAAACATTATACTCGACTCTCAACTTTCATCGATCGAATCATACATCGGTGACGTAGAGATGACGCGATACATGACGCAGGCATTGTTTATTTCATGGAAGCATACACACGACTTCGGAAAGCAGGATTTTAAAACATAAAAGGATTTAGGGGATTAAGCATTGATATTATTTGAGTGAGGATACTTTTAGAAGTCGCAGCTAGGCAACTAATCTCAAGCTTTGTCCATCCTGTGATTTTCTATCAGGGTGGCAATGACTTAGGGTTTGGTTTTTGCTGCTTAACAACGAATCGTCAGAAAATCTTCGACACGCTAGTTGAGTGATCGATACGATCGACAAATCTAGGCAAATCATATTCGATGATCAAGGTATGTCTTTGTTGTTTAAGGTTTAAGTTATAGATGTTCTTGTTAATTCATTCTTATTATGTCTATTATAAATTAAATTGTGCCAGTTTTTATAAATGTTGACCCCAAAGCCCTCACCTCAGCAGGGACCAAACACCATGTTCGGCGGAGAAAGGTTAACTTACATTTACTTTTCATGGACATTTTCAGTCAAATTCATTTTTAAAGATGGTAACAGGATAAATAGAATAGATGGTTGGTGTCTTGATAAGGAAAAGTTCATCGGGCTCGGCTTCGGAATTTATCCGGTTCGCCTTCGGCTCACCAGATAAATTCCTACGCCTTGCCCGATAAACTTTTCCATATCAAGACACCAACCATTTATTCTCTATATATCAGGCAATGTCCAACATTCAACTATTGGGTGAAAATAAACTAAGTCAGGAGAGAGGAAGTAGGCAACATGCAGATCTAGATTTGGTAAGCGCCATCAACACCTCTAGTTGAGCATGCATATAAATTTTAAAGTCAATACTTTTACTACTTGCTGAGAAAAATATGACAAAATTTCAACTAAACAAGGCAATGTCCAAGAATAAACTTGTAAAACAGAAAGTGGTAAACTTACGGACCTAAATTTGGTAAGCACCATGTTGGACCCCTAGATATGAATTGTTGCTGAGAAAAGTGAGACGGAAATATACCACTGTACAAGTCAATGTCCGAATATAAAAAAAGTTGAAAAACAGGAAGTAATTAACTTTAGGAACTTAGTTTGGGAAGCACCATGTGGGACCCCTAGCTGAAGCTCCATACAAAGTTTCAAGTCAATACTATGAATAGTTGCTGGGAAAAGTGAGACAAAAATATACCTCTGTACAAGTCAATGATTGAATATAAAACTAAGATGTAAAACAGGAAGTACATGTAGTTGACTTGGGGACCTTAAATTGGTAAGAGCCATGTAGGATCCCCAGCTGAAGCTCCACATAAAGTTTCAAGTCATTGCTACGAACAGTTGCTCAAAAAAGTGTATCAAAAAATATTGGCTACAGACAGATTGGCGGACAGACAAGAGGAAGTATAACCTCCATCTTCTTTGAAGCAGGGGTATGAATGTTTTTTGTCAGTATAAAGAGTTAAAGTCTAGAGAAGGCAAGCCAGAAGCCAGTAAGAAGCCATTTTAGCCTATTCCTGCAAAATTCTAAATTGTGTATTATTGGTAAGAACTATTTGGACACAAACCTTTTCCCACCCTCATCCCCCCTTATGAAAAATGAAAGGGAAAAACTAAGGATAAGAGAAATTGCTTGTTATTAGCATTTTTTCTTTATTTTTACTATGTTTTTCAAAGTAGAATCTCTTCAATGTGTCTTAAAAGGGGGTCCTTTTAATGTTAAAGATGACTTGCGTCAGATTTTCATAAGAATTGTGCTTATTTAACCGCTTCCCACACAACCAAATTCTTGACTGGTCAAATTGAAAGACAGCTGCAAATGACATTTCAAGTTGATGAAATTTTAAATTTTTTCGTCACTTTGGATGGAAAACATTGTGGAAAATGAAGAAATTCCTTGATTCAAGTAATTTCTTCATTTTCCACAATGTTTTCCAAGGCTTTTATTCTTGGGGGCACAAAATAGAGGGTTTGTGTGGGAATGTGTTTGCCCTTTGGTCATAAATGCATGAAACAAAGTTTGATTTGACACCAAGAGAAAGCTGTTTGGTATCAATGCCCTATAATTTCTGGCATCTGTAAGACATTTTTCTCAAAATATTTTTTCCTACTTAACTTATTCCCACACAATCCTGTAATTCTGTTTCCTCAATGATCGTCCTGTTTCATTCATTACGAGCTGACAAAACTTTAGACTTGTCCAAAATTAAAGAAGTTGTAGACGATAATTTTCTGTTCATTAGATTTATGAAATCTGTCATTTTCGTTTTAAAACATTGTAGACAATAGAGATGTTGCTTAAATACACAAATTTTTTTTATCGTTCACTATCATTTCTAAATTATATATCTTTACCCATTCCCACACAGTCCTGTTCTTTTATGTCTCTCAAGAAAAGACTTTCGAGGAAAACAAGGTTCAAAATGAAGAAACTGCTTGTTACAAGCAATTTCTCCAATTACAACCTTGTTTTCTGCCCAAAAGACAGAGATACTCAAAAATCACTCTACTTGAAGTTGCCATCTTCAACTTAATTGAATTCGGACCAGTCAAAAATAATGTTGTTTGGTAATGGGTTTGGGAGCCTATAAAAGCGGGACTGTGTGATCTTGGTCAATGTGCAAACTGACAAATGTATACATGTTTTATAGTTACCTAACAGCCCCTTTCTGTGTAACAAGCCATATTCACATGGCAAAATGCACAACGAAATGCATGTGTGATAAAGATGGCCACTTGACCAAACACAAAATGAAAACAAAATGAAACAGTTAAACAAAAGTAATAAATACGAAAGAGAACAATGAAATCAAACAAATCAATGAGCACATAAGACAATAAGAAGCACATAACAGAAACATTATCAACATAACAAAGATTCACCAGGTTCCACTAAGCTTTCAACAATAATTTAATTTCAATTCAGTCAACTACTAAAACTAAAAAAAAACTATCATGCTATTTGTCATAGATCCTAGATGACATGTTTAAGACCGCTTTCACTTGAAAGATGCAGTAGATGCCATATTAAAGTGTTTGTAAAATTAAATGAAAGCATCTAAAAGGTCCAAAAATATTTCGAGAACAGATGAATTAGCCTCTAAAAGGAAATACATATAACTCTTTTCACAAAAAGATCCTGACACCTTTCTGAAACCATCAATAGACATCTGTCACCACTAAATATAGCTTTTGATGCAATTAACATAATTACATATCTTGAGCATTGTATCTTGAATAGGTTGGTAGTAATTGGCAATGTTAAGATTTTTGGTTAAGTTTTGCAGAGACAGACAGATGGAAAGACAGACAGACAGACGGAAAACAGTAAAACAATATGGCCCCAATCTTTTGATGCAGGGGCATAAAAAGATATTAGGATAATCTTCACTCCCTCTTTTAAGAGATGAAGAGAATATTTTTTGTTTTCATGGAGGTATGAACCGAAAAAACTAATCACACTGTATGAATACGCGAAGCCGATTCATACATTGTGTGATTAGGTTTTTCGGTTCATACCTCCATGAAAACAAAAAACATTCTCTTCATTTCTTATAATTTAATAGTATCGAGAGAAAAAAGCAAAAACTTTACACTTTTGATACCTTTTTTATGGGACTATTTTGTGGGGAAGCTTACAAAATTGCTGGGTGCTCAAAATCTTGTTCATGGACTTATGAATAATATTTTTCGACCAATCAGAATGCCGGATTTTGATAGACGAAACTAAAGATTAAATTATATATGAATGAATAGGATTTTACAGCCCATGAACTGGTCCTATAATCTGAATGAATGACTAAACAGGGTTTTATGAAGCATCTACAGCTTCTCATATCTGATGCTCTATATCAGCAAGATGGCACATAAACAACGATAAAAAAGCTTAAAAAATGGCCCTATCACCTAGCAGATGAATTCATTATACATGTATATTTCTTTTATCTCCTGTATTCTTACATAGTTTGATGAATGAAAATTTCTCAGAAAAAAACAAAAGTTCCATAGTCGCAATATACCCTTCCATTTTTGCATTAATTCTCCTTTTTCTGTGATGCAGCATAAAATAGCCAAACCATGACTATATGCAAAAGGTCAGATGACATGTTTGAAAATTTGATTCAAATTTGTCCAAAAATGCAGAAAGAGATAGAGTTGAGTTAACAAGACGTTTTCCATTCAGCCCCCTTTTTCTGTGACACAGCTTAAAATGGTAAAACCCTGAAAATATCCGTAAGGTCAGGAGACTAGGAATTCTGTGAAAAATTTATTAAAATTCGTCCATAAATCTAGGAGGAAGTTGTGGATTTAATTAATGACATCTGGACAGACTGAGAAGATAATACCAATAAGCATCCACCTGTGGTTGTGTTAGTAGAATGAATCATAAAAAAGAAGACTTGATATAATACATAGAAATGTGATGTAAGTAGAGAAACAGTGTAAAAATAAATATAATACTACAACAACATCCAAAATAAATCAAACAAATCTTGTCTGCTCTGGTTGTCAAGGTAACTACTCTGTTGTCATGGATTTCAGATTGTCACCTGGTCCATATTTAGTAAAGTTAAATGGGTCTGAAAACACAACAATACATTATTACCTCATTTATCAAAATCATTTAATAGGTATTATCTTGATGCATACCTGGTAACAAAAAACAAGAAGACCATGATGGTCCTATATGGCTCCCCTGAGCTCGAGGCTTAATCATATAATATACAAAATATCAAAGTCCTACACCTAATCATTTGGGAGAAGATTTTTAAAGATTTTTTCCTTTAATCCTAGGTCTAGTGAAGATCGAACCATATTGATCCAATTCCAAGAGTGCGGTAATTCTTTGAAGTAGAATAATTGAGGGTCAATAGGCATTAATACATACCAAATGTCAAAGCTCTAGGCCTAATGGTTTAGGAGGAGAACATTTTCTATGATATCCTTCATGACTCCTTTATGGGATTGCACAGAAAAAAGGCATATTTTCAGAATACAGTAATTCTATGAAGTATTTTAGAACAGGGTCAATAGGTTTTATTACACACTAAATATTAAAGCCCTTGACCTTATGGTTTGGGAGAAGATTTTTAAAGATTTCCTTCTTTATTTCACAAAGAAAAGGGCTAATTTTCAGAGTATAGTAATTCTATGAAGTATTTTGGTAGATGGTCAATAGATGATGATTTATTCAAAATATCAAAGCTCTAGGCCTTATGGTTTGGGAAAAGAAGAGTTTTTAAGTTTTCCTTCTTTATTTCCATGCAAACTAAGGGATTGCACAGAAAATGACTAATTTTCAGAATATGGTAATTCTTTGAAGTATTTTGGTAGAGGGTCAATAGATGATGATGTTTATCAAAGCTCTAACCCTTATTGTTTAGGAGAAGAAGATTTTTTAAGTTTTCCTTCTTTATTTCTTTGTAAAATCAGGGATCACACAGAAAAGGACTAATTTTCAGAGTATGTTAATTCTTTGAAGAATTTTGGTAGAGGGTCAATAGATGATAATGCATACCAAATATCAAAGCTCTAGACCTTATGGTTTTGGTGAAGAAGATTTTTAAAGTTTTCCTTTTTTATTTCCATGTAAAATCAGGGATCACACAGAAAAGGGGTTATTTTTAGAATACGGTTATTCTTTGAAGCATTTTAGTAGAGGGTCAATAGATGATGATTTGTACCAAATATCAAAGCTCTAGGCCTTACGGCTTGGGAGGAGAAGATTTTTTAAGTTTTTCACTCCGTTGCCATGGTTCACCAAAGTTCTTCATGGATTTCAATTCTTTGTATCATTTTGAAAGAGAATGACCTAAAGATCATTTCTGTGAATTTTTTATGAAATTCCATGCTAGTTTAGGAGAAGATTATTTTGTAATTGTGAATGGACTGACAGATGGACTGACGGATGGACAGACGGATGGACGATGACTGATCAAAATAGCTCACCTAGAGCATTTTTTGTGCTCAGGTGAGCTAGAATTTTGTGGTATTGGACAGCAGTTGAAGTTGTTACAAGCTATTCCATTTGCCCAAGAATTGCCTGTTTATCCATTACATGGAAATGAAGAAATTGCTTGTAACTTGCAATTTCTTCATTTTTCCACAATGTTTTCTATCCAGAAAGCTGAAAAATCCAAAATTCAATAAGCTTTTGTCGTCTGCACCTTTTTTCAATTTGGGTCAGTCCAAAATTGTGCCATCTGGTAATGGGTAATTCAATCTATCATTATTCGGTCACTACAGCAAACAAGAGCCTTCTTATTATCAATATGTAAAAAGAGGATTTGAGTGAAGTTCTCTAAAAAGAGTATTTTGTGTTTTTCTTGTTGATTTCAACTAGTCTTTGTTTACATTTTGAGATTGGGTCGAATGCACATGATTCTTCACTTATCTTCAGCATTGACTGTAATATGTACAAATGCTGATGACTTAACTTTATGGACGATTTCATCAATCTCTATGACCAAGCTAGTTGGTTGAACAACTAGCAATAATTAAACATTTTTTAACAAAATTTTATGTGAACAAACCTCAAATTGTGGTGAGTCACAAGTTAAAAAGTCAAAACTTCTATCATAAGTTGTAGGTCTTACTGCATAGAATTATTTTGATCTTATAATTTCAATCGTCATATTCATTTATGTTTTGGGACAGAGTATGGTTTTCTTATAAATTTTGTAGTGTGAGGGATGATTTGGATTTAAAGGATTGCTGGCTACGAATACTGACTTATGACAGGAGGTTCAATGCAGAAATGAAAAAAAGTGTTATTTTGCAACATTTTTGGCCAGTAACATAATTGGTTGGTAGATGACCTAAATGTTGTTAACTACAGCTTGAACAAGCTGCAGTTATGACATTTAATTCACAAAACCAACCAAAAAAAGCTTCACATAAATGTTTGCCAATTTCCGAGTTCGAAGTTGACTTTCATTCAAAAGAATTCATTTGATTGGTTGATTGAATCTTCAACTGATTGCCACAATCTGTCTATACATGTGGCCCTTGATTAAAGACAAGACATGAAATAAGTTCATAAACATATCAATGTTTTTTTATTAAAATGAAAACCAATGCTGACACAATCACAACTTTCAAAACTCTTTTCTAGATATGATTACTTTCTAATGCTGGTGATAAATGGAAAAGTAATTGTAAGAGCTTTATGTTTATTTTTACTATGGTTTTGCACTATTTACACTACTTTTGTAACAATTCTTTAAACAAAAACAAAGGCCCTATATCCCTGGCTGAAATGATGACATAACAAACAAAAAGAGTGATTTCCTGTATTACCTTAGTCTCCATTTATACGTAGTAAATTAGATTTAACCCTTTCCTGCACAAACCCAAGATTTTACTTTGCTGTGATTTTAAAATTGAGAAACCATTGTGGGAAAAGAAGAAATTGCTTGTAACAAGCAATTTCTCCTTTTCCAACAACATTCTTTCTACCACACAGGATGGACAGATGGACTGACAGATGGATGCCGGATGATGACCATTCACAATAGCTCACCCAGAGCATTCCCTGCTCAGGTGAGCTAAAAACAGGAAAGGGATAGACAAAGAAATAATTTAATCTTTTACCCCAGTTTCATCAAACATTAACAGAGGTTCATCATCATCTTCAGTCTCAAGTTGTTGTTCTGTTAGGGTGATCTCCCTTAACAACTCTTCATCTATTTCCTCCTCCCCTGGCTCAAGTAGACTTGGTGACCTGGCCAGAGTTCTCTGTGGTTGACGTGTAGCACTCACAGGGGTTTGTGGCCAGTCCTCACATTCTTGTACTATCTCCATTTGTTGTTTTACAAAGTTTATGAACACCTGAATCAACAAAATGGTAAAATGAGTCCAATTTTTAGGACTTTCTACACAAAATGATAAACAGTTTCAGTAGCGGATTAAGAGGGGACCCCTCCCTCCCCACCTTAGTAGCCAGATTATTTCATTTTCATGAAAAATTCAGTAAGAAACAGGTAATTAACAGGAAAACACCCACACACCCCAATTAGCAAATTTGAACCCCCTTTAATGAAATTCTGGATCAGCTAGTCAAAATTGAAGGAGGTTCCAGAGGACAAAACAATTTGGTCGAAATTGAAAAATAAGGGCCATATGAGGTAGAAACATTGTGAGAAAAGAAAAAATACTTGTACAAGCAATTTTGTCTTTTCTCAAAATGTTTCCCCAAAGCTGTATTTCTTTGGTGCATAAAACTGTGGGGATTGTGAGCTAAAAGGTTATGGGAAAACATCATTGCAACTTAGCAAAATTAAGATATGAATTAAGAGAGCAATAAATCTTTGAATGTGAATAACAACTTGATAAATCAATTAAAAATTTAGGGCCACATGAGGTAGAAAACGTTGTGATAAAAGACAAATTTGCTTGTGTAAAATGGGGGATTGTGTGCGTAAGGGGTTAAAGAATTCAAAGGAACAGTTCAACTTACATTATCCAGATTATTCTGGCTGACTGAATAATCCTCTACATTTAAATCTTTTTGTGCACTCTCTAATTTAGAAAATGCATATGATAATGAAACACTCTGGCATTGAAGTTCAAACTGTAACAGGTTATAATGACATTCCTTTATCACTGCCTTGGGAAAGTTTCTCTGCACAAATCTTTGAGCTTGTCTTTGAGCGTGATCAAAGTCTGGTCCTTTTAGACGTAAACTAAATGTGTATCCGTCACCGTATTTATTCTTTAGATGCTGTATACTGCCCAAACATTTGAACTTTCCATTCACCATTATAGCAAGTCTTGTACATAGTGCTTCACACTCCTCCATACTGCAAGAAAAGTAATTAAGTAACAAGATAAATCATTTAGGATAAATAAAAATTTTAGACTGGTCCAAATTCAAAGATATTACAGATAACAATTTTTAGTTCTTGAAATTTTAAAAAATCCTGCCTTTATGGGTAATAAACATTGTGGTAAATGATGAGATTGCTTATCATAACCAATTACTTCTTTTCCAACATGTTTTCTAAAGCATTTATCTTGAGGGGCGTAAATAATCATGATTGCGTGGGAAAAGTTTAAACTTTCCATTCATCTTTAAAGCAAGTCTTGTACACAATGCTTGATGTTCTTCCATATTGCAAGAAAAGATGTTTGTAAAAGGAATAACTCTTTCACACACAATCAAACTGTTTGACACCCCTCAAGATAAACACTTTGTTTGGAAAACATTGTGGAAAATGAGAACAGAGTTTGATGAGAAAAATGGTAAAAAGGAAGAGATTGCTTTACAAGCAATTTTCTTTTCTCTCCATATACTTTTCTAGATCGTATGTCTTGTCTTTCCATATAGTTTTCAACAATGCAAGACAGAGATTCTAAATATCTTAATTTTTTTAACATTGAAACTTTTGGCTACAACTTCTTCGAATTTGGACCAGCCCAAAATTTTGTGGTCTGGTGATGATGAATAAGAAATCTGTTTATCAAGAGTTTTGTAACTTGTGTACGTACATGTAGCTCCATACCTCTGACATTTTTTTTTCAGTTACACAACTTGATAATTAACTTATCGAAGTATGTATTCTCTGTTGCAAAAACATATTGAGTATGCAAAATTGTTTGTAAAGAAATAAATTCATTAAAAATGTATCTGAAATACGTTTAATCTGCTGATGAGAAATTAGAATTGCAGATGCTCAAGGATTCAGGATCATGTCCAAAAAAATCATCTAGATATAGAAAAGTGTTATCATCCTATCAATCAAGACAGAATGTACCTATGAGAAGTAAGGATGGCGGAGTGCCCATCTTTCATAAGGTTCACCATTATTTCCCCAAATATCATCAAGATATAGATAAGTGTTATCATTCTAAAAATCAAGACAAAACCCACCTATGAGAAGTAAGGATGACTGAGCGCCCATCTTTAATCAGATTCAGTATCATGTCCCATAAAAATCGTCTAGAGTGAGGATCCATTCCCGTGGTAGGCTCATCCTGTGTAAAACAAAATTTCATGTTTAACCCATTAACAGATGACAAAATTTTAGACTGGTTCAAATTTTAAGAAGTTGTAGACTGACAATTTAAAGTTGATAAAATTTTAAACACTCTTTTTCTTTGGGGGTAGAAAACTTTATGGATAATGAAGAAATTGCCTGTCACAAGCAATTTCTTCATTTTCCACAATGTTTTCCAGAGCCTTTTACATGGGTGTGGGTATGGGAGGTGTGATAATGTAGGGAATGTGTTAAAACGCTGTAGTATACAACTAACTTTACTGATAATAGCTAATCTTTGGAAAAATGAAAATTTTTTACCTTACTTGTGGACACATGTTTCTTAACTCATTACCATATGGCTAAATTTAAGACTGGCACAAATTCAAAGAAGTTGCAGCCGACAATTTGAAGTTTATGTTTACCAAAGCTTATTTCCTTGGGGGTGTCTAAAAGCGTCACTGAGTGGGAATGGGTTACGGTACCAAATATGAGCCTTGTAAGTTATTGTAGTAGTATTAGAGTTATAGAGAAATGTCAATTTCCTGGTTAAATTTCCAATTTTTCTGGGACGAGGGTTATATTAACCTTTTCAATAAGTAGGTATTGAGGTAAGCTTACTACAAACCAAACATAAAATTTATTAACATGGTGATTTAATACTGTCATACATAATTTGAAATTGAATTCAAAACAAAATGTCAAGATCTATGTTTACTATACATTAATAATTCTACATTATACAAAGAGAAGAAAATCATTCAAATAGTTACAACATAAACAATTGTCTTATTTAATGTATATTGGTGTTTAAATAATTATTTTGTAATTAGCAATGTATTTCATTTTAACTGTTTTCTGAATCAATGTATTACTTTATCATGTTTTGTTTACTCATATGTTCTAGTTAAATTAGTTTTGTATAGCACTTTTAAGCATACTTCTTTATGAAAGCACTATATAAATGAGGTAAATGATAATGCATGAAAGCACTATATAAATGAGGTAAATAATAATGTATGAATGCACTATATAAATGAGGTAAATAATAATGTATGAAAGCACTATATAAATGAGGTAAATAATACTATGAAAGACAACCTACCATGAATATCAATGGTGGATGGCCTATTAAGGCTATAGCAGTTGATAACTTCCTCTTATTTCCTCCACTATATGTAGCTGATGTCTTATTTTCATATTGCTTTAAACACAGTTTCTTTAATGCCCATTCTACAACCTGTATATAAAGAAGTACAGTTTTCAAAACTACTCATTTATAAAATATATGCAATATTCATGAGAAAATGATACACAACAATTTCTTCTCAGTTTTATGTGAAGTTCGTATGAATAATATATAGAATTGTAAAAGTTTTAGTTCTTTTGCAGTATAACTAATCAAAGAATAACATTGACCGACTCATTGAATGATTGGGTGGCTATCACATCTGTATGAACATGTGCTATCAACATTTTCAGCCATTTCACATGAGCATAAAGTGCCAACACTGAGCAGCATGTATAGCCATTCTGGGAATACAGAATATTCCCTGATCACATAAAGAAGCTTTGAGTTAGGATCTATCTGTAAAATGCATCGTGAAGACTCTAGTCAGACTACAGATATACAGGCTGATCCGTATCTTCACTTGGCACTTGTGTGTAATGCTTGGACACATCACCCTCATTCTCAAAGGTCACTAACCTGTTTTTCCTCTGAAGGTGGCACTCCCCTCAATCTGCTGTATAACTGTATATGTTCTCTGGCAGTCAGTTCATCAAATAGAGCATCAAACTGGGGACAGTAACCAAGGTTTTGTTGTACCTTAAACAGGTCTTTGGAAATACTGAAATACAAAAACAACTTTATCAATATTTCTTCTGTCTGTGAATATAGCTGTGCTGCAAATGAAGGTCCTACCTTGACCTTAAATATTCAACTATTAGAATGGCATATAAGCATTTTGTTTCAATCACTTCAAGAGACTTTGAACTTAATCACTTATGGTTAAATCTTACTTAACCCATTCTCAAATGATAAAATTTTAAACTGGTTCTAAATAACAGTAGTTGCAGATGGCAATTTTGAACTGATAGAATTTTGAAGTATCTCTTTTATCTCCATTTGCGTAGAGAACAAGTAATTACAAAAATCGCAGTCAAATGAGTGTTAACGTTGCATCTCAGCATCAGCAACCCAATATAGTCACCCCCCCCAATTTTTTGGAGCCAAGCAGACCCCGTGTTAGAATGGAGTCAGCGCTGTGCCAGGTAGCCTCAAAGAGGAGTTTCAATGTACTTTGTTTTCCCACATTGTTTACCAAATCTTTCTTTGTGACGGGCATAAAAAGGAAATGGGTTAATCCTTTTTAAATATGTAAGAATGTTTCAAACCAAAAATTTATACCTGTATCCATTCAGATATGCATCCCCAGCAGTAGGAGTTAAATCCCCTGTCAACATTTTAAATGTGGTTGTCTTTCCTGCTCCATTTACACCCAACAAACCAAAACACTGTAAATGAAAATGAATTTGAAATCCAGCTATACAAACATACTTAACTGAACTGTAAAATACTAGCAAGGTTTTTATAGGCATGATTGAGAAAAATTGATTTATGTTTGTGGACTTTTAACCCTTGTCATGCTGAACCTGGAATATTCCACTTATGGCAGGAGATCTAGACCAAGATCTGTCTGCACATAAGTGCAGTCTGATCTTGGTCTACATCTCCTGCTTGTACTTTTCCTGCCACAGTTGTTTATGAAATTGCTTTCTAAAAGAAACACTGATTTTTGAAAAACAAGTTCTATCAGTGCTCTCAGCCCTTTGATTTTACAGCAGTTCAATAAGATAATTTATACAGAATGACAAGGGTTAAGTTTCTACACAATGGCACATTTGAAGTCCATAAGGAAAAGGTCCAGGCAAACAATGTTGAAAATATAGACATGACTTATTAGAAAAAAAATCTGTATTTTCTTCATTTTTTCTACTCAGAAAGACAGAGATTTTTTAAATTTTACTAATTATCCTAAGCCAGTATCACTCCACAGGCCTGATTGTACTGATTGAGCAAATGATGATTTCAGGAATCATATTCACCATGTGTGGCAAATAAATCTTGTCAATAAAATCTTTTAACCCATTCCCACACAGTGACACTCTCTGACACCCCTTAAGAAAAATAGTAGGGCAAACATTTTGTTAAATGAGGAAATAGTTTTGTAACAAGTAACTTCATGATTTTCCACATTTTTTTCTACCCAGAAAGTTGAAAAATCTAAAGTTTCATCAACTTTAAATTGTCGTCTACTACTCCTTTCGATTTGGATCAGTCTAAAATTTTACCATATTTCAACCTTTACCTTGATTAAGAATAGTCAATTCATTTACTATGTTAGATGAAAAAAGTATTCACAATTTTTTTAAAAAAAAAATCATCGGATACCATATTATATGGACGTAAGCAATAACCCTAAAAGCCATATTTTCAACGAATCAAAATTAAATGATTGAATCTGAAAAAGAGTCAACAGAAGTTCAGTCTAGTAAAATTTGGTTGAAATCTATCCACTGGTTTCTAAGAAAAAGATTTTAAAAGATTTTAAAGCTTTTACCTTATATGGAAATTAGCCCCGTCCATTAAAGCCATGCTTTCCATCTGATCAAAATTCTTTGAAGGAATCTGATAAAGGGTCACCCAAAGATAATTTCTATAAAGTTTGCTTGAATTCTGTTTATTACTTTCTGAGGAGAAGATTTATAGAGTAGAAGTCTACGGATGGACAAACCTACAAACAGACAGACACACAACAGACACAACGCCATGACAATAGCTTGCTGACTTTCAGCCAGTGGAGCTATCAAAAAGTGTATGGACAGACAAATGAACGAATAGATGGATTGGACACAGTGAAACCAATATGCCCCTAAACTTTGTAGGTTTGTGTGAGAGGGGGGACGTGGTATACTAACCTCTCCTGCTGGCACACCTATACACAGTTTATCTACAGCTAAGTGGTGTCCCAGCTTTCTGGTTTTGTATACCTGTAAGTATACAATACATATATCAATTTTACACCAATACTTAGTAAATCTAAAGCTTAATTGAGTCTCAATTTATTCTTATGCCTGTCAGTACAGAAATAATACTGCATTATTTTGTATAATTTTGTACCTATTACCATTCTATCGAAAGTTAAATTATTCACCAGCTTTCCTGTCTTTATGGCTGTGTGTAAAAAGCAAGTTATACACATGATTTCTAGTGATGAGCTTGAACCCATTCTCATTTTTTTTAAATTTTAGACAAGGCTAAACTGGAAGTAGATACAGACAAAATTGAAAATTGGATGTAATTTTAAATAACAGCATCCTATGTGGTAGAAAATATTGTAGGCAAAGGAGATAATGCTTGTCACAAGCGATTTCTTCTTTTCCAACAGTATTTTCTCAAGTATAAAATCATATCAACATAAAATTCTGGGTTTGAACAGGAAAGGGTTAAAGCTTTTAACATCTAGAATCAATCAACTAAAATCTCTATCTAGAAAATCAATATAGATTTATCCACACAACTGACATTCAGTGTTCAATCTTTTCAAGAGTTTGTATCAAAAATCAACACATTAGACTAAGCAATACTTTTTTTTTTGAAGTCTCACATTTAACACAAAACAAGAGAACCATGATGGTCCTATATTGCTGGCTTGAGTGTGATACCTCTAGGCTTTACAGATTTGCGATTGATTTTAGAATTTTCCATCTTTATCACAGTGTACAATATCAAACTAGTATTTACAACAAATACAATTCAACTATTCTGATCTAAGAGTGATAGTACCATAAGAAAGTAATGCAAGTAAAACACTAGGTCTAATTATTTGGAAGGAGGAGGAGATATAGTTTATTTTTCCCTTATATTTCTTTTTTTGAAAATTTTCGGATCCCATAACATAGGACTAGTTTTCAAATTCATTGCCAAGTTTTAATAGACAAAAAAGATTGTATCGAATTTCACTATTTTACAAACCTTTGTCAGATTTTCTAGACGCAAGAGATCATTTTTTCCACTCCCTCTCAATGTTCGTTTCCTTTCAGCTGCAACATCAACATCCTCGTCTAGAACTGTATTGTTTGCATATTTACGATGTCTTCTGTAAATACAAACAAAATCATAAAAACTCTGTTCAATTTGTATGTAAGCCTATATTATCAGCCTTTTTTTATTACCTTGAAAGAAACTCCACAAAGATCAACAAAAGTTTTCAATAGATAAGAGACAGAGTGCTAAATCTTTCAACTAAGCTTTCAACATCTTTTTTTTTCCAGATTGTTTTTGCTTGAAATCATCTTTTAACCCTTTGCTGTTCAATCCCTTGTTTTTACATCACTGTGACTTTATACTTTTTAAGACATTGTTGGAAAAGAAGAAATTGCTTGTAACAAGCAATTTCATCTTTTCTCAAAATATTTTCTATCCTGTTGGTTGATAACTTTTCAAATTGAACACACTTTTGGTTGTTGTCTGCAACTTCTTTTGAATTGGAAAAATATAAAATTTTGAAAAACACGAAAGAATGAAAGGACAGATCTTAAACATTTTTTCCTTGAAACACCAATGACTTCAATAAAAGCAAAACTATTGATTTGATTGATTGATTGTTTGAATGGGGTTTAAGGCCACTCTTAACAGTATTTCAGTCATATCGTGGTGGCTTGAGACCTAACAATGGATTCCTGGTATTTCTCACACCAGTACTACCACTACATCCTTCTCTAGCCTCCAGCTGCTATCCCACTTATATTTACGATTATCCATCCATTGCCGAGAGACAAATGTCTGAAAGGATATGAGCTGCCGCCGGGAATCAAACTATTGAAGTATACAATTCAATGAAATCTAAGAGGGGAGATTTATTAATCCAGCGACAGTATTGAAAATTTAACATGCCTATATTTCTTAAAACAGTAATAAAGTGTGTTAATTTGAGCTCAGTACATGCAATACTGTAGGTATATTGCTCTGGAAACAATAACACAGTCAAATCTGCAAGGTAAAGGGGAGATCAATTTAGGAAAAAAATGTGAACGATAATAACAGTTATGGAATTTGGACAGGCACAACTACATATCGATGGTTCAGTGTGAAACAGTTGTAACTGCATATAAACATATAGGCAGTTACAACTGTTTCACACTGAACAATCGAATTATTACCCACCCCCACACACAAGCATTCCAACACTGAACAAGAGCCATGTCAGACATGGCCATCCCCCGCCGTAAAAGCTTGATAGTAAACTGAAGCCAGTTAGATTTAGGCTTCTTGTGCACTGCATTTCTTCTCAATGAGTTCGATAATAGCTATTATACTTTAAGAGATATACTCAGGACGAAATCTTAGTCTTTAAAACAACAAAGGGCAATAACTCCAAAATTATGCAAGCAAGAGTTGTGGTTCTTGAGCACTGCACTTCTCCTCAATGAGGTCTATCCACCTATGAAGTTTCAAGTTGATAGCAATTATTCTTTCAGAGATATGCTCCGGACGAGTTTAGTGACAGAAGGACAGAATGACGGAATGATGGAATGACGGACGAAGACCATTACTATATCCCCTTTGCCGGAACGGCGGGGGGAAAAAAGATCACACTATATGCCTGTTGCCATTGCATAGCAGCAGCATAGAAACATTGTTGGAAATGAAAGTAGAGGGGGGAGAAAAATCCTTTATAAGATTATTTTAACATTTCCCATGCCCCATTTTTCACTATATTAACTCATTTCCAAACGACAAAATTTAAAACGGGTCTAAATTGAAAGAAGATGCAGACAACAATTTCAAGTTGACAGAATTCAAAAAATCTTTGCCTCTTAGGGTAGAAATAAGCAATTTCTTCACTGCCACTATGTCTTCCAAAGTTTTTTTCTTGAGGGGCGTCAAAAAGCGTCTTTGTTTTGGAACGGGTAAATAAAAAGATAATTTTATGTTAATATATTTATGAAATATACAGGACTAAAATGTAATATTGACTAGAAATACGTCATAGACATGAATATCCCTACATGATTGCTTGTCACGTGACCTTCATTTTTATGCCCCCTCATCGATAAGATCGGGGGCATATTGTTTTACCGGTGTTCGTCTGTCAGTCTGTCTGTCTGTCTTCAAAACTTAACCTGCCAACTAAACATTTGCCTATAACTTCAACCCTGATTAAGTTACAGTGCTAATATTTGGTATGTAGATAGGTCTCAACAAGGCATAACTGGAAAAGGTCATTTCATCAAGGTCAAGGTCAAAATTTCAACCCTTTTCCCTAAAACAAAGAAAAAAAAAATCACCCGTTTCTAAAGAATTCCTGTTTTGGGGGCATAGTGTTTCACAAACACATCTTGTTTACCTTGAACTTTACATAACACTAGTACTCGTCAAAGGGAACAACAGTGCCAAATATTTTGTAGTAGATTGATTAATGAAGAAGATATGCTCCAGTCAAGAACAGGACACACACACACACACTCACACATGGGCAGAGGTAACCCTATATAGCCGGCACTATTACATGACATTAGTACATGATGGGAGCATAAAAATCAAAGCAGAGGGTGAAGAAAATACATGTTGTAAATTTCAATACTTCCCACTCCCCATTTTGACTATATTAATAAAACTATGTTAACATATTTGTAATATATTTAGGCTAAAATATAGAATTAAAAAGATTCGTTATGTGTCAAAAGATTAAAATCAAATAAAAGGTACAATGAAGGCGCATGTATCAAAGTAAGAGCATTTGATAAGAGTGATGTGTTTTGGCTCTTCAAAATTTTTTTCTACTAACCCATTCCCACACAATGACACTTTTAAACGCCCCTTAAGTAAAAAAGCTTTTAAAAACATCATTGAAAATGAAGAAATTGCTGGAAACAAGCAATTTCTTCATTTTCCACAATGTTTTCTACCCAGTAAGTTGAAAAAATCTAAAATTTCATAAATGTTAAATTGTTGTCTGCAACTTCTTTCAATTTGGACCAGCCTAAAATTTTTCGTGTGGTAATGGGTTAAGCCATTACCAGACATCAAAAATTCAAACCTGTCAAAATTGAAGAAAGTTGCATATGTGATTTAAAAGTTACTTCAATCGGTAAGAGGCTGCAAACATCAAAATAAAGTTGGTTTGAATTGAAAAATAAGGACCACATGAGATAGAATAATTATTGTTGTGAGAAAAGAAACAATTTCTTTATTTTTGTTATAATATTTCTATACCTATTAGACGCTTAAAAAATTTGGATTGTGTTGATAAGTTAATATGAGAAGTTTCATTCAATTTGGTCCAAGAATTGTGAAGAAATGTCTCCTGTCAGATAAAAGTAGGAACAGAAAGAGAGACAGACAAATTGGTGGCCATAGGCTCACCCTTTGGGAGCATAACAGATATCATTTGATAATTCATAATTATAAACATAATAAATTTCAAGTCTACATGTAAGCTCTGAATATATATATCATGTATATTATGTATTTAACATAAAACATATTCTAAAACATTTCAATCAACATAAAATCAAAAATCAACTTCAGCTTTACCGGTATTTCTTGAATTGAAATAAATGTTCAGATTTAGGTAAATTATTGTCTTTTTTACAATTATTGATTAATCACTTTCTCTCATTGAATGATGCCCTTTAATAAATTGTTTTACAAACTAGAATTGTTGTAACCTGGACTTGTACTTCCTCATCAGCATTTTGTCACTCAAATAGCACAGTTGACCGTTGACCTTTGTTACCAAATAACAAAAGGACACCTCCTTTGGTCATGGATAACATTTGTATAAAGTTTCCAAGTCCTTAGTTAAATGGCTTAACCCATTCCCACACAGTGTAGCTTTTGGATGCCCCTCAAGGAAATCAATTGGGAAAACATTGTGTAACAAGCAATTTCTTCTTTTTCCACAATGTTTTTCTACCCAAAAAATTGAAAAAATGTCAAATTTCATAAACTTTAAATTGTCGTCTGCAACTCCTCTTAATTCAGACCAGTCTAAAATTTTGCCATCTGGTAGTGGGTTTAGAGCTGGACCAGGAAACTGTTTTGGTATTATTACACAGTTACCAGATCACAAAATTTCAAACAAGTCCAAATTTAAAGAAGTTGCAGAAGACATATCAAAATGCGCTAAAATTCGAAAAATAAGACCCAAATAGGATAGAAAAATAGTGTGAGAAAATGAGAAATTCCTTGTCAAGAGCAATTTCTCCAATTCTCACAGAGTTTTTCATGATCTTATTACTTCAGGGCATCAGAAAGTGTCATGGTGTGGTAATGGGTCCAGGTTAGTTATGGTATTAACTTTTTCCAACACAATGATGCTTTTTTAAGTCGATTAAGAAAAACAATTGGAAAATCATTGTTTAAAATGAAAAAATTGCTTGTTAGAAGCAATTTCGTCATTTCAACATTGTTTTCTAGCCAGAAAGTTGAATTATCTGAAATATCATAAACTTTAAATTGTTGTCTGTTTCTCCTTCAAAGAAATTGTATACAAAAATTTTAAGTTGATGTCTTTTGGAAAGAAAACAATGGGGATGACGAAACTGCTTGCAACAAGAAAATCTTTACTTGCCACAATCATTTCTTTAGTCTTTTCCTGCAAGACTTAAAAAATGTGTGATTGTGTGAACACCATTAAATCCGAAATTGAAGATAAGCAGTATTTTTAGCAGACAAAAATGGATGTATGAAGAAAGTATTTATAACATACAGAATTAATTCAGCTGAGAGTAATGGCAATACACAAAGATAAGGAAGATACTTTCTTCTTTAAAATAAAGGCACATGAGCACTTGATTTGCCCTATCAGCTTAAATTACTAGACATAAAGGTATTTTCCGGGAACAAGATTTTTCAAAATATTCACTATATACTATATATGGACCTAATGCCCACCAATTGAAGCAGCGTTTTCTATGGAGAGCTCACCCAAGGATGATTCCTGTTAAATTTGGTTATAATCCATCCACTGGTTTCTGAGTAGAAGACTTTCAAAGTTTCAGTATATACCATATATGGAAATAAGGCCCCCCATAAGATATGTTTTTCATCCGATCCAAATTCTATGAAGAAATCTGATAAATGGACACCAAAGGACCATTCCCAAGAAAGGTGATTGAAATCCATCAACTGGTTTCTGTGGGAAAAAAAAAAGTTTTCACTATATACCATATATGGATAATAGCCCCCATCCATAAAACCATGTTTTTCATCTATTCATTTTTTTAAGGAATCATTAGTTGGTTGAAATCCATCCACTAGCTAGCTTTTTAAAGAACATTTTCAAGGTTTCAAATATACAATGTATATGGAAATTAGCCCAGCCTACAAAAACCATGTTTTTCATCAGATTAAAATTCTTTGAAGGAATCTGAAAAAGGGTCACCCAAGGATCATTCACATGAAATATTATTGAAATCTCTGCAATACTTTTTGGGAGGATTCTTTATGATGGACACACACACAGATGGATGTATGGCGGACACAACACTATGACAAAAGCCTGCTGGCTCTCAGCCAGTGGAGCTAATAAACAAATCTTACACTGAAACAGACATCTTTCAAATCAGTCTAGACTACAATTCTTTCGAATAGTAGTTGGTTAACTTGCAGTAGCTTGAATATACATACACACAGATGCAATGTGATCTCCATCTATCCTGCCTGTTTATAATTTTATCCAGACCATCAAAGGTTGAAATTTTAACTTGTATTACTGTTTATCAAAGACTGATAATAAATAATTCAAAACATTTAAATAATATTAAAATAAATGTTATAATTCAGGTGTATGGTTCATTATGAAACATGGGAAACTAGGTATTGTCTATAAATATAAGACAAAAAGTGAGAAACATTGTTAGTTGAACTGGAACAAGGACTTACCTGAGATAATCTATACACCTAGAATATGAAACTCATACACTAAATGTCTTGCAAGATTTTGCAATACTTTTGATATCAGTGATTATCTTTTTGAAAAGTCACACATCTTTCTAACAGACCCATCAGAGTCAAAGTTAATGCAACCAAAAATTAAAGTCTTCTGTATAAAAATTTCTCCCTCAGCGATACATGAATCTAGGAAATATAATTGTTCAACTTTGGTCTTCTTCGATGACAACCCTAATGTCTGGCATTGACCTTCAAATAGACTGATGGCTTGGGCATTAACACCAGCAGCGCATCAACAACACGCCCAACACCTAATAACAACACCTTGACATTTTGTTCCAATAAAGCCAAGGTAACAAAATGTTGCAAACCTGTTATCAGAAATCGCAAGACATAATAATATTTGTTAAAGGTAATATCATTTGTGAAATATGTATATGTTTATTTTCCCTCAAAAGGAATGAAAGACAACATGCTGCAAACACTCATGGTATGAATTCATGCATTATTCAGTAACTACTACTATCTACTTTCTCTTATGCACACAATCACATCTACAAGTTATTACAACACAACATCTCAGTGCATTTTCTTTTCTTCTATAGTGCATTTTCTTTTTTTTCTAGAAGTGACAACTAAATCCATTTCTATATAATTCAGTTTTAGTTTTGTTTATTAAGATTCAAGTGTTTTGATTTGCTGACATTTTTCTTTTCTCCTTCCTAGAACAGAATTTTTAGCATGCAACTATTTTGTCTGCTTTGGCAGAAAGTACATTCACAAAATCTTACTAAATCAAGTAAAATATATGCTTTGTTTTGCTTGATTAAATCATAAGATTTTTTTATACAGTGTGAAAAATAAAATAGTCTCTTCTTTTCTTTGACCCATTTCCACACAATCCCAATTTTTTACGCCTCTAAAGATAAAAGCTTTGGAATAAATTGCAACAAGAAAATTCATTATTCTCAATGATTTTTACCACAAAAGACAAAGGTTTTGAAATTCCACCAACTTATAATTGTTTTCTGTAGCTTTGGACCAAAATTCCATTTTATGTAAAGTTGGTTAAAAAAATAGCTAGTAAAAAAAAATATCCTAATCAAGCATTTCTAGATAAAACAAGTTGTGTTTATTAAACGCTAATTTCCTGCAAGATATATTTTCTTAATTAATCTTGACTTTGAAAGTTGACCTTTGCAGATGACTGGGACCTTGTCATAAGTAGAAAAGACAACATTGTCAACCAAAAAATTTAAACCTATAATTCAATGTTGATCAAAACCAATCAAAATCTTTTTTGCTTAGGAATTTCAGTTTTTGGGTCGATAGTCGAAAATCAATAGATGCACAACAATGAATGCTAAATCATTACCATAGGCTGTAAAATTCATAGGTTAAGGTTATGACAATCTGACAGACAGATGGATTGACAGACAGACAAATGTAAAATAGTATGTCCCTGATGTTTCAATGTGGCAGAAAAATGTTGGACAAAAGTGCTACTAGGATGATCCAAAAACAAAGACATTGTAGCACTGATACACTGTTACAATATTCCTGTACATATTCTATAGCCCTACCTTGTTTTAATGAAGAATCTATATTCACACAGCATGGTTATAAGGAAAAAAGCTAAACCAGTAACTGACATCACTACCAACTTTCTCGTAATCAGATCCCATTGGAATGGAGACTGCATCTTCCCGTATTGACCTGTTATAAAGCATAACATGGTTTAACCCATTCCTACACAGTGATGCCTTTTGATCCCCTAAAGAAACACAATCGCGTAAAGATTGTGTTACATTAAGGAATTGCTTGAAACAAGCTGTTTATTTATTTTCCACAACTTTTTTTACCTAGAAAGTTGAAAAAATCTAACATTTGATACACTTTTAGATTTCGTCTCCTTTCATTTTGGACTAGTCTAAAATTTGCCATCTGGTAATGTATCAAACAATACTACAACTGCTTATGACTTTGAAGATGAAATAACACAAAATATTGTGGTATAGGAAATGAGAGGCAAATTATGGCCTATTAATTCAAGCAACCTTTCTGGTAATATGGCATCTAGTAAAGAATGTAGTCAAATATCGAACAACACAGCATTGCAAAAGTAACCATTGTGTTAGAAAGAGAGAAGATTGAAAGAGCGTCATAAAATACAGAATTTATTCAACAAGTCATCTACAGTTGACACTTGTTCTGTTGAAATCAGAAATCTTGAATTTCCACTAAAGTCGAGGTCTACTCGATTCCTAACTTTATCCTATCTTCATTTCATTTTAAACTAAGTATTCATCTTGAACAGGTAAAATAGGCAATTCCTGTTGTGTCAAGTTATTTTTAAGCCAAACTTCAATTTTCATTTTGAAATTTACCAAATAAGCAGACAATATGTCTAACAAATACAGTTGACCAGGTAATTATAATCCTGAATAACAAACTTTTTCAATTTATCCAATCAAATTATTCTTCGATGTTTGTCCAAGGTGTGTCAAAACAGAAAATGCAGCATTTTAGTGTCAAACTATCTGAAATTTTCCTTGTAAATAACACAAATTATGAAAACTACACTCCACAACCACAATGAGGTTTCAGCATTTCACCCAAACCCTAACTTCAAAAAAAATCTTCCTGTTCATGGCCTTTTTTCACCTAAAATTTTGGTAATCTTGAAGTTCTAGTAATACTTTTCAAAAAATTTAAAAATAAATATCAACAACTAAAAGCCAAGCTTTGAATAGTTTCTGCTTTTAAAGACTCATTTCATAAATTCACAATATCATTAACACAATTTTGACATTTCCTTTACAATATGTCCCAAATGTATGTATTAATCTATACAATTCTCGAAATTTATCAAATAAATTTACCAGTATCGCGTGAAATATAAAATTGCCTCTTTAACATGACAACAATAAATGATCGTGAAGTCATTTTCCTGGTAAAAAATGTGTCTTATGGTAGGGTAGACAGGTACCGCCGTCGACTTTAACAAAGCCGACAGGTAGACCCCAAAAGACTGCATCAAGAGATTGGCTGATGGGCATTTAATGACGTAAACCCAAACATCGAATCTGATTGGGTATTGGATTGTTTGTAAACAATATGGCAGAAGCGGAATGTGGTGTTCCTCATATATTTTATGAAAGGGGTGACATTCCAAGGTTTTTCTCGCACACAATTTCTATTGTTTGTGTGAGAAATGATTCAACATTAAAACTGACTAATTTAAAACTACAAAAGGAAGATTTTTATCGTATCTGAGGGGAAACCTGCAGCGTATACAAATTTTCAACAAAATTTGCTGCGCTTGCACAAGCCTTGTTTTCGATTTTAGTCAGGTAAAAACCTATCCGGCCAGGCTTTCCGTGTATGTACCGAAAATTGGTGTATACCTGTCTGCTTTATTACAGTCGACATTGGTTCCAGTCTAATGGTAGGGCTTCAGCTAACTTGCATAGTCATTACACAAGTGAAATATTATCCATGTAATACAAAAATTATTGTAAAGGTTAATAATCCTCAACATTGTAAGTCATACTAGTACAGGTGATCTTGCTCGAGAGACCATCTCTATTAAGAAACATCTTCCATTAAGCAACCACAATTGGAATCCCCTTTTCAAAATCAAATGCTCTCATAAAAAAGTGGTTATGTTGGATAAAAACATACCATACATAAATCTAATGTTGTTGGAACGTAGAATCATATCAGTGAACAATTCTCATGAGTCTAAACAACATAGGAGAATTCTGTAATGATTTATGTAAACAATGAATAATCCTATATATATTTCACAAATAATGTATTAAGCAAACAACTTTTTGATACAACACTTTTTGGTCATTCCATGCATGTTTACTGAATACAAATTTTACTATACTTTATGACATTAGGCTGCATTTGTATGTCAATTATAGATGTACTTAATCCAAAGCTCCAATAGTTGATAGTAATCCTTGTAACATCCAACCAGACACTCTTCAAACACAAATTGATTTGTACCCAACATAAAATTAACCCATTACCAGACAGAAAAAATTTATACTGGTCCAAATTGAAAGGATTTTGCAGACGATAATTTAAAGTTTATAAATTTTTAGATTTTTTTCAAATTTATGGGTAGAAAACATTGTGCAAAATAAAGAAATTGCTTGTTACAAGCAATTTTTTCATTTTACACAATGTTTTCCTAACTATTTTTCTTGAGGGGCGTCCACAGGTGTGACAGAGTGGGAATGGCTTAAACTGAAGAGACAGAAAATATAATAGATGAAATAATACAAGCAAGGAGAAAAACATTTATAGAACCTACCAGTTTTGAAATAGAATTCATTCTTGTATTGGTTAAATGCAATATCCATCAACCCACGTCCCAAACAATAGTTTGGAAACATCAGGAACACATCTTTGAGAACATTATGAACACGATCAAGGTCCTACAATAGAAACAAAACTATGCTAGACTCAAGCAATAAAGCACAAAGAAATGTGTTTAAAGCATTTTACACTATGGTCAGAGTGTGAAATTGCTCCCTGCTGATATTTAGCATTTACTTAAGGACTTAAGCTTTGATAAAAATCCTGTGTCTTTTTCTCTTAAACTATTGGATGGATTTATTTCAAACTTCACAGCTAGACTCAATATCAAGCAGAAATGTGCATATCTTATTTTGGTTTATGGTCCATCTACTTTTTACAGAGTTATGGCCCTTTGGTGAAAATTCTTATCCGCTCATTTTCTCTAAAACTATTGATAGAATATGACTCTAACAGCAGGGGTAGACTCAGTACCAAGAAGAAACATATATATCCTATTTTGATAAATTATCCCATTAACCTATTCCGACTCAGTAACGCTTTTAAATGCTCCTCAATAAGAAAGCATTGGAAATAATTGTGGAAACTGAAGATTTCTTCATTTTCTTCAATGTTTTCTGCCCCAGAAGAGAAGAATTTTTAAGATTTCATCAACTTCAGATTGTCTTCTACAACTTCTTTCAATTTGGACCTGTCTAAAATTTTGCCATCTAATGGGTTAATGATATTGCTAATTTCTAAACAACTAATGGAGGACATAAAATTTCTTTATTGCATTCTCAGACCATATCGTTAATAAATTTTGAAATATAACAGTTCTCTTTGCAAGACTTTTTGAACAACTCCAAATTGGTGGGACACAGATGTAGCCTGAACAGCCACATAATCCATTAAGATGATTTTCAGACCTTAACCCATTCCAATACAATGATACTTAAATGATACCCCCCCCCCCATTGCAAAAGCTTTAGAAAATATTTTCAAAAATAAAGAAATTGCTTGTAGCAATCAATATCTTCATTATCCGCAATTTTTTCCATAAAAATAGACAAAGGCTTTTTTAAATACTATCAACTAAGAATTGTCTTCTGCAAATTTTTTCCATTAGGTTAAATCTAAAATTTTGCCATCCTGCCATGGGTTAAAGACATTTTGAGAAAGTAGCTACGTAGTACGTATAGAGTGCAAAGGAAAGAGTCTGATCAGGCTATGAAAGTACATAGGCTAATCTTAGTCTTAACCTTACTCATATGAAATTTCAAGAAAAGACTCACAGATCAGTATACTCACTCTGTCATAGGAGAATATTTCCAGTAGAAAACTGGAAACAATGCAGGTAATTCCAGTAAACAGGTTGATCACAATCAAGAAGATATAGGCTGTACTTGGTTCATGGAAGAAGAAAGAGGCTGGGTACATCAGGGGGGTCATTGACCATCTGTAATGTCGAGAGAATTTGCTATCTTTACCAGTGTTGAGTATTATAGTACATTGAATTAATTGCCATGATTTGGTATTTGAGCTAGAATCTTAAGTCAAATATTAAGCAAGAAAAATAACTGTTAAATACTTTTTGAAATATTAATTCTTTCCTGTTTTGCAAAATTTTAGATGCTTGCTTTTACATCATTTGGTTTTATACTTGAGAAACATAGAGGAAAAAGAAGAAATTGTTTGTAGCAAGCAATTCAAAGGTGTTACAGATGCTTATAGCAATCAATTCAACTGATACAAATTTCAACCACATTTGATTTGAAAAAAAAAGCTATTCAGAAGAGTAGAAAATATTATGGAAAAAGAAGAATTTGCTTGTTACAAGCAATTTCTTCTTTATAAAATCACAGGATCCTAAAAATCAGATATTGTGCAGGAAAGGATTAAAAGAATTCTACAATAGCTGATCTTTATCTTTAAAACCAATCATAGTCAAATAGGAAAATGAGGTAGAAATTCTAAATGTTAATCATGATTCTACTAAAAGTAAATAATTCAATATGATTATGTCACAACTACCCTATTAACCCTTTACTGTATTGCAAAATTTTAGATATGCCAAATTCATACATTTTGTACAAAACAATTTAGTGTAGATTTTATTTGAAAAAAAAAAGAGATCATTTAGTAGGGCAGCAAAACATTGTGGCAAAAGAAGAAATTGCATGCTACAAGCAATTTCCACTTTTTCCACAAAGTTTTCTCAATTATAAAAACATGTGATGAAAAAAAACAAGACTGAACAGGAAAGGATTAAACAAATAAAATGCGAGTCCACAGTAAACAAAAACTGTCTTAGGTAAATACTTACCCATATAGAAGAAACAATGCAATCACAGCAGGAAGATTTGTAGATGAAACATAGGCAGGGATTTGGAAGGCTAGCAGAATAACCACAATACAAAAAGCTGGTATCACATAATTGCACTGAAATAAACCAACAAATACACATTACTAATATATAAACAAATAGGCAAGGATTTTAACCCTTGTCATGCTGTATAAATTACCTTACTGAATTGTTGTAAAAGGGATGAAAGCACTGATAGAGTTTGTTTTTCAAAAATCAATATTTCTTTTAGAAATCAATTTCATAAACAACTCTTTCAGGAAAGTACAAGCAGGAAGTGTAGACCAAGAACAGACTGCACTTATGTGCAGGCTGATCTTGGTCTACACCTCCTGCCAAAAAACGGAATATTCCGGGTTCAGCATGACAAGGGTTAAGTGAGGCTAGCCCAATAATGACAATATAGAATGCAGAGAACCATGATTTTACAGACACACACGAATTGAATAATTTTGCATCATTTTGATGACTCACTAAAAGTAACCCAAAGTTATTTTACAAATCTTATTCTTCAATGAAAGCTGCGATCAGTCAGTCATTCTGGGCATTGCATATTTAATAGTATATAAGTGAATGAAAAATGTTAAATTTCAAGGTTTAGTCTGAGGCAGACAGACATTACAGACAGACAGATGAATACATAGACAATAAAATAATATGTCCTAAATCAACCATTAACAGAGCATAGAAATGTCAGAACCTACCATATCCCATACATAGTTGGCCAGCCAGTACATGATTGGGTTGAGTCCACTCACAAACTGTAGATGTTTGGCTTTAGTTGACCTTTCATACACAAGGAACACCACAAAACTGGCCGGTACGAAGGACATTGCCACAATGATGAATATAGCTATCAGAACATCAGCACCTTGTAATCTATAAGAAGATTTTATATAAACTAGGATTTAACCCTCTCTGTTTAATTCCTTGTTTTTACATACCTGTGTTTTCATACTCGAGAAAACATTGTGGAAAAAGAAGAAATTGCTTGTAACTAGCAATTTCTCCTTTTTCCATAATATTTTCTACCGTAATGAATGATTATTATTTGGATAAATTTAACTTTTAATTGTCTTCAGCAGAACCTTTGAAATTGAACAAGTCTAAAATTTCATAAAAAGGGAAAGGGTTAAATGAACATTAAGTGACAGGTCTCCACTGTCAACCAAGAACCTGATTGACTTTTCAAATCATTCATTTATATTGGATGTCAAAATCTAGTCCCAAATTCATGTAATACATTTTAACTCCTCACCAGACAGAAAAAATTTAAACTTGTCCAAATTCAACGAAACTTGGGGCATCTAATAGCGTTCTTGTGTGGTAATGGGTTAGAATATAATCATTGGTCTACCAATACTTTGTAACTTCAGCTTATTTTAACTTTATTAACCCTTTCCAATACAATCCCTGATTTCTGCGTCCACATGATTTTCTACTAGAAAAAACATTGTAGAAAAGAAGAAATTGCTTGTTGCAAGCAATTTCTTCTCATCCCACAATATATTCTACCCTATAAGATACATGTAGTTATATTTTTAATAAAGTTCACATCAAGTTGTCATCTGCATCCTTTTTTAAAATTATACAGGTCTAAAGTTTTGTAAAACTGGAAAGGGTTAATGAGATGAGATCACTTATGAAGTCTCATTTCAATGAACTATGACATGATAAGAGACCATATTGTAAAAGTGGAAAAACTCTTGTCAGACTACCAAATCACTGCTGGCTGACCAGACTCAATTTTTTTTCACTTGGTTGATTTTCTGAATCAAAACTAGTCATTCTACCATACTTAATGCTTTATTTTGAAAAATTATCTTTCAATGACATATACCAGAAACCAACATCTTAATAATATTTGTTTTATAACAGTCCCTTTAGGTCCTATTTTGCATGACATGTCAATTTTCCCTAATCATGTACTTACATGTAATCCATGTTCAAAATGTTATTTGTCTGGTTCATTGGATGATTGATCAATGTTATTCCTGAAAATTTAAGGAAACACAAATTTAACCAATTACCAGACAACAAAATTTAAGCAGGTCAAAAAGGAAGTTGCAGACAACAATCTTAAGTTTATGAAATCTTTAAAATCTTTGTCTTTTGGGGCAGAAAACATGGTGGATAATACAGAAATTACTTGTAACAAGCAATTTCTTCATCATCCACCATGTTTTCCCAAGCTTTCATATTGAGGGGCGTTTTCAAGCAACACTGTGTGGGAATGGGTTAGACAAGAGCACCGCATGTGGATGCCGATGCACAGCTATTTCATTGCTTGATAGTGGGTTGAAATTTCTAGGCCAAAATATTGGCATAATTTGTTCAAAAATGCATTTAGAGTTACCCACCTTGTTTTTATAGATTGCTATTTTAATAGTGAATATATATTTCTAAATTCCAGTAATTGTGATCAGTAATACCAGAGAAATTACAAAATGTCCGAGTTTCGGGAGGACTACAATGCAAATGCGGATGCAGATGATGCACCAGTTTTACCAATACCTTGTGTTTTCCAAACAGCTGAGCTTAAAGTACTACCAAATAACAAGGGCACTACATTAACCCATTCCAAAATTACAGAATAATTACACTACTTCAAATCAAAGGGGTTGCATATGACAAATCAAAGTGGTTTTGGAAGAAGAATAAGGGCCATTTGATGTAGAAAACATGCAGAAAAAGGCAGAAATTGCTTGTTACATGTAATTTCTAACAATGTTTACCAAACCTATACATCTTAAGCATGCAAATATACAGGATTGTGTTGTAGTGGGTAAAAGGTCCATGATAAACTGTTGGATGCTGGACAGTAAATAAAACATCTAAACCGATAAGGGGCATTTTTTAAATGCAACTTCTTTTTTCTATGAACCTAATACCAGACAACAAAATTTTATACAGGTCAAAATTCAAAGCACTAGCAGATGAATATTTAGAATTTATGAAATGAAATGATAAACTCTATGTCTTTTGGAATATCAAATATTGTGGGCGATACAGAAATTGCTAATTACAAGCAATCCCTTATTTTTTTCGCAATGTTTTTAAAGGCATTTTCCTTGAAAGTCATAAAAAAGCAAAATGTGCAGGAATAGGTTTCTTTTGATCTCAAAAACCAGACTGATCTCATTGTAAGAGGATATACATGTAAGAGAAAGTAAAGTTACAAAAAATTGAACAATTTATCATCAATAGTTTTGATGTAACAATATATTGTTTCAGTCATACTCACCAAATGCAGCTGGGTGACCCTTTGACTTGGGTAAATTAGCTCGCAGAATAGCATTGTTAAGGGTGTTTAAATATACTGGCATGGAATGGTAGCCTTTTTGATTATACCACACCTAAAATGCATCAAAATGTAAAAAAAATTTACCACAATATAATTTTTAAAACAATTGTTGTTCCTATTAAGAAGTATTGATAGATTTAAGAAGATGTGTTTGTGAAGCAAAGTTGCCCAGTGAGTACCATTACAATTTTATAAGGCTGACAGTTTCCTACAAACTAAATGCAATCATCGTCACTGTAATAGGTAAACAATTTGAATATTTTCACATAAAGTGCTGAGCGGACAGGCTGACAGAGGAAAATAAAGTGCACCACGTGCAGATGCAAACACTTGGTTGTTCTAAGTTGAAAAGGGGGAATCTTTTGATAGTGAATGTATATTCTGGTTTTCAAGTAATACCAGAGATACTACTGAATAACAAAGTTTTAGGATGATGACACAGATGTAGTCGCAGACAAAAACCTGTTTATAGCAATACCTCAGGTTTTCTCCTAAAAACAGCAGAGCTGATAAAGGACAATGATAAAACCACTTGCCCCTACTCTGTTGATTACAGGGTGCATAAAAACTCAAATTCAAAACAATTACAAGTTGGTTACCTAGTCACATACATAACCCATCAAATTAGATTGACGTGTTAACCCTTTATCTCACAATCACACATTATTTAGCCTCCAATATTGAAAAGATTGTGAGAAAAGAAGAAATTGCTTGTAACAAGCAATTTCTTTTCTCACAATGTTTTTCTACCTCATGTAGCCCTTATTTTTTCAATTTTGAAAAAACTTTGTTGTTTCATCTGCAACCGCTTTAAATTTGGACCTGTCTTAAATTTAGTTGTATGGGAATGGGTTATAGGGAATGATGCTAGTCTGGCTGGTTGTCAAAATGTAGAATACCTTATAAACTTACAAATAAATGAAGTTCTGAAATAGTCATGAATGGTCCCTTTATTTTTTGGTTACCAGGAAACATAAATATTGTTTGCCTACCCAAGTAGTTCCTCTCACAGCCAGGTTACGGAACAGTGTAGGACTGTCTTTACCAAAATCTTCAGGGACAAACTTTGCTTCTGTACCAAAACTAAAGGCCCCATATCTGTGAAAGCATATTAGAAAGTGTAATTGTACTATCAACCATATGATTAACTGTAATCCGCATTACTGTTAGTAATTAATTCAGTTCAATAGTCTGCCGACATACTTTTATCACTTTATTTTTTCTCAGCAAATAATCTCCATCCACAAACTGTATATAAATTATAAATCTGGTATTTCAGACAGACTGATTTTGTGGAACGTTGTGCAGTAATTTACCAGTAATGTGGGCATGGCATTTATTGGACTGCAAGCAACTATTACTGCACTCTGAAAGGGCAGTTTGACTGTGATTTGAATGACTTCAGTTACCAAAATGTGGACTCTGACATGAAACAAAAAGTAAATCCTTGGAGGGTGACTTAAATATTGTAAGCACAGCTTGAATAAGCTGTAGTTATGAAGTTTAAAGTACTACCAGACAATAATCTTTAATAGTGGTTCTGATTCAAAGACTTTTTACACAACAACTCAATTCTCATTCAAATTGAGAAAGAAAGTGCCAAATGGTTTAAAACATTTTCATAACTGTAGAACTTGCTTGCAAACAAGTCATTCCTCATTTGTTCACATTTTCAAAAATGTAATTCCTTGATGCAATCAACAGTTGAGTTTGTAGTGCAAATTGTTAACCCATTCCTAGACATAAAGTTTTTAAAGTTAATGAAATTTTAGATTTTTCAACTTTCTGGGTAGAAGACATGGTAGGAAATGAAGAAATTGCTTGTTTCAAGCAATTTCTTCATTTTACACAATGTTTTCCAAATTATTTTCTTGAGGGGAGTCAAAATGCATCAATGTGAGGGAATGGGTTAAAAGGCCCACCTACATATACGTTATACATAAAGGTTGGAGGCAAACATCACACATCCAGTCCAAATAAATGTTTTAGTTGGTCATAACCTTTTTCATGGACGGACGTAATCAATCAATTATACAGAGAGTATAAACTAAAGTCTAAATGTTTATTGAGAATATTTTACTGGAGAGAGATCATTTATAGGGACTAGATCAATTATCACCTGTGTAGTCTATATTCATCAGTTGTATACATGTAGAAATCTCCGATTTCGTCTGTCTGTCTGCTTGTTTTCTTTGTCGTAATATCCTGTAGGATATCCCTTGTGACGACTCTGAACTCAGGGGGATGGGTAAACCCGTCTTCAGAACACGCAAATCCGGTATTATCTATCTTACAAGTGCAGTGTGGGTAGTACTTCTCTGTTGGTACTTCATCTAATAGGAAGACAGAACTAGACTGGTTGCAAACAAACAACTTGTGCCAAACCCACTAACATGGACACTTTAATCCTTTCCTCTTCAATCCCTGGTTTTTTACGTCCTTGTGATTTTATGATTGAGAAAACATTGTACAAAAAAGAAAAAATTGCTTGTAACAAGCCATTACTACTTTTTCCACAATATTACTACCCTACAAATGGTTATTCTTCGAATGAAATTGGCTTAAAATTTTTGTCTTCAAAACCTGTGAATTTGGACAAGTCTAAAATTCTGTAAAACAAGAAAGGGGAGAACAAGGATAGGAATCATTGGGCCTTTCTACTCAAGGTGGAGAACAACTGCAAATAATTGTTAATTAAATCTATCTAAAAATATATAATGAGTTGACATCTAGATAACGATTTATCTTCAAGTGTTATCTTGAGCTGACCTACCTGATGAACATTGGTGCCAAATTGATTAAACAATAACAATGTACTGAAACTGTTTCACAACACTTATCTTCTGGACAAATTTGGATGCCAACAAGGCGCATTCATTATCTTTTTTTGAAAAAAAAAATGCTTCATGCTTATGTGCTTTTGTACTGGTAAAACTGGTAAACAGACTAATGTTGAATATAAACCCATTACAACACATTACAACAT
This sequence comes from Fragum fragum, assembly GCA_946902895.1. Taxonomy (NCBI): domain Eukaryota; kingdom Metazoa; phylum Mollusca; class Bivalvia; order Cardiida; family Cardiidae; genus Fragum; species Fragum fragum. The sequence continues at coordinate 71,876,347 of OX336367.1, read as the reverse complement.
TTTCATGTGCCAAAAAAATGTAGCTTTGGGTATCATTGTGAGAAATGAAGAAAGTGCTTGTAACAAGTAATTTCTTATATTCTTAAAATGTTTTCTACCTAATATTGAACTTATTTTTCAATTCAAACTAACTTTTTTTGTCGTCTGCAGTCTATTTCAGCTTGGGTCTGTCTAATATTAGTCACTGTGCCATATATTGTTCATGTTTGATTGACATGAATTGTTGATTAGAATGCAGTTAATACTGTGTAAGAATCATAACAACAAATTTCATTAAATTGTCTATTTGCAAATGACATCTTGCTGGTCCTGCCTACAATTTGCACAAGAAAGTTAAACAAGAACAGCAATTCACATTATTTTTCAAAATTATATGGTCAGTGGCATGCAACAAAACAGAAAATGGTTGGTTAGTGACCCAAACATCATAACTACAGCTGTAAGTGTGGTGTTTAACCCTTTCTCGTTCAAATACGGGATTTTACGTTCCTGTGATTTTATACTCGAGAAAACATTGTGGAAAAAGAAGAAATTGCTTGTAACAAGCAATTTCTCCTTTTTCCTCAATATTTTCTACCACATTGGATGGTTTCATTTCAGATGGCATCCAGTTTCCTTTTTCGTCTGCAACCTCTTTGAATTTGGACTATTCTAAAATTTCCAAAAACAGGAAAGGGTTAAGTCACCACACCAAGAAAGATGCTTAACCCTTGTCATGCTATATAAATCACCTTACTGAACTACTGTCAAATCAAAGGGCTGAAATCACTGGTAGAACTTGTTGTTGAAAAATCAACATTTCTTTTAGAAATCGACTTCATACACAACTATGGCAGGAAAAGTACAAGCAGGAGGTATAGACTAAGATCAGCCTGCATATAAATGCAGTCTGATCTTAGTCTACACTCCCTGCCAAAACCGGAATATTCCGGGTTCAGCATGACAAGGGTTAACATAAATGTCAAATTTCACAGTTCACTTTTGGTCTAACTAAATGGTTAAATTGGTCAAACATTTTTTTCTATTAAAAGCAGTGATCTGCCCATTATACAAAGGTTTGTTTATTTCAAAGCAAATACAAAAACTCAAACAACCAAGTTCAATTCATTATTCATTATCATACAGAAGGACATTTAGACTAGCTTGCTTTTCCATTTTCTCAGTGCTTTAAGAGTTGTACTTACAAGTTGGGTGTGAATTATCTGGGCTGTCGGGTAAGTTAGGAATAATATCTGCAGCTGGGACATAATTCTCTAGGTGGATTCCTGGTACAAACACTCGCTGACACCCGTCCTCATAATATTTCGACAACAGTTGTAATGTGTGGTGAGATACATTGAAATTTCTAAATATGTCGGCATCCAGTGTACTGTTAAAGGCAGACTTCAGAACACAAGTGGCACCTACTCCTGCAATTACAAATTAGACTTATACCACACCCACATTTTGTCACTCAAGTAGCATAGTTGACCTTGCCCTTATGTGATCCAATAAACAATTGGGCACTTCCTTGGAACATTGGCATCAAATGAATGAAGTTTCATGTTTGTCATTTGGGTTTATAGTATGAGCATGAAACAACTAAAGCTACATACAGATGGGCAGACAGAAAGGCAGACATTCAGAAAATTTACAGGTCTTCAAAAAGTAGGACTGTGTATTGATACCACTTTTTTTTCTGATTTTCATGAAATGATGAAAGTTTGGAATTGAAAAAAAAGGTATTAAATTAACAGAAATGTACTGTGACAGTAAGAACATGTTATATATCTTGTTTTTAGAGAAAATCCATTTTTTTTTCTTTTCTATTTTATCAGGTGCAAACCACTCCAAAACAATTCTGTTTTTCAACGCCCATCAAGAAAAAGCTTTTGAAAACATTGTGGACAAGGAAGAAATTGCTTGTAACAAGTAATTTCTTTTAATGTCCACAACGTTTCCTACCCTAAAAGACAAAACATTTTTAAATTTTGTCCACTTAAAATTGTCATCTACAACTTCTTTGAATTTTGATCAGTCTAAACTTTTGTTGTCTGATAGGGGGTCAATATAGCTGCAATTTGTTTCTTTAAAAGGAAGACAAGATTTTCACCACTTTTCCCAACTAACCAGACGGTAAATGGAATGTTCCAATGAGATCCTCTGGTCCCGCATCCAACAGATATTTCTCTGATCTGTTACTCACATACTCATTAGAGTAGGGTATATAGTTGCCAACAGGTTGGGTCAGGTTGAAATACTGGGAGGGGCTTAACTCTAGTGGAGGAAGGTCTTCATCTTTAGGGGCAGAGAGAGCCACTGTCATGGCAACAGATACAAACAGTGCAGGAAGAAGGATCTGTGAGAAGAGTCCTTTCCAGTTTCTAGTGATGTAGTGAAATCGTTTCACAATAACAGCTCTAAAGTGATTCAACAATAACCAGTTCTTGGATAGGGTGTGTGTTCCTTTACCACTCAGAAGTTCAAAGTTCTTCATATCCACTGAAAAAGATGCAATAAATGATGCCAGCTTATAGATTTTTTATTTCATTTTTCTAACGTCTTATACCTAAGAGCATAACTTAACATTCAGAAATCCGAATACTTCTAAAGTTTAACCAATTACCCAACAACAATACTTAGACTGGTTCAAGGTTCTGTCTTTTGAGGTTGAAAATATTGAGGTTAATGAAGTTATTGCTTGAAACAAGCAATTTCACCAATTTCCACAATGTTTTCCAAAGCTTTATTTTCTTGGGGACGTTAATTGTGTTTGAATGAGTTAAAAGATAATTATCAAATAAAGTCATGGGTATGTCTTATGAGCATCAATAAATTTATCTTTTTGTCTTAAGATTATACTTAGGATTACGTGAAATCTTAGAATCTTAATGAAAGCGAAATTTTCATTACATTTGAAAGCCTGAGATATAAAGTTTTAATTTGATTTCAAATAATAATTTCTAATTGAATGAAAGACCAATTAGTAAAATTAGATTCTGCAGACTTGCTTTGTTCCAATTTCCCAAAACTGCCTTTTGCCCAACTGGACGCATATGATAAATATAAATTTGTAAACAAACTGTTCAGATTCTTGCTAATATCTGAATTTCTTTGAAGAATTAGTTAAAGTTTATCTTCATTGTGTTCAATAAGGTTTTTACAGTCAATGCTTAAGGGTAAACAGCAAAATATCATTGCATTTTACAAGTGAAGGAATATCAAATGGAGGTAAAGGAAAAGAGGATGGTCATATGATTTAAGCAGGCTACAAGAAACTACCCAAACTTTTCCACTTGTGTAGTACATGTCGACAAGTCATACTATCAACCCATTCACCAAATGAATCAGCTGGTGTAAAGAAGCAAGAAGTGAATAGATGATACTGCCACATGAATATTTTCCAGTCATAAGTTGAAAATGCCATCACTGGTTAAATGATTATTAAGAAACATGCCAGCCTCTCCTAATCTATCTATATCGAGGGATAGCTTAGTTTCAATATGTAAGCAAGTCTTGAGTAATGTAAACAAATGAGTCAAGTGACAAAAGAGTTCCCTCAACGTATCTCAAATAAGCTTTAACTTTATTACCCACACAATATTTGCCCGCTTGGTGCAGTGGTAAATGCGCTTGCTTACCATGCAAGAGGACATGTTTTGAATCCGTCTGTCGTTCTTTATACTTCATTTTCCATACTACTATTACAATCCGCCATACTTTTATACCACCTATTTGTTTTCTATAGTTTATCATCTTTTGTTTTTTACCCAAATTTTAAAGTCAAAATGCAATTGTCTGTCCAATTTTTCAGTGATGACCAATTACAGTGCTTACAGCATTTTGATTGTACACTGATCTTTAATAACAGAAATTAATCTTGATATTAAACCTGAAGAGAAATATTTTGATTGTAATGTACTTTTTCGTCTAACTTAATCCATAAATTCTATTTACATTCTTTTTCCCTGTTGACATAATTCTCCCCTTGATGATCTGTGATATCGGTGATATGACCCATCTCTAACATATTCTCATTGGTACGACTAGAGGGTAGAGTATTCAGTCTAGGTTCATTAGCTTTACTCTCATTGGTTGGTTGTATTGGTTCGCCACCTGCTGCCTCATCCAATAGTTCAGCCAATGGTATGGATGGTTGTATATTCTGAGTCTCCTCTTGTTTAAGTTCAAGGTTCTCCAATGGCTTAGGCTCTTCCTCATCTATAGTAAAACAAATATTAACAATCATATAAACAAGAGCACCGCCTACGGGTGCCTACGCTCAGCTATTGGGTGCTGGATAGTGGATAAAATCTATTTAGAGTTATCCCCTTTGATAGTATAGGTTGCTCTTTTGATATTGAAGAAGTGTGCCGAGTTTCAAGTGAATGCCTTTCGTAGAACCAGAGATATCACAATTGTCAAAGTTTTCGAATGTCGATGATGACACCAACAACGATGACGACACCAAGGCTTTAGCAATTCCTCGGATTTTCTCCGAAAATAGCCGAGCTAAAGATTCAACAAGAAATAACTTCTGACAATGCCCTCATTTTTATCATACACTCTTGTGACCTGTGAGTTAAAATTTTCTTATTATGCTGCCATGTTTGAAATATCATGGGTGTCAAGCTAAATATCTATAGACCAATCAATTCATTCATTTAGACAGGAAGTAATCTTTGAACTCAAATATTTGCTGACATTTATGTAAAGCATTTTTATTGGTTTTGCCACTCAATATGATAATCAAAGCTTATTCAAGCTAAAGGAACTTTCCGCAGCTCAGTGAGCATGGCCAGCTATCCCTTAAAGACCTAGTTTAAGGAATGTTGTGTATGTTGGACCCCTACTGATAAGCTAATTGCCTTATCTGTAAATCACCCCGGGGGGTTAATCATCTTGTATATTCCATTAATGACCATGGTCAAAATTATGCAATATTTGCACCATAGCTTTATGCTGATGAGAATTTGATAGAAAACAAAGTAAAGTTATTCTTTTAAATTTTATCTTATCATTTTTTTATGCATTTAAAATTTCAAATTACCGAATGAAAAGTGACTAAGTCGCAGATTGCTGGATTGAATGTAATTGAAAGAAATTTACATGAATTAATGTTTATGTAATTTAACCGGCTAAACAGTTTCTTCAAACATTGTGGTAAAGTAAGAATTCTGGTAAAAATACTTTTTTTCCATTTTGATTTATCTCCTGACCTAGAATATTGAAGTATTTCCTGAATATTATAGCAGTTTTACTAAAGTTCGATTTAAAAAAAGAAAGAAAGTGTTGAAATACTAAGACGAAAGTGGGAATCAGAAAATCCATGTTTTCTCCTCTTTTCTAATTGTTGTCTATCAAAGTTATTCCAGTTGCTATTTGCGATCTGTTATGATAACAATAGCATAATATTTTGTATTTTTACTGTCTTCTGTACTTTGAAAAGGTCTTAAAAGTGAGAACTTAACAATTATGACCAGATAATATTCAAAATTAATTTCAACAGACAAATTAGCTACAAAGAATGTGCAAATATATGCCACACTTATCCATGGTAATACAGCAGATTTAATCCCTTGTATACTGTATATAGCTTCCTTATCAGATAAGGTCGTTAAATTCTCAGCGGGAGATTAATTGTATATCTTATTTGGGGGGGGGGGGTCAAATAAAGAAGGATTAAACTAGGCCTTTAACCCTTTCCTATTCAAACCCAGGATTTTACGTTGCCATGATAATATACTTGAGAAAACATTGTGGAAAAAGAAGAAATCGCTTGTAACAAGCAATTTCTTCATTTTCAACAATATTTTCTACCACATAACTTGGTCTCAATACAAAATCCAATTCGCATTGTCGTCTGCAACCTCTCTTGATTTAGACCAGCCTAAAATTTCAAAAAAACGGTAAGGGGTTAATCATTTAATTATTTTTTCCAAGTTCTTCCAAGACCATTTTGATGTGTTAATGACATCATGAGAAATCATTTCCATGAACAAGTATTTTCTTTCAAATTTTTGATTTAGCACATTTCCAGACAACAAAATTTTAGACTGGTCCATATTCAGAGTGTTGCAGACAACAATTTTTAATTGATGAAATTCTGTCCTTTGGAGAAGAAAACATTGTGGATAATGAAGAAATTGCACCTAACAAGAAATTTCTTCAATTTCCACAATGTTTTACAAAGTTTGTTTTTTTGTTGAAAGTGCCAAAAAGTTGGATTGTGTGGGAACAGGTTTAACATTGTCTGCATTCTTTAACAAAATGAATTATTTTACAATTTTGTTTGGTAACAGATACATTGACTAATCTGATAGTCCTATCCAAACTATACCTGAAGTTTCCTTAGAAGCTGTTTCAGTGACCTGTAGGAAGACTTCCTCCAGTGTACTGTCTGCTACACCATGACTACTGATATGTAAGTCATTGTGACCTGATTCTAACGCCTGAAAATAGAATGGGTTAATTGGATGGGTTGTAACGTGACTTTTAACAGTATTTCTGTTATATTGCCTCAGCTGGAGCATCTAACAATGGATTCCTGGTATTTCTCACACCAGTTCTACCATCCACTACATTCTTTCCTGGCCTCCAGCGGCTATCCCACTTAGGTTTATGATTATCCACCCATTGGTGAGAGGCAAATGTCGGAAAGGATATGTGCCGCTGCCCGGAATCAAACCCATGAAATCTCATGATGGAAATTGGGAATCTGATTTGCTACTGACTGCGCTATGATGGCGGCCTGAAAATGGAGAGCACCTGTCCTTGTAATAAAACAACACTAAGCTTTTATATTGAAACTAACCAACCACAAGACAGCTTTACCAGTTTTTGTAATAAATTCATAACAAATACAGTAAAACCCCTCCTTACGACCACCCCAGAAATACTGGCACCCCTCTATTACGACCAAATTTTGACAGAACCGAATTTTTTGTTTTTTATTTCAATGGTCGCAAACCCCTCTAAAATGGGCACCTCACCATTCCGAATAACGACCACTTAATTCAGTACCAATTATAGCTGATACACTATTTTGATTATGTGATATCAAACCCTCATTACGATAGGCGTTACTTTTATTATACTAGATGGTTGTCAAGCTCGCAAAGTTTTAAAGGTAATATTCTCCTGACAAGCACAATTTTGGTGTTTGACCTTCAGCTTTGACCTTGAACTTGAAGCTGTCCAAACAAGAGCCATGTTGGACATGGCCATCCCCCACCTAAAGAGCTTGATAGTAAACTGAAGCCAGTTAGATTTAGCACTGCATTTCTTGTCAATGAGTTCGATAAAAGCTATTATACTTTCAGAGATATTCTCAGGACAAATCTAAGTCTTTAAAACAACAAGGGGCAATAACTCTCAAATTATGTAAGCAAGAGTTGTGGTTCTTGTGCACTGCACTTCTCAAAAACGAGTTCCATCCACCTATGAAGATTCAAGTGAATAGCTATTATACTTTCAGAGATATGCCTCAGACAAATCTAAGTCTTTAAAACAACAAGGGGCAATAACTCCAAAATTATGAAAGTAAGAGTTATGTTTCTTGTGCACTGCACTTCTCCTGAATGACATCTATCCACCTATGAAGATTCAAGTTAATAGCTATTATACTTTCAGAGATATGCCCTGGACAAAATCTAAGTCTTTAAAACAAAAAAGGGCAATAACTCCAAAATTATGCAAGCAAGAGTTGCGGTTCTTGTGCACTGCACTTCTCCTAATGACATCTATCCACCTATGAAGTTTCAAGTGAATAGCTTTTTTACTTTCAGAGATATTTCCCGGGCAAAATCTTAGTCTTTAACACAACAAAGGGCAATAACTCCAAAATTATGCAAGTAAGAGTTGTTGTTCTTGTGCACTGCACATCTCCTCAATGACATCTATCCACCTATGAAGTTTCAAGTCAATAGCTTTTTTACTTTCAGAGATATGCTCTGGACAAATTCTTAGACTTTAAAACAACAAAGGGCAAACTCCAAAATTATGCAAGCAGAGTTGTGGTTCTTGTGCACTGCACTTCTCCTCTATGAGATCTATTGACCTATGAAGTTTTAAGTTGATAGCAATTATACTTTCAGAGATATGCTCTGGACAAGTTTAGTGACGGAAGGAAGTAATGACGGAATGACAGAAGGACGGAATGACAGGGGATAAAAATTATTTCAAATGGCACATCTACTCATGATGGAGAATAATTGTGCCAATTAATTTTGAAATCCATTCATAATTGTAGGATTAATTGTCCAGACAAACACAATTTTAGTGTTTGACCTTAAGCAGTGACCTTGACATTAGAACTATTCAAAAAATTCTTTCAAAGGGGTTGAAAAATGTGGTATTGTGTGGGAGTGAATTAAATGCCATTTTTCAATGTATTACCTGAAATAGTTTCTCAAAATTGCCTTTTCTGGCTTCTTCATAAGGCAGGATATAGTGTAGTTCTCTCCTGGTCTCTGACTTAAGGTAGGCAGTAAGTACATGTTTCTGAATGAACTCTGTGACCTTTGACACTTCACATTCAGAGGTAAAATTATGGGAGGTGTTCTCTACAGGGTCAACATCGTCTAGGGATCTTATATCTGAAAACAACAAACAGAATGTAAAATTTACGTAAAAGTCTTAAGAAAACATTGTGGAAAATAAACAGCCTTTTACATTTTCCACAATATTTTCTACAACAAAAGGTACAGATTAAAATTCATTGTTAAAATCTCATTGACTAAATACTCTAGTCCGTAACTTCCTTGAAATTTGATCTCTAAAATCTTATTAACCCATTCTGACAGTCCCGCTTTTTGACGCCACCCTAGAAAAACTTTTGGAAACATTGTCAAAAATGAAGATTTCAATAGGTATTTACTTTGTCCTTTACCATTCTGATTACATTTATTCCCATGATGACATCATATACAGAATGAAAATGACATCATCTTAGACAACCTTTTAATTAAGTAACTGTATTTGACACTATCAGACACCGATTGGATTTTTCTGACGTGTTCTATTTTGTCTGTGAGGAATGTATATATTTTACTACATATTTATAGTATATAATATATAATTTGACAGAAATCTATTTCAACAATAGGAGGAACAACAAGAGTACAGCATACAGATGCCAATGCTCAGCTGTTCAGATAGTAGGTAGGACTCCTTTGTTGATAAAAGTGTAAAGTCTGTTTAAAAATATATTTAGAGTTATCCCCTTGTTGATATAGAATGTTCCTTGAATAGTGATAATATGCTGAGTTTCAAGTGAATGTCTTAACTCATTTACACACAACAAAATTTTAGACTGGTCCAAATTGAAAGAACCTGCAGACAACAATTTCAAGTTGATGGAATTTCTATTTTTTCTCGTTTGTGGATAGAAAACATTTTGGATAATGAAGAAATTGCTTGACACAAGCAATTTCTTCATTTTCCAAAACGTTTTCCAAAGCTTTTTCTTGAGGGGCGTAAAAAGGAGGGATTGTGTGGGAATGGGTTAAGTGAGAGAATTCATTAAATGTCAAAGATTTTGTACGACAACTTAGACACACACCATGAACTAGCTATAGCAATTCCCTGGATTTTCTGAGAAATGAGCAAAGCCAAGTAGGAGGGACAAACAAGAGCACCGCCTACGGGTGCCTACTCTCGGCTGTTGGGTGCTGGATAGTGGACAAAATGCATCTAGAATTATCCCCCTTGATAGTACAGGCTGCTCTTTTGATAGTGAACAAGTGGGCCAAGGTTCAAGTGAATGCCTTTAGCAGAATCAGAGATATAACAAAATGCACGACAACGACAATAACGATGAAAAGGACGACTACCACACCAAGGCTATCACAAAACCTCGTGGTTTCTCCAAAACAGCCGAGCTAAAAATAAGACATAATTAACCAACCTTCTTCCTTTTCCTTTTTGACTAGATACAGATGATATCCCTCACAGAATGTATTTTTAAGAAACAAGGAGCTTCCACAACATTTCAGTTCTCCATTTGATATGATAGCAATTCTGTCTCCTAGCAAATCTGCTTCATCCATGTGATGTGTAGACAATAAAATTGTTCTGCCATGTTTATACTTTATCAACAAGTCCCAGATGGCTCTACGTGCATAAGGGTCAACTCCTGCAGTCGGCTCATCCAATATGACTGTTCTTGACCCTCCGACAAACGCTATGGCAACTGATAACTTTCTCTGCATACCGCCTGACAGACAATCCACTCTACTTTTTCTCTTCTTTGGCAGACCAAGATCTTCAAACATTCTGTGGAAGGAAAAGAAGCTAACAGACAATAAAGAAAATATATCATTCTTCAACATTTCTTCTGAGTCTCAAAAAGTTGAATTGTGTGGTAATGGGTTAAATCTAGATGCTATGTATATTTTTTTCCACTTACTGTAATACTAGCTTTTAATTTCCTTTGATGTACATTAAATATAAATTCATGAATGATAGAAAAAAAATTATTCACAATCAATGTTGTTGATACATTTTATTCATTGGATCCAAGTAAACTAAAGTATGTTGGTCCACCTCAAATGTTAAATCTGGAGAGAATATGCACAGGACTTACGTGTCCATTTCTGTGTTAATATCTGAGGTCTTCATCCCTTTCAGTCTGGCATAGAACCAGAGATGTTCTTCGACTGTGAGTTTATCAAACAATACATTATGTTGAGGACACATGCCCAGACCCTGACGGATAAATTCCATGTCTGTTCTAATGTCATGGCCGTAAACAGTCGCAGATCCTGATGTGGGTGGGAATAAACCAGTCAGTATAGACCTACAATAAATACAAAAGTTCTGCATTATGAATTTCATTTTTTTAAAAGATATCTTTACTCAGGTTTCAAATTTAATTAAATTGCTCTAGGAAAGGCATTAGGAGCAACATGGTTAATTCTTTTGTAACCTAATGCTAGGTTAATTTCAACATCACCAATCAAATCAAAATCCCTCGGTAAGGACATTCGTTAACACTTTCCAGGTAATCTGTAAAAGTTAAAGAGCAATTATGTCTGAAAAACTCCATTCTGAGATAAAGTTAACAGAATTCAGCTTAGTTTGACCTATATATATTTAGGATAGGAAATAAGAGTGTTGTTCACAATCAATTCTTGTTCCTTTAATTCTTTCATAGTTTTTGGGTGGATAAAAGATTTTTACATTTGGATTATTGTAAACATTATTTTCCTACTATGATTTAGTCCGTTCCCACACAATCGATCTTTTTACACACACACACCACTAAGTTATAGGCTTTAGAAAACATTGTGGGAATGAAGAAATTACTTTTTACAAGCAATTTGTTCATCATCCCCAATGTTTTCTACCGCAATTGACAAAAAAAATTACAGATTTCATCAACAAGAATTTGTTGTCTCAATATCTTTTGTAATGTGGCCCAGGCTAAAATTTGTCTGGTAATGGGCTTAAAACATCAACTCTAACTCCTTACATAGTTGTAGTTTTTCCTGCTCCATTATGTCCCAAGAATGATGTAATCTGTTCCTCGTAGAGATTTAAACTTAGATTCTTAACAGCCAGTTTCTTGCCAGTCTTGTACACTTTAGTAAGGTTATCAATACATACACCTCGAGCTAAATGGCTCGGCTCTGCTTCAAAATTGGAAGCATACTCTGTAAGGGAAAAGCAAATGTTTGCACGCAAGATGGACATTTAATACAAATAATTATACAATGCCTTTTTTGAAATGTACGGCCGATACATATTGCATAATCTAAATGCTAAATATCCTCTATTCCTTCTATCCTCTAGTTAAGAAATTGATTTGACCATATCTGATCTTTTCAAATGCAATGTGTTTTAACTCGTTCCAACACAAGCTCTCCTTTTTATGCCCCTCAAGAAAAATAGCTTTGGAAAACACTGTGGACAATGAAGAAATTGCTTGTTACAAGCAATTTCTTCATAGTCCACAATGTTTTCTACCCTAACAGACAAAGAAGTTTGAAATTCCATCAACATAAAATTATCGTCTGCAACTTCTTTCAATTTGGGCCAGTCTAAAATTCTGTTGTGCAGGATCGGGTTAATGGGCATATCACTAGACACACTAAACAAGATAAGCTTGCATATCAAATAATCATAAAACTAAAGGCAAATTTTTGATCGGGATCTCATTATGTAACTACAGCTGAAATAAGCCCTTTTGCAATAAACAATTCAAAATTGCACCAATGGTCTGAATGAATGACTTAATCAGATTTTTTGGTTGACAGCAGCAATTTGTCAGTTGACAGATCACAACTGTCAATCAAAATATCTATCAACCAATCAAATCATTATTCTAAACTGGAAGTGAACTTTGACCTCCAACATTGGCTAACATCTATAATGAGCATATCTGTTTTTTGATGAATTAAATGACTTAACAGTTTATTCAATCTGTAGTTACTATGTTTATCTTGCCAACCAATCATTTTACATTATTGTTACATAGCAAAATTAGGCCATTTGATATCTAAGTCAAGCTTCCTGTTGGAGAAAGGTTTGTGGGCCAGAATTCATCAAGGTCATTGAGAATCTGTGGTTTTATTTTTAATCATGCAGAAAATGTTTATACCTGGATTTCTAGCCATGGCACAGGCCTGATCTTCCTCCATCACGGAATATCCATTGTTTCTTCTACAGAGATCAAATAGACTAGAACAATCATGGTCATGGTATTTAGCCTGGCCTCCACACCAGTAGGTCTTTGTAAATGGAAAATACCATGGTTTGGGTAAGCCATACGACCCTGTAAAAGATATTTAGACAACTACATTGCAGGTTAATCTTCAATTTCTGTGTAGAATGCAAGATTTAAGTCAAGACACTATGATTGTTTTTCTAGAATGATACCAAGCTCCCTAAAGAAGTTGTATGTATCATTTTAACTTTTCATCTTATTAACCATATCATGTAAAGTGAGGCTACTTTTTAGGACCTAACCAAACTAGAATTGACCTTCCTGGCCAAAAAAAATAAGGCACTACCTTGGATTGTTAGTAAAACTGTGTATGAAGTTTAGTGGTTGTAGTTCCATTGGTTCCATTAGAGTTAAAGCACACAAACAAAAAGTCTAGGGATATATGCAAGAACATACAGATAGACATACACGGTGAAAAAAGTATACCCCCTGTATTTGTGGGTCGTGGGTATGAAATTTAATATTTTGTCATAGAAATCTCAATATATTACCTGGGAAGACATTTTCAATATACCATGCTATAATAGCATAGACAAACGCATCAAAGATCATCATCAGTATAACCATAAGCAGATTAAACTGGTCATCTTCTACTGGAGAAATGTAGATATTGTTCCATTGTACTCCAACACCCTCTTCCTCATAGAACGCAAAATATTTCCCACCTAAACCAAAGGCAGTGGTAGAAAAAAGGGACTGAAATAGATAAGATACATTACTATCTATGAACCAGAGCTTTAGATTAGAGAGAGTGACAACATGTAAATCTTTTGATTTCCAACAAAAACATCTAGAGTTATCCCCCTTGATAGAATAGGTTGCTCTTTTGATAGTGAACAAGTGTGCCATGTCTCAAGTGAAACCAGAGATACTACAAAATGTCAAAGTTTTTGCAAAACAATCACAACAACGACGATACCAAGGCTATCGCAATTACTTGAGTTTTCTCCCAAAACAGCCGAGCTAAAAATTTGGTAAATGAAGAAATAATAAAACGGTTTTATTAAAGAAGGAATGTACAACCTGTGCAAAACTACATACTACAATGAACTTCCTTAATGGTATAGACTGTAGTTTTGTATGGATCATGATATTTAAGTTTCAAACGGAATAACAAAGGTAATAAGAAGGATTCTACAAATATAAAGGCCATTTTTCTATTAGCCATCACGTGATGATAACTTCTAGACAGATACAGAATGAAGTGGATGAAGATGACATTGAAAAAAGAATGGAAATAAAGTGCCTAATAAGGGAGAAAACACTGTGAAAAAAGGGAGAAATTACTTGTTACAAGCAATTTCTCCTTTTGCCACAATATTTTGTATAACTTTTTTCATGGCACGAAAAATGGTATATTTTGTGGTAATAGCATAAACAAAGAAAATTGTGAAAAGAAAACAACAATGGAAGGTATAAATTTTGAATATGATGTATCTTATTTATAATGGAAACATTAAAAAGATAGATGAATGTAAAGAAGAATGGTTGATGAATGGAAAGAAAGAAGAATGACATATGGTAAGAAAGAAGATTAAACAAATGGAAAGAAAGAAGAATTATGAATGGAAAAAAAGAAGAATAATGAATGGAAAAAAAGAATAATGATGAATTGAAGAAAGAAGATGGACAGATGAATGGAAAGAAAAAAGATGGAAAGATGAAAGGAAAAAAACCCAGATAGATTAATGGAAATACAATAATAAATAACCCTACCACTAATGTTTTGAGAATAGAAGATATACTATCGCCTGCTACATCTTCCTTGATGGCCACATACATGTATGGTACATAGGTTAGGAAATACACAATACCAGCACATGCTGCTGCAACCTTGGCCTTAGAATACAGAGTGCTTATCAGAAAACTGAAAATAAATGGATGTCAACAAATTTATAGACATTTCTTCTTTCTCTTCTTTCTCTTACAGATTAACCCAACTAAGTCTTAAATGAACAGTTTTCGAATCTTGCTTTATTGCCCCTCATGAAAATTGCTTTGGATAATAGAGTGAAAAATGGAGAAATTACTTGCAACAATCAATTTCTTCATTCCCACAATATTTTCTTCCCGTAAAGGCAAATACTTTCAAAATTTCATTAACTTGAAATTGACATCTGCATCATCATTCAAGTAACAGTGTGTATACACATTGCACATAAATTGACCTTTCAAACAAAAAGGGTTCTCTTGGATGTAATTTTTTTATTATATTAAAGAGATGAAGAGAATATTTTATGTTTACATGGAGGTATGAATCGAAAAAACTAATCACACTGTACGAATACGCGAGGCTGATTCATACATAAGTGTGATTAGGTTTTTGGTTAATACCTCCATGAAAACAAAAAATATTCTCTTCCTATATAATTCCTTATAATTTAATAGTATTGAGCAAAAAGAGAAAAGAATCACAAATTTTGATATCTTTTCCTATGGGACTATTTGTGCGGAATCTTACCAAATTACTGGGTGCTCGAAATTTTGTTCATGAAGTTATCAATATTTTTTTTCGACCAATCAGAACGCCCATTTTTGATAGACAAAACTAAAATTTAATTTATCACTAAATGGTGTTTCTTGACCAGAAAATTCATAACCATTCATCCCATTAACATTTGCACTCAGTTTAAGTAAGGATATGCACAAGAAATCAATCACATTAACCCTGGACACAGATACCCTAACTTTAGTGCTTGTCACATAAATCTTGAACTTGGGAGTAGCCAACAAAATTCAACGCATGACACTAGAACTCTTAAAGGGGAATAGTTATGCCAAGTTATTTTGAAATCCACCTTTAACCCATTCCAACACAAGAAAATTTAAGACTAGTCCAAATTGAAAGAATATGCAGACGACAATTTCAAGTTGATGGAATTTTAGATTTTTTCATCTTTTAGGATAGAAAACATTGTGGATAATGAAGAAATTGCTTGTTACAAGCAATTTCTTCATTTTCCACAATGTTTTCTAAAGCTTTTTTATTGAGAGGCGTAAAAAGGAGGGATTGAGTGGAAATGGGTTAATACAGATAATATGCTCTGGACAAAAATTGGACACATGTGACCCCCCTGCACACTCTACACACCCATTGCCATTACACGGGGATGAGGGGATGCATAAAAAGGGTATGCTTTTACTACTGTAAGTAAAATCTTGGTCATATTTAAATATCCTTATTATACTCACCAAAATGATATGGTTGCTATGGCAAACACTTCTAAAGTGGTGAACACAATTAGTGGGTTACTGTGAGTCAGAACACGCCCATACTTTAACATGGCTGTAAGGACACCCATGGTCACAGAAAACTGTATAAATGTGGTTATAAACCAGGCTAGCCAATGGACAGCATTACTCAATCCCATCATCTTCATTACCTGACAGAAAATAGAACATATTTGATACCAGCACAAATATTTCCTTCTTTTATATAATCCTAAACAAAGAAAGAAAGGCTTGAAACAGATTGAGGCAAAGGAACTGTAATGAAAATTGTATCTTCTCTCAACTTAAATCATGCGTAAGGCATTCAGTAATTTGCAGGTATATAGATCTAATACTCTCTTGAGTTGAATATCATGAAAAACAAAACTATATACTCCCAATATATCAATTAACAAATTGCTGGCAATGACCACTGAGTTCCAACAGGAAGTAATGGTCTGGTAAAAAATCTGGTAATGTCTTTAACTCCTACCTCTTTCAGCCTTTGTTCCTTCTCATACACAATACTCTGAACTAACATGGCTACTGAATACACCCAGGATATGGTTAAACATAGTGGCATTACATGTTCTATCATAAACACAAATCTGAAATAAACACTGCCAAATAAAGCTACTGAATACACCCACAATATTTAACCCTTCCCCGTTTTTGGAAATTTTAGACTCGACCAAATTGAAAGAGGTTGCAGACGACAATAAAAATTGGATGCTATTTGAAATGAAACCATCCTATGTAGTAGAAAATATTGTGGAAAAAGGAGAAATTGCTTTTTACAAGCAATTTCTTCTTTTCCCACAATGTTTTCTCGAGTATAGAATCACAGGAACGTAAAATCCCTTATTTGAACAGGAAAGGGTTAAACATAGTGGCATCACATGTTCTATCATAAACACAAACCTGAAATAAACACAGCCAAATAAAGCTACTGAATACACTGTGGATATGGTTAAACATAGTGGCATCACATGTTCTACCATAAGCATAATTGAGGAAAGACAAAGATGATTAAAATTTCATCAACTTAAACTTGTCTTCTGTAACTTCTTTCATTTTGGACCAGCCTATTACTTTGCCAACTGGGGAATGGGATAAACAGCTTTCTAATCAGTTACAGCATAGAGGCATAGAATAGAGATACAGACAGTTACACAAAGTTATTATTTCATTGTTGTAGTTGCATTTGCTTTGTTTCCAATCGCTAACAAACAAGTTCACAACATATTTTGTACATTTCAATTAACTACAGGATGGAAAATCTTTAATTTGACAATCATTTCAATCACAATCCAGTCAATCACATTCAATAAGCTTCAGCCTTCAATCAGGTAGCAATCACAGTTTACCAATATGCAATCATTCAATCCTTCATCGAAAGCATTCAATCATTCCATTAATTAACATCACCACATTAGTTTTGGTGATTAACATTTTCGTTAAAATTAAATTCAGTTAATTCAAATTTAAAAAGTAATGATAATATTTTTGTTTAAGATGATTTCCAATATTGTAGTGATTAAAAGAAATTTCGCAATGATTGAATGATCGCATCTAAACAAGCATTCAATCACAATCATTTAATCACTATCGTGTAGCGTTCAGCATTCAATCCGGTTACAATCAGATTGTCAAATTAACAATGTTCTGTACTGTAACACATACCTATCATATAGCCAGCAAGGATATGGAAATCTATGGAGATATGATCCAGGCTCTATGACATCTCTACCCACTTGTACACTGATGATAGCCCGTTCTATAATATCCTGTAATGTACCAGATACACAATTGGCAAATTGCTGCTGTCAATCAAAGAATGGATCAACCAATCAAATTATTCATTAACCAATTCAAATACAGCAAAATTTTAGACTGGTCCAAATTGAAAGAAGCTGCAGACGACAATTTCAAGTTGATGGAATTTTGAATTTTTTCGTCTTTTTGGATAGAAAGCATTGTGGATAATGAAGAAATTGCTTGATACAAGCAATTTCTTCATGTTACACAATGTTTTCCAAAGCTTTTTTCTCAAGGGGCGTAAAAAGGAGGGATTGAGTTGGAATGGGTTAAGATGGAAAGTGAATTTTGAACTCCAATCTTGGCCAACATTTATATGAAGTTGTTTTTTTGTGTTGGTATGACAACTTCAATATCATATCTACAGCTCATTCAAGATGTAGTTATGACACTTGGATTGCCTTCAAAACATTTTGGTGCATCTTACTAGCTGTAAATTTTGAAAAAATAATGAAGTGGAACTCTTGTCAGAGCTCAGAAGGCATAGTCAGCAATCTATAAATAAAATGAAGGTTTGGATAGCAATAATTGGATAAAATTTGATAGGTTCATAGCAGATTATCACTTTTATGATAGTATCATTGAATATGAAACATAGTTACAATGACATCATCAATTGCCACATATTTAATAGGAAGTTTTGTGTAAATTTTTTGTTTTTAACAAAATAAACATTTATCTTAAGGTTCTGCTTTAAATAAAATATCACATTCTTATTCATTTTTAAAAACAACTTTTATCTTCTCATTCTTAGGGAGATGAGGAAAGCACTACATGAGGATGCCAACACTCGGCTGCACACACTTTATAGGCAAATGGCAAATTTTTTGTTGAGATGCCCTTGTGATATGACCTTAACCTTGTCCAATGACCTTGAACTTTATAACAGCAGAACGGTCTTGTCACAAGTAACAGACATATGAAATATGATGTCCTTAATTACACTGGTAGTAGAGATATAGGAAAATGTCAAAGTTTCTGACCTCGACACTGACACACACAACATCATGGCTATAGCAATACCTCAGGTTTTCCTCCAAAACAACCATGCTAAAGATTTGGCTGAGCTATGTTTTATAACATTTACAATGACTCCATATGTAAAAGTAATCATCAATAAACACTCATGTTGTATACTATATTTCTAACACTATCCAAGACACCACAAACAAGGAACAAGATGTGTCAACATCTAATGCTAAAATATTCAACTAAAAGCAAGTAACATACAATATATAACATTAAAATAGATTAAAGATTTAAGTCAAAAATCTAATTGATTCAGAATATCTTTTCTAGTAAAAGTTATAGTTGGTTATATAGTCAGTTCCTATGCTTAGCCTACTCAACAGACTTTAACCCCCCCCCCAATCATTGAAATACAAGTTGGCTGTTGCCCACTTGGCAGGTACAGCATACCCTCAAAGGTACCCATTTAACCCATTACCAGATGGCAAAATTTTAGACTGATCCAAATTGAAAGGAGTTGCAGATGACAATATAAAGTTTGTGAAATTTTGGATTTTTGGGGTTGAGAACATTGTTACAAGCAATTTCTTCATTTTCTACAATGTTTTCCACTCTTTTTGTTCTTGGGGGTGTCTAAAAGCGTCACTGAGTGGGAATGGGTTAAGCACCTAGGTGGAGAGGTGCAACATGAAGTTGGATTTTGCTCGGTAAATTCAAAGGGTCTAGACCAGATTAGAACCTATGACCCTCCTATCTCGAGGCTCATGTCTTACATCATAGACTCCACATTCAATTCTTCTTTGCTATACCTCATTCTTTTAGTTACCCAACCTTATTAGCTTGTGAATGATTTGATTTGATTTCACTTGATGTCATTTAACCCATTCCCACACAAAATCTAATTAGACTGGTCTAAATTAAATAAAGCTAAAGACTACAATTTCAAGCTGATGAAATCCTAAATTGTTTCGCCTTCTTGGACAGAAACCATTATGGATAATGAAGAAATTGCTTGATACAAGCAATTTCTTCATTTTTCCACAATATTTTTCAAAGCTGTTTCATGAGGGGCATAAAAAGGAGAGCTTGTTCGGGAATGGGTTACGATTTAAAGAATGGTCCCTTTTAGGGGTCAAAACTATACACTGAATATTCTTACTTACCTGAACCCACAAGAAGCCAAAGTTGTAGTATTTATAATCTCCTGAACCCGGCCCTGGGTACCAGTATCGGTCTCGTACACGCTTGGTTGTTGGCGTAAATGTGGCATTTTGACGTATTTTGTATCGGATATGGGTTGGCAGAGATTCATTGGCCTTTACATTATCAAACACAACTCCTGTCAGAATATATTGACCCATTACCAAGCGGCAAAATTTTAGACTGGTCCAAATTGAAAGGAGTTGCAGACAACAATTTAAAAGTTCTCAAGAAATTTTTTTTTCAATTTTAAGGGTAGAATACATTGTGCAAAATTGAGAAATTGCTTGTTGATTAGCATCATTTTAACAGTTATCCCCATTAATAAGTCCATGAGTTTCATATTACTGTTGGTAGTTAAAATATGTTAAATTTATATTCAAGTGTCTTGTTTTGAAGAAAATATCACAAGCCACTTAAGTAAAAAGAATAAAAACATGACATTTCAGACAAATAAAAGACAATGATCATGTCACATTAATGTAAAGTAAGTGGGGCTATATGCAGGTACAAAACATTACATACCAGCTATTGCACTGACATTCTCATGATACTGTTTGGTAAGGAAGAAATCAACCAGCTCATACTCCTGGGAGAATCCTTTGAACACATTCAGGTTTATACCCGCCATCAGTGTGAGCCAAGTACAGGCTGCATTGTCTATGGTATCTATCTCATGAAGGAAGAAGGAGATGTCTGGGATGGATAAGTTGACAAACCGAGCTATACGGCTGTCAAGAGTTACAATGGATAGAACAGTTTTCTTCTGTCTCAATTCAGTCTGTATCTGAAAACACAGGATATAGTCATTCTTGTTCAGGCAACCATCTCTATTTTAAGCAACCACTTTCATTAACCTTTTACCAGAAGACAAAATATCAGACTTGACAAAATTCAAAGAGGTTGCAGACAAAATTTTTAGTTGGTGAAACTTTTGGGTTTTTTTTCTTTTGTTTGTTTTTTGAGGTAGACAACATTATGGATAATGAAGAAATTGCTTATATCAAGCAACTTCTTCATTTCCACAATTTTTTTAAAGCTTTTTTCTGGGGGTTGGGTAAAAAAGTATCAGCGTAAGGGAATGAGTTAAGGGAAAAGCATAAAGATTCAAAGGATTGTCTTAATTGGAAGTTTAATTGGAAAACTAAATTAAAACTAAATCCTGTGTTGGTAGATCTCATTAGAAATGTCTCATTGAGACCATATAAATGAGTTGAATCAAAACTGGATCAAGTTAGATCCCTTCAAATAATTAATGCATTTGAATAGATCCTTCATGTGTCACAGAAAAGTATATTAACACATTACCAGATGGCAAAATTTTAGACTGGCCCAAATTGAAAGAAATTGCAGACCTCAATTAAAAGCTAATGAACTTTTGGATTTTTTCCACTTTCTGGGTAGAAAACATTGTGGAAAATGAAGAAATTCCACTTCTAAATTCATCAGCCAACTATAATCTTTGAATTTTTTCTAAGTGTATTAGTTTTACATAATTCAAATTCCAATATTTTACATGAAAGCTGATACAACCAACCTGTTTAACAGCCTGTAAGTTCTGTTTCGTTGTGTTGAGCATCAAATAGTCTCTCAGATCAGATGATATATTCAGCCATTCTCGAGCATATCTATTTATAGTGTCCACTAATTCAAACGTGGCATTGGCCTGAAATCAAAATATTCAAAGATTTGAAGATCCAATTGACCAATTGCTGGCCCCACCTACTCACTACATTAGCCCCGCTTATCGACTCCGACGGGCAGTCCACTTTGATTTTGAACAGCGTTTTTATGCAAAATTTGTGGCTAGTATCATGGAACAAAAACAAGAGGCCCATGAGGGCCTGAGATGCTCTACTGGTTATCAAGTTTTCCGTTAAAGAAATCTAATATTTAAGGAAGTTAATTGCTCAAAGAAGAATGCATAAAGAAAAAAAAGGGCTTTATCCCCTTTATCATTTTAAGCAACAATCCTTAAGGCCCCTGTTCCCATGTTTCATGACGGATCCACTAATTTTCCAAAAGAAAGTTACCTTATGACCCTACAATCATTTTGTGAATATTTCATCAGAACCTGACAATAATTGTGGACTTTATGACATAAACAGGATTGTTTTGAATGAAAATCAATAAGGCCCCTTTTCCTGTGTTTTCTGATGGATCAATATCATTCCAAAAGGAACTTTCCTTACAACTCTACATTTGTCCCGTGAAATTTAAAAGACAATTTGATAATGATTGTGATCTTCATCACATACACAAGAATGTTTTGAATGATAATCTGTAAAGCCCCTTTTCCTGTGTTTCGAATGCCACAACTATTCCATGCATCTTTGAAGAGGATCCAATAAAACTGTTGACTTTATTGTGTTAAAAAGATATTAAATTCAAGTTCTCATAAGGCCCCTTTTCCCCTGATATTTTACCTTTTGTTTTATAATTCTGTGAAAGTTAAAAGTGAATCAGATGAAATATTGGGAATTCACTATGTTTACTAGAATATTTAAAAAAAATCATATGGCCCCTTTTTACATGATACTTGATGGATTGTACCCAGTTCTGAAAAAAACCATTTAAGTGATTGTACAATCATTCTGTGAAATTTTGAAGTGAATCCGGTGAAATCAAGGGACATTATTGTGTTAACCAGAATATTTAAGAAAGTTTTTCATAAGGCCCCTTTTCATGTGACACTTGCCATAATCAGACCCACTGTCAACAATTGGAATGATGGTACAATCAATCTGTGTAATCTGTGGAATTTATTGTGTTAATGAATTTATAGTGAAATCTTCAAAGGGCCCCTTTTCTCATGATACTTTACAGAACAAACCAAATTTCAAAAGGAACAATTCTAATGAAGGTACAATCATTCTTTAAAAGTTAAAGAGAATCAATGAAAACAGTGGACTGAATTGTGTCAAGAATTTTTGTAACAAAATTTTTCATTAGGCCCTTTTTTCAGTGAATTTAACAGATCAGACCCAATGTACAAAGGATCAATCCTAATGTTAGTTTAAAGAAAATGATTAAGACTGAGGACTTTATTGTAATAATAATGTTTTGTAATAAAATTTTCATAAGGTTCCTTTTCTTGTGTCACTTAACCAATCAGACCTAATTTTCAAAGGAACAATTCAAATGATGGTACAATCATTCTATTAAAGTTTGAAGAGATGCTGATAAAGACCGAGGACATTGTTGTGTTTATGAGGATTTGGTAATAATTTTCATACAGCCCCTTTTCCTATGATACAAGACAGATCAGGCCCAATTTGGAAAGAAACAATCCTAATGATGGTACAAACATTCTGTGAAAGTTTGAACAGAATCTGATGAAAGCTGCAGACTTTATCTTGGTGTAAAATTTTTAAGATAAAATTTTCATAAGGCTCCTTTTCCTGTGATACTTGAAGGATCAGGTCTCATATCAGCATCAACAATCGTGATTATTGTACAATGATTCTGTGAAGGTTTGAAGAAAATCAAATGAAAGCTCTGGACTTGGTTACAAAGATTATAGATAAAATTCTCAAAAGGCCCCTTTTCCCATGATACTAGACAGATCACGTCTAATGTGGACTTACAAGCATTAATTAAATTTTTTAAATTGAATTTTCCTTAGGCCCCTTTTCCTATGTTTCTCAATGGATCAGACCCAATTTGAAAGGAACAATCCTTATGATGGTACTTCCGAAAGGAACAATCCATTTAATGAATTAATCATTCTGGGAATGTTTGAAGAGAATTTGTTGAAAACTATGGACTCTATTGTGTTTACGAGGACTTTTTCAATCCAGTTTTTATCGGGCCCCTTTTTCCCGTGGTCCTTGACTGATCTTACCAAATTTTAAAAGGAACAATTCTTATGATGATAAAATCATTCTGTGAAAGTTTGAAGTCAATCAGATGAAAACTGTGGACTCTAGAGTGTTAACAAAGATCTTTGAATTAAATTTTAAAAAGGCCCTATTTCCTATGTTTCTTGAGGAATCATATCGGATTCTGAAAGGAACAATCCTTATGATGGTACAATTATTCTGTGAAAGTTTGAAGACAATCCGTTGTAAATTGTTGGCTCTATATTATTAATGAGAATTTTTCATTTAAATTTTTATAAGGCCCCTTTTTCCTGTTTCTTGAGAGATCATACCCAATTTCGAAAGGAACAATCCTTATGATAGTACAATCATTCTGTGAAAGTTTGAAGGGAATCCGATGAAAGCTGTTGACTCCAGAGTGTTAACGAGGATATCTTAAAAGATTTTTCAATTAAATTTTCATAAGGCCCCTTTTCCCATGTTTCCTGAAGGATCTGACGCTATTCCCAAAGGAACAATCCTTATGATGGTACAATCATTCTGAGAAAGTTTGAAGAGAATCCGATATAAACTGTGGACTCTATCGCGTAAACAAGGATTTTTAATGGAATTTTTAATTGAATTTTCATATGGCCCCTTTTCCCATGTTACTTGACAGATCATACGTGATTTTGAAAGGAACGATCCTTATGATGGTACAATCAATCTGTGAAAGTTTTAAGAGAATCTGATGAAAACTGTGGACTCTATCACATTAAGAGGATTTTTTAATTAAGTTTTAATAAGGCCCCTTTTCCCATGTTTCTTGACGGATCTGACCCAATTATGAAAGGAACAATCCTTATGATGGTACAATCATTCTGTGAAAGTTTTAATTGAATCTGATGTAAACTCTGAACTCTAGTGTGTTAACGAGAATTTTTTAATTAAATTTTCATAAGGCCCCTTTTCCCGTGTTTCTTGACGGATCATGCCCATTTTTGAAAGGAATGATCCTTATGATGGTACAATCATTCTGTGAAAGTTTAAATACAATCTGGCCTTAGGCCAGTAGAGCTAAAAACAAAATGGTTGGTTAGCAATTTGAACATCATAACTACAGCTTGAATAAACTGCAGTCATGATGTTTAAGTTGCCAAACAAAGAAAAAATGTTAATAAAATGGTGGCCATTGTCAGAGTTCATAGCTCTGGCTGGTCTAAATGAATGATTTCATTGGTCTTCTGCTTATTTGGTTGATGGACACGCCTTCTGAAGGTGGTGAACATTTGTATGAAAGAAATTTATACCATCATGCATGATGCATGACACGGCAAAAAGTTCCCATTTTTGACCTTTGAATCCCAGATTGTGACCTTGATCTTTGAGATAGGTACCTGGGTCTGTTTTGCGACATGTAGTCTGAAGATGGTTATCATTTGTATGAAAGAAATTTGTACCTGCGTGCATGATTATAGAAGTTACAGAGCG
The DNA here is from genome assembly GCA_946902895.1 of Fragum fragum. Lineage (NCBI taxonomy): Eukaryota > Metazoa > Mollusca > Bivalvia > Cardiida > Cardiidae > Fragum > Fragum fragum. Next base: position 71,851,153 of record OX336367.1, on the reverse strand, counting down.
GAAACGGCAAAAGGTCCCCAATTTTGACCTTTGACCCCAAATTTTGACCTTGATCTTTGAGATAGGAACCTGGGTCTTTTCGCGACATGTCCCCTGAAGGTGGTGACCATTTGTATGAAAGAAATTTGTACCTGTGTGCATGATTATAGAAGTTATAGAGCTGACACGGTAAAATGTCCCCATTTTTGACCTTTGACTCCCAGATTGTGACCTTGATCTTTGAGATAGGAACCTGGGTCTGTTTTGCGACATGTAGTCTGAAGGTGGTTATCATTTGTATGAAAGAAATTTGCACCTGCGTGCATGATTATAGAAGTTACAGAGCGGAAAGGGCAAAAGGTCCCCATTTTTGACCTTTGACCCCAGATTTTGACCTTGATCTTTGAGATAGGAACCTGAGTCTTTTTTAGAACATGTTGTCTTATAGCGGTGAAAATTTGTGCAAAGTTATATTGAAATCCACTATTGCATGTAGAAGTTATAGAGCGAACACGAAAGCGGGACGAACGGACAGACGCACAGTTTGATCCCTTTTGGGGCATAATAAATGACTTGATTGGTCAATTGATTCTTGATGGACAGTAGAAATTTCTCAACTTTTACAAAATGAAGGCAATAACAAAACAGCCAATGTCCTACAAGAATAAACGTACATTGGATTATTTTCATTTTGGTCTTAACCAATTCCCACATGCCAAAATTTTTAGACTTGTCCTAATTCAAAGAAGTTGCAGACGACATTTTAAGTTTATGAAATTCTAGGTTATTCAACTTACTTGTAACAAGCAATTTCTTCCTTTTACACAATGTTTTCCCAAATGGGTTTTTTTTAGGGGCGTCCAACCGTGTAGGGATGGGTTAATAGCCTTTCCTACATCATACAACCCTGTGCATAATAGTTCCATTACTTCCACTAGTGAGTAAAGGACAAAGATACCAAGAAGCATGTATATCAAAACCTCAGAAACTTTGTGTTCGTGTTTCACATATTGTGAAAAAATCCCGCTTTTTGACGCCAAGCAAAAAAAACCTTCTGAAAACATTGATGAAAACGATGAAATTGCTCATCAAACCGTAGAGATACCAGAATAGATGCACTGGCAGATATGAATCTTGATCCAATACCAGACAACAATTTTAGACAGGTCCAGATTGAGATAAGTTACAGATGACAATTTCAAATTTCGTTTTTTTTGTGTCACAAGGAATAGAAAACAATTTGTTAAAAGCAATGTCTTCATTTTTCAAAATGTTTTCAAAATCTTTTTTCATTAGGGGTGTTAAATGTGTTATTATTTGGAAATAATTTAATTTTTAGTTTCGTCTATCTAAAACGAGCGTTCTGATTGGTCGAAAAATTTAATTCATACCTCCATGAACAAAATTTTGAGCATGCAGTGATTTTGTATGCTTCCGCACAAAATAGTCCCATACAAAAAGGTATCAAAAGATGAGTTTTTGCTTTTTTCGCTCGATACTATTAAATTATAAGAAATGAAGAGAATATTTCTTGTTTTCATGGAGGGATGAACCGAAAAACCAAATCACACAATGTATGAATCCGCCTCGCGTTTTCATACAGTGTGAATAGGTTTTTCTGTTCATACCTCCATGAAAATAAAAAAAATATTCTCTTCATCTCTTAAATGGATTAAAGTTCTAAGTAGACATGTGTAAAACTCTGTAATTAACCCTTTCAGTGCTAGTTATTTCTATGTCATACTTTTTAACAAATTCAGATATCAATTGAAGACTAGAATCAAGGCAGACATTGTCCATATCTTACCTTTTTGATAATTTGAATAGCTGCAGTGTTGTTTGGAGCATACAATATTTTAGGATTGCTATATAACACATGGATGAGAATCTTCAAGTTTTTCTGTTGATCACTGTTTAACCCTAGATTATCTGTAATAGAATGTTAATATTCTATATATAAATAGTATAAAAATCAGCATTCAGTGAAACTATACACTTTCTACCAAATCATTATTTGTAAGTAGTATATTTCAGATAGTTATGTCTTAAAAAGTTTGAGAAAAGGCTTTCTGTAACAAATTTTTACAATCAATGAAGTTATCTGATGCGTATTTGCTAACACATATAATTTGAATCGAAAAATTAAAACCAATATATTCATTAAATTGTCTACAACATTAAATATAATATGCAACTTTTTCCATTTAAAAAACAAGAGTACTCCTCTAGCAATGAATTAAGAGCTTACCAAAGTTTTCTTCAATAATTTCTTCCTCATCTGCAGATCTTCTCCCTCTATGTAAGATCAGGTGTGGTTCCTTGTCAGTCTGGCTGGTTCCCGAACTTGAAGGATCTGTGGTCACATGATCTGACTCTTCAGTTTCGGGAGATTCAAAACCACACAATGTCTTCTGCATGGTGTCCCAAAACTTGATCAAACCAGCAAACTTGTTCTTCTTAGGCACTTTTGGTGAGTCTTGGGATCCATCTTCTGGCTGTACAACAAAACAAACAACTGAAAACATGCTGATGAAGAAGGTCAAAATTTAAAAAAAACAAAACAATTGGAATTAACTCATCATTCCATTTTAGATGTTAAAACCCTTTACTTTTTGTCAAAATTTAAGAGATATCCAAATTCAAAGAGGAATAATTACAACTTTATAAAGTGAGGTAGCAGACGACATAATTAAGTATAATTTAAAAAGTAGCCATCCTATATGATAACAAGAGGACCATGATGGTCCTAAATCCCTCCCCTGAGTATGATGGTTCATGGATTTATGGTATAAACCAAAAAAGCAAAGCCCTCAGTCTAATTATTTTGGAAAAGATATTTAAGGATTTCTCTTTTAATCCTAGGTATATTGATGATCCCACCATATAGCACTAATTTCCTGAATATGGTAATGCTTTGAAGTATAGACATCAAAACATACCAAGTATAAAAGCTCTAGGCCTAAAGGTTTAGGAGAAGAAGGTTTTCAACAATATCATTTATTATTCCTAACTAAAATTAGGGAATGCAAAAAGGGCTATTTTTTTAAGTAATTTGGTAGAGGGTCAATGGCTGATGAAATGTACCAAATATCAAAGCTCTTGGCTTTATGGTTTGGAAGAAGAAGATTTTTTAAGATTTCCTTCTTTATTCCTTCGTAAAATCAGGGATCGCACACAAAGGGGCTAATTATCAGAGTATGATAATTCTTTGAAGTATTTTGGTAGAGGGTCAATATATGATGATATGTACCAAATATAAAAGCTCTAGGCCATATGGTTTGGAAGAAGAAGATTTTTAAAGATTTCCTTCTTTATTTCTATGTAAAATCAGGGATCACAAAGAAAAGGGCTAATTTTAAGAATACGGTAATTCTTTGAAGTATTTTGGTAGAGGGTCAATAGATGATAATTTGTACCATATATCAAAGCTCTAGGCTTTATGGTTTGGAAGAAGAAGATTCTTAAAGATTTCTTTCTTTATTTCTATGTAAAATCAGGGATCGCACAGAAAAGGGCTGATTTTCATAATACGGTAAATCTTTGAAGTATTTTGGTAGAGGGTCAATAGATGATGATTTGTACCACATATCAAAGCTCTAAGACTTATGCTTTGGAGGAGAAGATTTTAAAATATTTCCTTCTTCTTTCTATGTAAAATCAGGGATCACAAAGAAAAGGGCTAATTTTCAGAATACTGTAATTCTTTGAAGTATTCTGGTAGAGGTTCAATATATGATGATATGTACCAAATATCAAAGCTCTAGGCCTTAAGGTTGGGGACAAGAAGATTTTAAAGATTTCCTTCTTTATTTCTATGTAAAATCAGGGGAGCCCAGAAAAGGGCTTATTTTCATAATACTGTAAATCTTTGAAGCATTTTGGTAGAGGGTCAATAGATGATAATTTGTACCATATATCAAAGCTCTAGGCCTTATGGTTTGGAAAAAGAAGATTTTTCAAGATTTCCTACTTTATTTCTTTGTAAAATCAGGGATCACAAAGAAAATGGCTAATTTTTAGAATACGGTAATTCTTTGAAGCATTTTGGTAGACGGTCAATAGATGATGATGATGTATATACCAAATATCAAAGCTCTAGGCCTTATGGTTTGGGAGAAGAAGATTTTTAAAAATATTCTTCTTCTATTCTATGAAAAATCAGGGGAGCCCAGAAGATTTCTTATTTAAGAATACGGTAATTCTTTGAAGTATTTTGGTAGAGATTCAATAGATGATGATATTAACCAAATATCAAAGCTCTAGGCCATATGGTTTGGAAGAAGAAGATTTTTAAAGATTTCCTTCTTTATTTCTATGTAAAATCAGGGATCACAAAGAAAAGGGCTAATTTTAAGAATACGGTAATTCTTTGAAGTATTTTGGTAGAGGGTCAATAGATGATAATTTGTACCATATATCAAAGCTCTAGGCTTTATGGTTTGGAAGAAGAAGATTCTTAAAGATTTCTTTCTTTATTTCTATGTAAAATCAGGGATCGCACAGAAAAGGGCTGATTTTCATAATACGGTAAATCTTTGAAGTATTTTGGTAGAGGGTCAATAGATGATGATTTGTATCAAATATCTAAGCTCTAGGCCTTACTGCTTTGGAGGAGAAGATTTTTCAAGTTTTTTCACTCCGTTGCCATGGCAACCAGAGTTCTTCATGGATTTCAATTCTCTGAAGTATTTTGAAAGAGCATTACCTAAGGATCATTTCTGTGAAGTTTTGTTGAAATTCCATGGTCAGTTTAGGAGGAGAAGATTTTTTTGTAATTGTGAACGGACAGACGGACGGACAGACGAATGGACAACGGACGATAATCGATCACAATAGCTCCCCCAGAGCACTTCGTGCTCAGGTGAGCTAAAAATAATGTGGGGAAAAAAAGAAGAAATTGCTTCTTTCAAGCAATTTCATATTTTTCCATAATGCTTTCAAGTATAACATCACAAGGGGCATAAAAAATTAGGGACTGTGTGAGAAAGGGTTAATACAATTCTAAAACATCTTTATTTCATCAAGGTGATAAGAAAATTATAAAATAACTGATTATCAACATTTCTGCAAATCCATTCTATAGAAGGTAATGCAGCTATTAGGACATCTAAAGGATCTTTTTCAACAATATCATTATCTAATAGTCATTTACTCCAAAAACCTTGTTATCTATATAATGTGTTAAAGGCAATGCAGTGATGGTATATCTGTTGAATTTTCCCAAGACTAGTGTTATTTCTTTTAATTATTACCATGACCTTGGAAGGTAATGCAGTGGGTGGGGTATCAGTTGCGTTTTCCCAAGACATCATTTCACAACCATCTTGAGGTAAAGCTTCTGCCAAGACACTAAGTTCATACAATGTTGTTTGGAAAGTGTAGAATTTGTCAACCTACAACATAGTCAAATAATTAGTAGAAAGATTAATATCAAAATAATCCAACTTTAAAAAAAGAGTATCATTTAGTGTAAACCATCTGAGAAATGATTGAATTTAGAAAAGTAAGGAGAGAAAACATTGATTGAAAAATAGAAATGTATATCAAGACTTATTTTCTTTTCCAGACAATTTTTCTGAGCATTTTGCTTCAGGATCATTTAACACAGGGTAGACAACAAAATTTTGGACAGGTCCAAATTCAAAGATTTTCAGTTGATGGAATTTAGAAAATGTCTGGATTGTGGGTAGAAAATGAAGAAATTGCTTTTAACAAACAATTCCTTTTTTTCCACAATGTTTTCTCAAGCATATTTCTTTAGGTGGTGTAATAAAGTAGGATTGTGTGGAAAAGGGTTAAACAGTAGGGGTCCAAATCAGAGACAACATTTCAAAAAGTATTAAAATCTTCCATAATAGAATAGACATTTTTAGTAAAGGAAAAACAGCTTGTACTGAATTTCTTTTGTATTCAATTCTTTTTTCTCTTTCTTTCAAAGCAATTTTATCAATGACACAAACCTACGTGTAATGCTCAATTTAAGAGACTTTTATCCATTATTTGAACAAAGTAACTAGGTATACAGGGCTCAACTTACATCTGAGAGAAAAGTGTGGACTTTAGACATCAGGGAAGAAATATTTACAGCTTGTAGATGTAACTGAAATTACAAATGCATATAAATATCAGCAATGTACCATTTTTGATCTTGCCTAAAATCTTAATTGTTTTAACCCAATCCCACTCAGTGACGCTTCAAAGAAAAATAGCTTTGGAAAACATTGTGGAAAATGAATAAATTGCTTGTGACAAGCAATTTCTTCATTTTCTACAATGTTTTCTACCCAGAAAAGTGAAAAAATCCAAAATTTCAAAAACTTTATATTGATGTCTGCAACGCCTTCCAATTTTGACCAGTCTAAAAATTTGCCGTCTGGTAATGGGTTAATCCATTAGACAATCCTGCTTTTTATCATGAAAATGTATGATCATGGACATTGTTGTGGGAAAAGAAGAAAAGGCTTGAAAAAGGGATTTCTCCTTTTCTCACATTTTTCAATATAATCCGGCTCACTTTGAAATGAGGCTTGAACCAGTCAAAAATGCTTGTTACAAGCAATTTCTTCATTTTCCACAATGTTTTCTACCCAGAAAAGTGAAAAAATCCAAAATTTCAAAAACTTTATATTGATGTCTGCAACGCCTTCCAATTTTGACCAGTCTAAAAATTTGCCGTCTGGTAATGGGTTAATCCATTAGACAATCCTGCTTTTTATCATGAAAATGTATGATCATGGACATTGTTGTGGGAAAAGAAGAAAAGGCTTGAAAAAGGGATTTCTCCTTTTCTCACATTTTTCAATATAATCCGGCTCACTTTGAAATGAGGCTTGAACCAGTCAAAAATGCTTGTTACAAGCAATTTCTTCATTTTCCACAATGTTTTCTACCCAGAAAAGTGAAAAAATCCAAAATTTCATAAACTTTATATTGATGTCTGCAACGCCTTCCAATTTTGACCAGTCTAAAAATTTGCCGTCTGGTAATGGGTTAATCCATTAGACAATCCTGCTTTTTATCATGAAAATGTATGATCATGGACATTGTTGTGGGAAAAGAAGAAAAGGCTTGAAAAAGGGATTTCTCCTTTTCTCACATTTTTCAATATAATCCGGCTCACTTTGAAATGATGCTTGAACCAGTCAAAAATGCTTGTTACAAGCAATTTCTTCATTTTCCACAATGTTTTCTACCCAGAAAAGTGAAAAAATCCAAAATTTCAAAAACTTTATATTGATGTCTGCAACGCCTTCCAATTTTGACCAGTCTAAAAATTTGCCGTCTGGTAATGGGTTAATCCATTAGACAATCCTGCTTTTTATCATGAAAATGTATGATCATGGACATTGTTGTGGAAAAAGAAGAAAAGGCTTGAAAAAGGGATTTCTCCTTTTCTCACATTTTTCAATATAATCCGGCTCACTTTGAAATGAGGCTTGAACCAGTCAAAAATGCTTGTTACAAGCAATTTCTTCATTTTCCACAATGTTTTCTACCCAGAAAAGTGAAAAAATCCAAAATTTCATAAACTTTATATTGATGTCTGCAACGCCTTCCAATTTTGACCAGTCTAAAAATTTGCCGTCTGGTAATGGGTTAATCCATTAGACAATCCTGCTTTTTATCATGAAAATGTATGATCATGGACATTGTTGTGGGAAAAGAAGAAAAGGCTTGAAAAGGGATTTCTCCTTTTCTCACATTTTTCAATATAATCCGGCTCACTTTGAAATGATGCTTGAACCAGTCTAAAATGCTTGTTACAAGCAATTTTTTCATTTTCCACAATGTTTTCTACCCAGAAAAGTGAAAAAATCCAAAATTTCATAAACTTTATATTGATGTCTGCAACGCCTTCCAATTTTGACCAGTCTAAAAATTTGCCGTCTGGTAATGGGTTAATCCATTAGACAATCCTGCTTTTTATCATGAAAATGTATGATCATGGACATTGTTGTGGGAAAAGAAGAAAAGGCTTGAAAAAGGGATTTCTCCTTTTCTCACATTTTTCAATATAATCTGGCTCACTTTGAAATGAGGCTTGAACCAGTCAAAAATGCTTGTTACAAGCAATTTCTTCATTTTCCACAATGTTTTCTACCCAGAAAAGTGAAAAAATCCAAAATTTCATAAACTTTATATTGATGTCTGCAACGCCTTCCAATTTTGACCAGTCTAAAAATTTGCCGTCTGGTAATGGGTTAATCCATTAGACAATCCTGCTTTTTATCATGAAAATGTATGATCATGGACATTGTTGTGGGAAAAGAAGAAAAGGCTTGAAAAAGGGATTTCTCCTTTTCTCACATTTTTCAGTTTATTTTGGCTCACTTTGGAATGATGCTTGCACTTTCAATTTGAACCAGTCTAAAATGTTATCATGTAGTAATGGATTACAATTTTATTGTAGCAAATGATGCATCTATTTTTATCTTTCTATTCTCCAGCACCCTTGTTTGATAACTGATGGTGTCTGTCAATCTAAAACTGGATAGACCAATCAAATCATCCAATTAGCCAAAAGCCAACTTTGAACTCCAATATTGGCCGAAATTCATGTAAAGTATTTGGAGACTTAACCCATTACCACATGAAAATTTTTTAGACTGCTTCAAATTGAAAGAAGTTGCAGACCACTATTTAAACTTGATGAATTTTTAGATTTTCGCAACTTACTGGCTAGAAAACATTGTGTAAAATGAAGAAATTGCTTGTTACAAGCAATTTCTTCATTTTACACAATGTTTTCTAAATTTATTTTTCTTGAGGGGCGTCCACAAGCGTCACTGTGTTGGAATGGGTTAAAACATTGTAACCATGGCTTATTCAAGTTGTAGATATGACATTTAGGAGGCCAACCATTTCACTTTTGTGTTGAACGTTAGAATATACATTTTTCAAAAACTCTATTTGATATCGAAGTGGTACACCTGTCGTAGTTCAAGTTGTCCATTAATTATGAGTTCACTTCTTAGCTTCAGCAATAACTATTCAACAAGAACTTTTATTCAACAGAGTTTTAATGGACCCAAATTTTACAAGCACAAGGCTAAAACTAAGTAGTGAGTTACTCTCAAAACTATCTTATTGAGACCTAGGCACCGTCATGAGGGGTCAAGTTCTGTAAATAATGGAATACTGTTTAACCCTTTCTAACACAATCCAAATTTTAGATGCCCCCAAGAAAAAAGCTATGGGAAAACATTGTGGAAAATGAGGAAAAGGCTTGTTACAAGCAAGTTCATCATTAACCACAATTTTCTCCATCCTAAAAGACAGATTTTATAAATCATCCAAATGATTGCTGCCTGCAACCCCTTTTTTGGACCAGTCCAATAATTTGTCATCTGGTAATGGGTTAAAAAATTCCTATATGACTCTTGAAATATATCACTTAACAACTGTAACATTGTAGCTTAACCCTATAACTACCAAGTAGGGTAGAAAATATTGTAGAAAAAGAAGACATTGCTTGTTACAAGCAATATCTTCTTTTTCTACAACATTTTCTCGGTTATAAATTCACAGGAACATAAAAACCAGAGATTGAATAGGAAAGGTTTAACCTTAAAAAGCTAATGACCTGAGGCTTTATTTGTCCATTAACAATATATATGAGATATAATATACTTACTAGTTGTATAAGCCTGTTGTCAGATATTTGAGATTTGAGGAGATCTGACAGGAAATCAAACTGACCATCCGTCATATTGCACAAATAATGTTGAATTTCCACCTGCAAGTATTAAACAAATACTTAGCCCATTCTCCCTTAACCCATTCCCAATCAGTGACGCTTTTGGACGCCCCTCAAGAAAAGCAATTGGGAAAAGAGAAAATTGCTTGAATCAGGCAATTTGTTCATTTTTCACAATGTTTTTAACCCAGAAAGATGTAAAAATCATTATTTTCAAATTGTCATCTGCAACTTCTTTCAATTTGGACCAGTCTAAAATTTCACTGAGTTGAAATGGGTTAAACCCTCCTTTTTACACCCTAGAAGACAAAAGCATTAGAAAACATTGTGGAAAATGAAGAAATCGCTTGTATCAAGTAATTTCTTCATTATCCGCAATAATTTCAATGCAAAAAGACAAAAGCATTTAAAATTTCATTGACTTTAATTTTTGTCTGCAGTTTCTTTCAATCTAGACCAGTCTAGAGGCTGATATTTATGTAATAACTAGATGGTTGTCTCAGGACAACTGCTGTCGAGTCTGCAAAGTTTTTCAGGCATCATGCTCTTGACAAGCACAATTATAGTGTTTGACCTTGAGCTTTGACCTTGAACTTGAAGCTAGTCAAAAAATTCTTTCCAATGGCACATCTACTCATGATGGAGAATAACTGTGCCATAAATGTAGGAGTAATTGTCCGCACAAATTCGAGCGGACAGATGGATTAACGCACATACACCTTTTGTTCATAGTGACAACTATGTCTCGCTCACCGCAAGCGGGCTCAACAAAAGCATATGCAAAGTTTCAAAGCAATATCATTGGAAGAAAGAGAGTTATTAAAGATATGACACTTGCAGGCAAGGTTTAACTCTTAATTTCTAGGTCCGAAAAGGGTAAAAATTCAACAAAAATTAATGTCAGAGTAATGAATCTATATAAAGAGGCTGATATTATTGTCACAAAAACATGTGTAAAGTTTCAAAGTGATAGCATTAGTAGAAAGATTGTAATTAAAAATATATGACAGTTGCACACAAGGTTTAACTAAGTATTTCTAAGTCCAAAAAGGGTTAAAACTCTAATTAAATAAATGTAATGAGGGACATTCTTGGGTTATCTCTCTTGAATAATCTCCAGAAATACATTGGTCCCTATCAGTGTTTTACTTGGATTTTACCCTTGGTTTCTTTGCACTGTCTGGTTTTAGGGTCATCTGTATAATGCAAACTTTATAACTGGAAATTTTCGTTTCATCTTGAAAATACATTTCTATGTTATTTCTGAACCATAAATTTATATTATTGAGAGGTTATTATCTATAACCGAACTTAAAAATGCAATTAAAAAATCGCAACTTCCCTATACAGATCAAGGATAAAAACAAAGGTAATGCAGTGAAAGGACCAATGTACAATTTGGCACACCTCTGATTTAATGGTAACAGAACAAAGGGAAGATAAAACAGGAATTGTCCTCATTGTAGTGAATCTTTGTTTAGAAGAGGATATGATGGTCAAAAAGCAATTGAAAAGTTTCAAAGCAATGGTATTTGTAGAAAGAGCGTTATCAAAGATATATGACAGTTGCACATAAGGTGTAACCAAGATTTTCTAAGTCAAAAAGGGTTAAAATTCCACTGAAATGAATGTCAGAGTATTGAATCTGTGTCTAGAAAGAGTAGAAAAAGAGTATGACACTTGCATGTAAGGTTTAAAAAAATTATGCCGTTGCCGACAATGATACTGAAACCGGGGTGACTGGAATAGTCCTCCTATACTTTGAATAGTTGAGCTAAAAATGAATCAACTTAAAATTGTCCTCTGTAACTTCATTGAATTTTGACCAGGTTAACTTTTGCCATTTTGTAATGGTATCAGTAGAGAGCAGATGAAAGCCTACCAAAGCAGATGCATTTTCAGTCGACTGTGGTATAAGCAGCTTAGAAAACTCTTGAGCACTGCAGACTTCTCCTTGTAGTACTTGTGGAGACAATAACACCATCTGAAATGAGAAGATTAAGAATTTCACTTTCCCCTAGGCTTCTCATACAGCAGAATCCTCTTAATTGCAACCCTGATAATAGTTATTCACTGCTTTATTGCAACTGACTTAATGCACAAACAACGATCTAAAGAACAAAAAGCTCCCTTAACCTATTCCCACACAATAACGCTTTTAAATGCCCCTATAAATATAAAAGATTTGGAAAACACTGTGGAAAATGAAAAATTGCTTGTTACAAGCAATTCCTTCATTATCCACAGTGTTTTCTATCCCAAATGACAAAGATTTTGAAAATTTCATCAACTTAAAATTGTCATCTGCAACTTCTTTGAATTTGTCTGGTCTAAAATTTTGCTGTGTGGTAATTGGTTAAATAGCAACTTCTGGTTAACTGGAACAAAAGTGTTGACAAATTGGTGCTGCAATTAACAGCTTTCTACTGTATCAATATAAGATCCAGGACAACACTACAAGAAGCCTTGATGTTGTTGTCTGCAACTTCTTTGAATCTAGACAAAATTTTGGTTATCAAGATGCAACACTTAACTAAGAATAAACATACAAATGAACATACAAACCTTTAATAGTTCAGCTACTTCTAGAGGAGACAGAGATTGTGGAATTGATAGAGACCCAGTCTGGTCTATATAATGTAAAATAAACTGAACCAGTCTCTTGTCTTCCCATAATGCACTTTCATTCATAAATTCATGAAGCAGTCCATCTCTAAAGTTTGGGATGAAATCTGACATGGCTGCAGAAATGAGATCATTATAGTTGAGCAGGTCTGTTGATGTAAAATTGGAAGATTTCAGATTCTCATGAAGCTGTAGGAGATCTCCGCCATATTTCTGTAAACTTCGTCGGACTCTCACATGGTCCTGGATTTGTGGGTAGGATCCAAAAAGAAGTCTGTAAACCTGTGGGGAAAGATTTGACTGCTCATTTTGCCATCTTAGATTTGGTTAAGAGATAGAGTATTTAGATAGTAAACACTCAATTTAACCAAGAGTTTTTTATTGTATACTTCATGAAATGGGCATGTCTGAGACATTATGAACAATTTCAAATGTGCATTAATCCAATACCACACAATGACACTTTCTGATGCCCTGAAGAATTACAATCATGGAAAAGCTTAAGGGAAAATGAGAAATTGCCTAACAAGCAATTCCTCTTTTTCTCACATTCTTTTCTACCATACTCGGCACTTTTTTTGAAAATTTAGTGCAATTTGAAATCTAATTTGTAACTTCTTTCAATTTGGACCAATCTAAAATATTGCCATATTGTAGTGAGTTAAAGTAGACAATGAGCATCCTTGAATGCCAAATAGTTATTCAAGAGTATTTGCTGATTGTCTAAAAACTGAAGTCAGTAGCCATGTATTGAAAGCACAGTGAAGACTCTGACCAGACAGTGTGAATGAACTTGCTGATCTAGGTCTTATAAATTGTTTTAAATTTCAGGCACATGTTAAAATATCAATTTTCCATCAAAAGTTTTGAAAATGTTCCATTAAGCATGGTAGATTACAATAATGATATGCTATGTTTTTAATATAAATGCTCTAGGCCCTATATTTAAGAAGATTTTTTTCAAATTGAGCAATTTATGCAAATTTCTACCCTGCATCAGAGGTTTTTACCTAAGGACATATTTTCCTGTAACATAGTACAAAATTATTTAGTAATGCTACATACCAAATATGAATGTCATTCACCTTAAGCTTCAGAAGGAGATGGCTTTTGAAGTTGCTCTAATTGGGCGTTTTCCCAACTTTTGAACCTCTGGGGCAGGGCCATGTTTCATACCAGGGCTATGATTTTAGCAAACATGGTAGGGAATCATCTCGTAATGCTTTCTACCAAACATGAATGCCTTAGACTTTGTAGACTTGGAGGAGACTACTGTTGAACATGGCCTAATTGAACATTTTCACAGACACCCAGGGAAACAGTGTGTTTTAGCTTACAGGCATAATTTGATCAAAATTGATAGATAACAGTCAGCCTCTGCTACATTCCAAATATAAATGCCCTTGGCCTTAAAGTGAGATTTTATTTTAACTTACTCAAATTTTGCACTTTTCCTTACAGTGGTCACCTATTGCAGGGCCGTTTTTGACCCCAGGAGTACAATCTTAAGTGAAATTGTGCAAAACCATCTAGTAATGCTACAAACCAAATATGAATGTCCTAGGCCTTATAGTTCATGAGGAGAAGGTTTTTTTAACTTGTTTGAATTAAACATTTTTCCAAGCTTGGGACCTCTGGTGCAGGGTCATTTTTCACCCTAGGGATCAAATTTTTGAAAATTACAGATGAAATATAAATGCCTTTGGCCATGAGTTTCTAAAAAAACCCAAATATTTGCTAAAATTTCCCGTTTTCAAATGCCGCTGCAACCAGAGTTTTTCAAGGTAAGAAATTCTTTTAACAATTTTTGTAGAGCTTCACCCAAGGAACATCTCTGCAAAGTTTCAGCTTGATTGGCCTACTGGTATTGGAGGAGAAGTTTTTCTAAAGAAATTGTTGAAGGATGGACAGACCGACGGACAGATGAAAGATCACAATAGCTCACCTTGCACTTTGTGCTCAGTTTAGCTGATAATCTTACTAATCTCTGCAACATTTAAAGTGGATATAAAGGATAGTTCTTTTAACATCTGTAATATGTAAAAAAAGGTGTACAATGTATTAGATAATTTTACTCACCTCTGTAACATTTACAGAAGAATGAAACAATACATTGATATCTGGCTGTGGTATAGATATATTGTTGTGGAGATAATCTATCACAGTTTTGTTGGATGTAAACAGGGAACTCAATCTAAAATCTGTGAATAAGAAAGCCAAAATGTGTCATGTCAATATATCAGTTTTCATTAGTTGATGCATTCCCACAAAACCATGCTTATTTAACCCATTACCAGATGGCAAAATTTGAGACCTGTCCAAATTGAATAGGTTTTGTAGATAACAATTTTAAGTTCATGAAATTTCAGATTTTTTTTTAACTTTCTGGGTAGAAAACATTGTGAAAAATGTAGAGATTGCTTGGTACAATGTTTTCCAAATTGCTTTTTTAGGAGTGTCCAAAAGCATCATTGTGTTAGGACCCTCAGGGAAAAAGCTTAAAAAGAAAGTGTAGCAAAAGAAGAAAAGCAGTTTCTTCATTATCCACAAAGTTTTCTACCCCCAAAATAAATAAATTTACAAATTCATCAAATGAAAATTGTGAGCTGCAACTTCTTTCAATTTGGACCAAACTAAAATGCTGTCTTGTAGTAATTGGACAATCTGCTTTGTTTGATCTATGACAAGAATCTCGACCAACTATACCTTATAGATTATCTTTCCTAACAAATAACAAGATTGAAATTTAGACAGGTCTAGATTGAAAGGAGTTGCAGATGCTAATTCTAAACCTTTATCTTTGTCTTTTAGAATTGAAAACAAAGTGGATGACAAAGAAAATACATGTAGCTTGTCATAATTCAATGCTGATAATTAGGCACCTTGTAAAGATAGATTTACATCTACAAACACCTCAACCCATTCCCACACACCAAAATTTTAGACTGACCCAAAATGCAACAAAGTTGGTTTAAAATTGAAAATAAAGTGCCAAATGGGGTAGAAACATTGTGAGAAAAGAAGAAATTGTTTGGTACAAGCAATTTCTTTTTTTCTCACAATGTTTTCCATAGTTGTATTTCTTTTGTGCATAAAATGGTGGGATTGTGCGGTAGCTGGTTAAAAAGGTTACAAAGAGCACTTGATAAGTAACCGACAGACGGTCTGTAATTGTTTATAACAAGTCAGTCGGTATCTTTGTGATGCTAAAGGTTTTTATTCTTAAACAAGTGATATTTTATCCTGGTATAGATTACAAGCAATGTCTTCATTTTCCCCAATGTTTGTCGAACTTTTTTTCTAAAGGTGCATGACAAGTGTGATTGTGTGGGAAAGGGTCAAAACTTGCCCACCAATCAAAGATCACAAAGACTTATGTAGGAGAACAATCAATATGAATTTCTTTTATGCCTGTGGAAAATTCTTCATTAACTAAAAAGCTTTCTATCAAAGGGTTTATAGAAGCTAGTTTTGTTCACCCTTTCCTGTACAATCCCTGATTTTTTACATCCCTATGATATAATACCCCAATTACTAGAGAAAACAATGTAAAAAATTTAATTTGCTTGTAAAAAGCAATTTCTTCTTATTCCACAATATTTTCTGTATTATATGATGGCTACTTTTTTATTGTACTTACTTTATAATGACATCTGCTATGATGTACCATTGAATGGACAGGTCTAAAATTTTGAAAACAGTAAAAGGCTAAAAGAAAGACTATCAAATAACTTACTTTTAGCAGTTTGTATAGATTGTTGAAATGTTGATGGACTATCAATGATACTTTTATATATGGCAGGAATTTGTTCCATCTCCCTTGGGGTATATCCCGGGTAGAAAAAGTGGTGCTTTCTGCCCAAACCCTGTAGCTGGTTGAGGAATGAATAGGTACTGAAAATACAAAACAAATACTGTTAAAGAGATGAAGAGAATATTTTTTTTTTTCATGGAGGTATGAAACGAAAAACCTAATCACACTGTATGAATACGCGAAATGGATTCATACAGTGTGTGATTAGGTTTTTCGGTTCATGCCTCCATGTAAACAAAAAATATTCTCTTCATTTCTTATAATTTAATAGCATCAAGCAAAAAAACAAAAGCTTTACAAATTTTGATACCTTTTTATATGGGACTATTTTGTGCGGAAGTAAACAAAATCACTGCGTGCTCAAAGTTTTGTTCATGGAGTTATGAATAATTTTTTTCAACCAATCAAAACGCTTGTTTTTGATAGACGAAACTGAAAATTAAATTATTTTATAATGATATCAATTAGCAGATCATTGCCCCCTTATTTACTATTTGGCCAAGCCCACTGACTTGGACAGATAGTTGCACTTCAACATTTTGCCAAAAGTTTGGCTCTTTACATGTAACAAAAAGTATAATTGTTGATTGGCAACCTAACTTCGTAACTGCAGCTTGAATAAACTCTTGTTAAGATGTTTAAGTCAAAAGGCCAACAAAACTGCTCTGCATAAATTTCAGCCATATGGAATACAAGTAAGTTGATTTGATTATCTAGGTGGTGCAGAGGGATTTTAAAAAGCAGGAATGTGTGGGAATGGCTTGAAAGAGAAAATAACACTTTACAAGAGAAAAATATAAAACTTTGTAAGACAAAAAATATAACACTTAAAAGAGAGAAAATGTGACACTTCCTAAGAGAGAAAAAATATACAGAAAACCTAAAACTTCATAAGACAGAAAATATAGAACTTCACAAGACAGAATATACATCATAAGCGAGAAAATTTATAACTTCATACCTTTGTTCCTTTGAAATATTATGATGCTGGTTACTTTCACAGAATAACTGAAGGATAGGGATAGCACCAGATGATGGCAAGGGCTGTGGCGACCAGCGAACTAAAATGAGAAATTATAGGGCTTATAGACTATAAATGATTGGTTGCTGGCAATATTCATTTCTTTTTATTAGCTTGTAAGTTGCTGAGTACAAAATGAAAATTAAATACAGCTTATTAAGACCTTTCAGTTGCTATTTGACTTTTTATGTCAAGATAATTACTGCAGCTTTGGATGAAAGTAATGTCTAAAAGTATGATTCCAATATAAGTATGGATAAGGTTACAAATAATTTGTAGTAGATTTATGCTTCTGGTATATATAACAGATCGCCAGCTACGCCCACAGAGCTCTGATAGGCAGTGCCTCTTCAATACTAAATAGCAATATTTTGCAAAGCTTACCGATTGTACCATGTAATGATATTATGGTTTGTTAGCAAATCAAGCGTCCTAACCACACCTTGAATACGTTTAAATTGCAATACCAACAAAATTGCTTTACATTAATGTCAGTCAATGTCAGAGTTCAAAGTTCACTTCTGGTCTATATTACTGGTTGATTTGTTCTCTGACCGACAGCTGCAATCCATCATCTGAGGATTATTGGTCAACATTAATTTCCTTAAGCAGTACCCACTCAATGAGGCTTTTAAATGCCCCCAAAAATAGCTAGGGAAACATTGTGGAAAATGAAGAAATTGCTTGTTACAAGCAATTTCTTAATTATCTACAGTGTTTTCTACCACAAATGGGAAAAAATTCAATAATTCATTAGCTTTACATTGTCATCTGCAAATCAATTTGGACCGGTATAAAATTTTGTCAAGTGGGAATGGGTTGATAGTTTTGTAATGCAAACTCACATAATATCTATCAAAAATGAGTGCTATTTCCTAATCTCTTACTTTAAAATTTTCAGAGAAGAGAATAATTTCCCCTTGTTTTGATTGATTTAGATGGTATCTTTAAAATCATGTCATTGAAGTAGCTTTATATATTGGCTGTGTTACTATGCAACATGACTGTTCACAGAGACATCTTACTGTTTATAGGGATATCAAATTATAGACACATCAATTCACAGTCAGATCATTGCTGTGTGACATAGATTGATAATTTAGTGTAAAAACAGCATAAGTGTCTATATTGTATATAGACACTTACAATGTTTTTGCAATTAACCACCAGCATGTATCATTCAAGTTATGTTCTCTAGTATATTGATACCCTTGCATAAAACAGTAAAAGTTCAATCTAGAATTGTCACAAATCATATCTATACCCCCATCAAGGTTTCAACACTCAAATCGCACAGTTGACATTTAGCCTTTGTGACCAGAAAACAATAGGACACTTTCTTGGATCATTGGCAACAATTGTATGAGGTTTTAACCCATTTCAACACAGAGACCCATTTAAACGTCACTCAATATGAAAGATTTGAAAAACATGGTTGGCAACCAAATTGTCATAACCACAGACTGTAGTTACAACATTCAAACCAACAAAAAGCATCTCTTAACCCATTCACACAGTGACACTTTTAAATGCCCCTCAATATAAAACTTTGGAAAACATTGTGGGCAATGAATAAATTGCTTGTTACAAGCAACTTTTTCATTATCCACAATTTTTTCTACCCCTATAGACAAAGATTTTGAAGATTTTATCAACTTTAAACTGTTGTCTGCAACTTTTATGAATTTGGACTGGTCTTAAATTTTATCATGTGGGGATGGGTCAAATCTGTAAGTCAGTTGGTTCAAGAGTTAGAGAATGGAAATGAAAAAGCCTACAGAAGGACGGATGGATGGAAAGACAGACAAGGTGAAGCCACAATAACCCCCTCTTTTTTTATTGGTAGGAGGTATAATGAGTTGATCAGGACATTGTAATTCAAATTAGATCCAGGTGGATACATTTGTAGTGAAATAATCACAAATCACAACTCTGTCTGATTTACAAATACAGTAGAACACCCCATTCAATCCATAATTTTGATTCTAACACAAATAGTATTAGCATACTGATATTGGTAACAATTAGTAATCAATGTAAATAAAACAAGACTGGCATTCACAATATCAAATGTGCAGTTGTTTGTTAACAAATAGATTAGCAGGTGACATCTTGAAATACAATACTTAACCTATTTCAACACTAAGACGCTTTTTGACCCCCCCTCCCCCCTCCAAGCTTTAGAAAACATTGAGGAAAATAGAGAAATTGCTTGTTACAAGCAATTTCTTCCTTTTCACAATGTTTTCTACCCCAAAATGTAAAGAAGATCCAAAATTTCATCAACCAAAATATGTTATCTGCAACATCTTTTAACTTGGAACAGTCTAAAATTTTCCAGTGTAGTAATGGTTTAACCCATTCCCACTCAATCCCTCCTTTTTACGCCCCTCAACGAAAAAGCTTTGGAAAACATTGTGGAAAATGAAGAAATTGCTTGGATCAAGCAATTTCTTCATTATCCACAATGTTTTCTATCCAAAAAGACGAAAAAAAATTAAAATTCCATCAACTTGAAATTGTCGTCTGCAGCTCCTTTCAATTTGGACTGGTCTAAAATTCCACTGTGTTGGAATGGGTTAAGATAGGCCATTCCAACAACCTGGTCTTTGTCTTTATTAATCATATCACTTACCATGTTAGTTGATGGATCATGGCTGTCCATAAAAAATTGATAGAGCAATCAAATCATACATTTTGACCAGAAGTGAACCTTCTACTTAACATCAGTCCACATTTAAGTGAAACATTTTTGTTAGCTTGGTGACTTAAATGTTGTAACTATATCTTATTCAAACTATGGTTATGAAAATTTGGTTGCCAACCATTTTATTTCTTTGTTACATGTTACTGATCATAAAAACTTTGATAATAACTCTTTTCCATACAGTAGTTGTTTGTGACACCTCAAAAATAAAAGCTCTTGAAAACATTCAGGAAAATGAAGAAATTGCTTGTCACATTTCTTCATTTTCTACAATGTTTTCTACCAAGAAAGACCTTTTTTTCTCTTTGAAATTTCATCCAACTCGAGATTATTGTCTTCAGTGTCTTTCAATTTGGACTAGATTGAATTTTCGTTTAGTGGTATTGGGTTAACCCATTCTTACACAGTGACACCTTTTGACACCCCTCATGTAAAACAAATTAGTAAACCATTGTGTAAAATGAAGAAATTGCTTGTGACAAGCAATTTCTATCTTTTAAAATCCATTCCAACTCAATCCCTCCTTTTTACGCCCCTCAAGAAAAAAACTTTGGAAAACATTGTGGAAAATGAAGAAATTGCTTGTATCAAGCAATTTCTTCATTATCAACAATGTTTTCTTTCCAAAAAGACAAAAAAATTCAAAATTCCATCAACTTGAAATTGTCGTATGCAGCTTCTCTCAATTTGGACCAGTCTAAAATTTTGCTGTGTGGGAATGGGTTAAACAATATATTTTACCCAGAAAATTGAAACAAGAGGGCCGTTGGCCCTGGGGCGCTCACCTGAGACAAAGGCTCTTTTTCTTTCAACAGTCTAATTTCATGTTAAGGTTAGGATTATGAAACAAGTGGGCCACAATTACATATAAAGACTATGAACCTGGGGATAAAAAAGTCTAAATTACAAATTCCAAATTTTGGTGATGATTTGAAAGAAGGAAAAAACTTTTCCATGGGTTATAATTTCAGAAATAAGAAAGAAGTCTGTGAACTGATGCTTCATGCCTATACCCCCCCCCCCCATGTCTGCCCCTGGAAACCCGAGGATCATGATTTTAGCTATTTTGAAAGAGGTCAATATACTGGTGCTTCATGCAAAATATCAAGGCTCTACACCTTCTGGGTCAGGAGGAGAAGATTTTTAAAGATTATTTTGAAATTTCACTTTTGTTGCCATGGCAACCAGAGTTTTTAATGGATTTCAATTCTTTTAGCTATTTTTGAAGGGGACCACCTAAGGAACATTTCTGCCAAATTTGGTTCAAATCGGCCCAGTGGTTTGAGAGGAGATGTCATTTAAAAAATCGTTCTTTATTTCTATATAAACCCCACCCCCCTGGGGCTCCGCCCCTGGGGACCCGAGGATCATGATTTTAGCTATTTTGGAAGAGGTCAATATACTGATGCTTCATGCAAAATATCAAGGCTCTACGCCTTCTGGGTCAGGAGGAGAGGATTTTTAAAGATTATTTTAAAATTTCACTTTTGTTGCCATGGCAACCAGAGTTTTTAACAGATTTCAATTCTTTTAGCTATTTTTGAAGGGGACCACCTAAGGAACATTTCTGCCAAATGTGGTTCAAATTGGTCCAGTGGTTTAGGAGGAGATGTCGTTTGTTGACGGAAGACGCACGACAGCCGGACGCCGGACAAAAGAAGATCACAATAGCTCACTTGAGCACTACGTGCTCAGGTGAGCTAAAAATCTAAAATTTCAAAAAATTGTAAAATGCCATCTGCAACTCCTGTCAATTTGGACCAGTCTAAAATTTTGCATAGTGGTAATGGGTTAATATCTAGGTTATACCTCCTGTCAGAGTGCAGTGGGTGCGGTCTGTGATCTGTCATCTGTTTATTAGTGGACGGTATTTACAGCACTTACCACACGGTCAATCTGATTAGCTCAGTTGGTAAAGCACATGACTTCATACCTCAAGATAGAAGGTTCGAGCCCTGGACTGGCCATATTAACTAAGTAACTTATGTGTCTTTCAGATGAGATGAAAAGCTTGGCCCTGTGTGACGGTGCTATCCATCGAGTACGTTAAAGAACCAGGTGGGGCTCTCAGCAGTTTCGTCCTGTATCTTTGCACTATCCCCCGTAACAACTAACCATCTTTTGGGGCTATGCTCACATGGGTAGCGAAGATAAATAAACGGCAATACACACACAACACTTACCACTAGTCTGTGGATGTGGTGGTTGTCTTTTCCTGATAGACAGCAAGATGACAAACAATACTAATGGTATAAATAGCTCAAACAGCAACACAAACTGAAATATATACGTACGGAAATATGTTACTTTAAAAATTCATGGCAACAATGGTTGAACTCATTCCCACACAATGATGCTTTTGGATGCCCCTCAAGAAAAATGCTTTAGAAAACATTTTGAAAAATGAATTGCTTGTTACAACCAATTTCTTCATTTTCCAAAATGTTTTCTACACAGAAAGTTGAAAAAATCCTAAATCTCATAAGCTTTAATTTGTCATCTGCAACTTCTTTCAATTTGGACCACTCTGAAATTTTGCTGTCTGGTAACGGGTTAATCCTTGTCAAGCTGAACCTAGCTGAACAAGCAATTTCTCCTTGTCTAACAATATTTTCTACCCTATTTGGCACATATTTCTCCAATTTCAGATCAAACTGAAATGTCATCTACAATTTCTTTAAATTTGGACCAGTATAAAATGTTGTCGTCAGGTAATTGGTTATATATGATTATTTGTGTAACAACATCCTTCATGTGACCAAACATAATTATGATTCTATCCTCAAAATATTGGGCCCATTCAGTCCAATCTAATCTGGTAACATTTCAATTTAAACAAAATTTACGGCCTTGGAACATCTTGTATCAGTTCATTTATCTAGAAAACCCATTCATTCCTTTCTCATTCTCCTGCAGCTTACGAAATATCAAACAAAAGCCATAAATCAAATCTAATTTCTGAAATAAATTTGAAGATTTGTTTAGTATAAGCTTTAACCCATTCCCACACGATCCCTCCTTTTTACGCCCTGCAAGAAAAAAAGCTTTGGAAAACATTCAGGAAAATGAAGAAATTGCTAAGATCAAGCATTTCTTCATTATCCACAATTTTTTCTATCCAAAAAGACGAAGAGATTAAAAGTTCCATCAACTTGAAATTGTCGTCTGCAGCTTCTTTTAATTTGGGCCAGTCTAAAATTTAGCCATGTGGTAATGGGTTAATGGTTTAAGTTAGTGCTACTTTTGAAAGCTTTCTTAACTGATCACCAAATGACAAAATTTTTGACTGATCCAAATTATAAACCCATTCCAACTCAAGCCCTCCTTTTTACACCCTACAATTAAAGATCTTTGGAAAACATTGTGGAAAATGAAGAAATTGCTTGTATCAAGCAATTTCTTCATTATCAACAATGTTTTCTACCCCAAAAGAGGAAAAAAATTAAAATTACATCAACTTGAAATTGTCGTCTGCAGCTCCTTTCAATTTGGACTGGTCTATAATTTTGTTGTGTGGGAATGGGTTAATGTCACAACTCTAAAGCTTTTAGACCTTAAAACCCTTTCCAGTTCAAATACAGAATTTTACATTCCTGTGATTTTATACTTGAGAAAAGATTGTGGAAAAAGACGAAATTGCTTGTAACAAGCAATTTCTCCTTTTTCCACAATATTTTCTACCACATAGGATGGGTTCATTTCAAATAGCATCCAGTTGTCATTGTGGTCTGCCACCTCTTTCAATTTGGACTAGTCTAAAATTTCCCAAAACAGGAAAGGGTTAATCATCTGCTTATTTATGGAGCTCATAATATTGACTGGTCACGGCTTTCAATCAAAGAAATAATCGACGAATCAAATCATCATTTAGGCTGGGAGAGAAAGTTAAGACAACAACATTGGCTACCATTTATGTTCAGTATTTTCTATAGTTTGGCATCTTAAACATTGTAACTACAGATTGTTCTAGCTGTAGTTACAACGTTTAGGTCCCAAGCCAACCATTCTACTTTCATGCTAGTTTCTATAAATTTTGAAAAAATAACGTTGTTTAACCCTTGTCATGCTGAACCCAGAATATTCAGGTTGTGGCAGGAGGTACAGACAAAGATCAGCCTGCACATAAGAGTAGCCTGATCTTAGTCTGCAACTCCTGTCTGTCCATTTCCAACAAGGATGTTTATGGTATTAATTCTCAAAAGAAGTATTGATAACCAAACAACATGTACTATCAGTGCTTTCAGTCCTTGATTTTAATGTCATTCTCAAAAAAATATATTCAGCATGACAAGGGTTAAAATCAAAGTGGAACTACTTGTCAGAGTCAATTGGCAGGGCCAATAGCAGGAACGGAGTGGTGATCAGTAAATTGTCACACTCTAGCTCAGCTTGACACTTGATTGAGTCTGCAAAGGACAGCATTCTAGACACTTTTACATTAAGTGCAGTTTTTTAGCATTTCTTTCCCTTTCATGCTATTTTAACAGTACATTAATTTTGAATCAGATCCAGCAAGTCGTTGTTGAGTAAAGCAGCGGATAAGATTTTTCACCAAAGGGCCATAGATCTGTAAAAAGTAAATGGAGCTTAATATAGCTAAAACAGGACGCACATCTCTGTTTGCTACCAGTCTACCTATGTTTTTTGAATCAAACCCATAAATTAGGTTAAGAAAAATGAGTGGACAAGATTCTTCATCAAAAGGCCATTACTCAGTTAAAAGTAAATCGACCACAACCAAATTAAATTGTGCACAACTCTGCTTGATACTGAGTCTACATATAAATCTTGAATTAATCCGTGCAATAGTTGCTAAGAGATTGATCAGACAAGGAAAGGGCTAAAGACAGACCAACCAATCAACCAACTAACCAACCAAATTTTAAGGACCAACCTACAAGCCAACTCATAAATAAAAATACTATGTGCTTGGTGAATTGATCTAGAGTAGAAATTGTATAATCAAGAGACCATTGTACTGCAACACTACTGTATTGTGATATTGAACATTACAGAAGTCATGCTAACAACATGCACATGGCAATTTTCATGATGATTTGAAAAATCTCTTCACTTCTGGCAGCCTACTTTAGTTTACCTGTTATTATCCAGATACAGGTGAGTGATGTCTAATTAAATCCTATTAACAATCCAGGGATGTACAAATAAATTCTGAAATGCAATCTGCAGCAGTGTTCAAATATTACAACCCTTCATTTAAGACAGATTTTGGTATCACATAGAAAAAAGACTAAACCAACCGACTCCATCACAATGACACTTTTTGATGCACTTCAACAAATACAATTTGGAAAACATTGTGTTAGATAAAGAAATTGCTTGGAAAAATTTAAAATTTCATAAACTTTCAATTGTCGTCTGCAATTCCTTTCCATTTGGACCAGTTTAATATTTTGTTGTCTTGTAATTGGTTAACCATAGTTTTTGAAATCCACTAGGTAGTGTCAAAAGATTAATCAAATATACTCAATATCAAAAGAAAAGTCAACAAAATATCAATCAAAGTAATTTTAACCAAAGGGTCTAGTAACAATTGGAAATTTTTATACTTAGATAATACACGCAAATATAGACAAAATTTAGGACTGGTCCAAATTAAAAGGAGTAGCAGATGACAATATGATAGATGGAATTCTAAAATCTTTGTCTTTTGAGAAAGAAAACATTATGGACAATGAAGAAATTGCTTGTCATAATTCTTCATTATCCACAATCTTTTCCAAAGTTTTTTCATGGGGGCCTCAAAAGGATTGCTTGTGTGGGAATATCTAGTTGATGGAATTCTAAAATCTTTGTCTTTTGAGAAAGAAAACATTATGGACAATGAAGAAATTGCTTGTCATAATTCTTCATTATCCACAATCTTTTCCAAAGTTTTTTCATGGGGGCCTCAAAAGGATTGCTTGTGTGGGAATATCTAGTTGATGGAATTCTAAATCTTTGTCTTTTGAGAAAGAAAACATTATGGACAATGAAGAAATTGCTTGTCATAATTCTTCATTATCCACAATCTTTTCCAAAGTTTTTTCATGGGGGCCTCAAAAGGATTGCTTGTGTGGGAATATCTAGTTGATGGAATTCTAAATCTTTGTCTTTTGAGAAAGAAAACATTATGGACAATGAAGAAATTGCTTGTCATTATTCTTCATTATCCACAATCTTTTCCAAAGTTTTTTTCATGGGGGCCTCAAAAGGATTGATTGTGTGGGAATGGGGTATAATATTGAATGACAAAAGCAATTTCAAATTGCATGTTTAATTTCCTGTTGTTGCAGCAAAAACACATATATAACATTAAATCTCTCTGTTCAATCTATAATCTATTCTTACATCTAAAACAGTTTTCATTGATCTCGCAGAGGCAGACTGCAACATCTTAAATTAACCCATTACCAAATTGAAAGATGTTTGTTTGTTTGAATGGGGTTTTACACTGCTTTCAACAATCTTTCAGTTATATCGCCTTGGCTAGAGCACCTAACAATGGATTCCTGGTATTTCTCACACCAGCACCACCATCACATCCTTTCCTAGCCTCCAGCTGCTATCCAACATAGGTCTACCATTATTGACCCATTGGTGGAAGACAAATAGTCGGAAAGGATGAGTGCCACCGTCAGGGATGGAACACAGGACCTTCAGATTGACAGTCTGACGCACTACCAACTGCGCTATGACGGCGGCTCCAAATTGAAAGAAGTTGCAGACACAAATTTAAAGTTTATGAAATTTCAATTTTTTTAAACTTAATGGGTAGAAAACAATGTGTAAAATAAAGAAATTGCTTGTTACAAGCAATTTCTTCACTTTACACAATGTTTTCCAAATTGTTTTTCTAAAAGCATCATTGTGTGGGAGTGAGTTAAATCTAAACAGATTTTACTGATCTTACTGAGGAAGCCTGTAAGATGTTAAATTAACCCATTACCACATAACACAATCTTAACAACAATTTAAACTTTATGAAATTTTAGATTTTTCACCTTTCTCCATATAAAACACTGTGCAAAATGAAGAAATTGCTTGTTACAAGCAATTTCTTCATTTCGAACAATGTTTTTATCAATTGTTTATCTTGAGAGGTCTAAAATAGCATCATTATGTTGGAATGGGTTGAGATACAGATTTCGAATTACTCAAACAGAGACACATTCTCCACTGAAACATCTGCTGTTTCTAAATGAGATCTATATTAAAAATTCTTGATGTATAAAAGTATTTCAAGAGAACTCAACAAGGGCTCATTGAGATCTTATTTGGTCAAGCAATAATGTGCTAGACTCAGGAGCCTTTTTAATCAAGCAATAATGTGCTAGACTCAGGAGCTAGCAGACCAACCAAACATCAAGCTGACTCATATAATAACACCCGAAACATATCTTGCAAGATAATATAATGCAAAACAAGAAGGCTATGATGGTTCTATATCACTAACCTCATCAATATAATTCTGGGCTTTACTGTTATAGTCCCAGAATTGTGGATGGATGTCATAAGGCGATGCATTGTCAAAAATTCATAGTATGTTGCCAAAATTGTGACCTCTAAAGCGGTAACAAGGAATTATCAATGAGGCACCTTTTCCCTTTAGATGAGTCAGAATGTCTCATTATTCTGAAGGGATCTTCTTCGTGACCATACAAAAATATTCTGCAAGTGAGTGAAAGATTGGGCAAATATTGTGATCTCTAAAGTGGTAACAAGGAAATTGTCAATAAGACTCTTTTTCCCTACTAGATATTGGTCAGAATGTCACCATATTCAATAGGGTTCTTTGTCATGACTATACACACATTTTCAGCAACTAAGAGAAAGATTGAGCCAAAATTGTGACCTCTAGACTGGTAACAAGGAAATTGTCGATAAGGTTCCCTTTCCATTGATCTTGGTCAGAACATCACCATATTCAACAGGATTCTTCCTCACATTTTCAGTTAATAGAGAAAGATTAAGTCAAATTTGTGACCTGTAGAGTGGTATCACTGAATTGTTAAAGAATCAAGTATCCCAAATATCTCACCATGAGCATGTCGGCTCAGGTGAGCTAACAAGCACAACAAATAACATTTCATTGATAAAAGTTTGAAAACCTTACAAACAACAAATTGTTCAAGATTTCTCTTTATTTTTTCATAATGTTCATATTACATAATATGTAGACTATTCGCAGATACAACATAGGACCTAGCAGTGCATAAATGGTAGGCACTTGGAATAATATAAATGAGAAGCATAATTAATCTAAGTGGCCAAATCTAGGTACATGTGTACTATTTAATCAATTTCCCCTCAGTCCCTCTTTTTATGTCCCTCCAAAACGGGCTTTAGAATACAATGTGTAAAATGTGGATATTGCTTGTTAAAAGCAATTTATTCATTCCAAATAGGTTTTTGCCATGAAAGACAAAACAGATTGAAATCCATGAACTTAACATTTTGTCTTCAACTTCTTTCAATTTGGTTTTGTCTAAGAGTTGTCATTTCAATGGGATAATTTTTTTGGTACTTTCAAGATAATAAATTGATTATAGGGATTTATCAGTCAATGCTCCAAGATTTCAATCTTTCAATAATTTAGGTCAACATGTTAATTTCAGTTAACCTCAAATCCCAGTGACTTTGACTTATATTTGAAACCTCACTGGGAACATGCATTTGAAACCAACCAGGCACGAACCTATAAAGGCATTAGTACTTAGCACAATGTAGCATGTTTCTCCATGTTTCACCGACTGTTACTTGATTTATGGCTAGAATGACTTTGCTGGTTAATCAAGCCTGTTGCAATATATATCCAACATAATCCCGCTTTTTAGCTTTTAATAGCCCTCAAGCAAAGAGTTTGAGAAAACAAAATGGAAAATGAAGAAATTGCTTGTAACATTTTTTTCTATTTAAATTTCATTCATGAATTATTTTGCTCTATTCATGCGGAACATACAATATTCCTGTTTTGGTAGGTTAACACAAAGATCAACCTGCACATAAGTGCAGTTTGTTCCTAGTCTACACCTCCTGTTTGACTCCTATAACCTGGAGTTGTTTATGAAATGAATTTTCAAAATAAATTTTGACCCTTGACTAATACTTCTAGTGCTTTCAGGGTTTTGATTTAATGCAAATTCAGATAAGGATTTTATCTGGCATGACAAAAGTTAACTTGTCAAAGAATGGACTGAAAAGAGTGCTTGAACTAATTGACCATAAAATATTCATAAAGCACAATTATCTTTGTCCCATATCTAGACTGTTTTGTATTAGTAGATTGCCATAATCATCTACTTCATAATCGGTATAAAAGTTCATGATAATGAAAGTACAAAATAACCAATTTCCGGTAGTTTATTAACCCATTCCCCCTCAATGACGATTTCAAATGCCCCTCAATATGAAAGCTTTAGAAAACATTGTGGTTAATGAAGAATTTGCTTGTTACAAGCATTCTCTTCATTATCCACAATGTTTTCTACCCTAAAAGTCAAAGATTTTGAAAATTTCATGAACTTAAAATTGTCGTCTGCAACTTCTTTGAATTTGGTCTGGTCTAAAATTGTATGGAGTGGAAATGGGTTAAAATAGATAGTGGCAGAAATTATACACTGAATGTCTCTTAGACTGGTACCACTGTCGACTTTAATAAAGCTGGCTTGTTAAAGTCGACGGCGGTACCAGTCTACATGTCTCTGTGCATTTTTCAAATTGTTTACTCAGTTTTAAGACTCTTCTTACTCCTCGAATAATTTTTGCTGATTACCACGTTCTTTTATTTGTGTAAAATATCAAATGAAAAATGCATTCCTGATCAAAGAAAAAGACTTTAACCCATTCCAACACAGCAAAATATTAGACTGGTCCAAATTGAAAGAAGCTGCAGACAACAATTTTAGGTTGATGAAATTTTGAATTTTTTCGTCTTTTTGGATAGAAAACATTGTGGATAATGAAGAAATTGCTTGATACAAGCAATTTCTTCATTTTCCACAATGTTTTCCAAAGTTTTTTTCTTGATGGGCGTAAAAAGGAGGGATTGAGTTGGAATGGGAGGTAGGTATTGATGCTATTTTCATGTCACAGATTTAGATTATTCTTATTCCCTCTCATATATGTATTTCAATACAATATTCTGAAACATAGTTTTGCGAAAATCCGAGGTTGTTTATCAGAATAAACCAGGGTATTTCCATAATAGCCTAGCCAAGACAGTTATAAAGAATATAAGGTAAATCATGTGGAGCATATAACAGTTGGAATCCCACATTCAGTTTGAATTTGCTCAAACCAACGTCATTAGTACATCATCAGGAGTTTGCTAGCCGGTCTTCAATTCTGTGAGATTAGTCCAAAATGCCGTAAGCGTCAATACGAATACATAGACACTTACCATAGTTTTGCCCTAACCATTTGGTGTGACATGATTTAGGACATTTGTTGTTTTCCTTGTCAATTTAATACCTTCTGTTGACTTTGGGTCATATTCAAATGAGGTCATGCCGTGTCAACAACTGAATTCCATGATATTCTAAAAATGACCTGGAATTCCACTGAACCTTTCCTATATACAACTAAAAAGCAACTTTAATCCTATCAGATTACCATGAAGATAATATCTGACACAAATTTAAGAGTTACGTGTCCGTTTGAGCGTTTTATATAGCGTTTTATATAGGCATTTGGAAATTTTTTCTGATCAATGTTTCAGAAACATTGATACCTCCCTTTAACCCATTCCCACACAGTGACACTTTTTGACACCCCTCATAGAAAAACGTTGAGAACACATGGTGTGAAATGAAGAAATTGCTTGTAACAAGCAATCACTTTATTCAAAACAGTGTCTTATACCAATAAGTTGAAAAATTCTAAAATTTCATAAACTTTAAATTGTTGTCTGCAACTCCTTTCAATTTGGACCAGTCTAAATATTGTGTGGGAATGGGTAAAGGAAAAGTTTTATAAACCAAATTACTCTATCATTCTGATATTACCTACCATTAACATTTAACCCTTTTCCACACAATGACGCTTTTAAATGCCCCCTAAATATAAAACTTTGGAAAACATTGTGAATAATGAAGAAATTGCTTGTGACAAGCAATTTCTTCATTTTCCATGATGTTTCCCATACAAATACAATTCAATGTACCAACAACTTGTTAATGACATCTGCAACTTTTTTGAATTTGGAATGGTCTAAAATTTTATTGTGTGGTAATAGGTTAAATGGATTGACTTTATTTTTCTTTTATGTCTGGTTGGTCAGTTAGATTGAGGTTTTTGGCATTACAAATATTTGTAGACAAACATTATATAACTTTTCACTGATTTCAACAATTTAGTTTTACAAACAGATTAATGTGGGGACTTTTACTTTGTCTAGCAAGACTTAACCCATTACTAGATAGCAAATTTTACGACTGGTCCAAATTGAAAGGAGTTGCAGACGACAGTTTTAACCCTTGTCATGCTGTATAAATTACCTTACTGAATTGCTTTAATATAAAAGGGCTGAAAGCAATCATAGGACTTGTTGTTAAAAATTAAATATTTCGTTTAGAAATCAATTTCATAAATAACTCTAGCAGGAAAAGTACAAGCAGGAGGTGTAGACCAAGATCAGACTGCACTTATGTCTACATCTCCTGTCAAAACTGGAATATACCGAGTTCAGCATGACAAGGGTTAATTTTATGAAATTTTAACGTTTTCAACTCTCTGGTTAGAAACATTGTGAAAAATGAAGAAATTGCTTGTAACAAAGTGATTGCTTTTCTAGAGGGATTTTAAAACGGCATCACTGTACAGGAATGAGTTAACTCATTTCACCTTATTGCTCTTGAATTTTGAAATAGTATTGAAAAGAAATGTTTTGTCATTAGTCTTAAAGAATTGACCTATTGCCAATGTCAAACAAAAGATATTAATAAAATCAAATCACTCATGTCAAATGTTGAGATCAAATATATTTTCTATGGTGGCCAACTTTATAACATATCTACAGCTTTTTAATCTGTAGTTATGACTTTAACCCATAACCCAACTGCAAAATTTCGGACTGGTCCAAACTGAAAGGAATTCCAGACAATAAATTAAAGCTTTAAAAATTTATAGATTTTTCAACTGTCTGGATAGAAAACATTTTGTAAAAATGAAGAAATTGCTTGTTACAAGCAATTTCTTCTTTTAACACAATGTTTTCCCAATTGTTTTCCTTAAGGGATGCCCAAAAGTGTGGATGTGTGGGAATGGGTTAAGGTGACTCACAAATGATTTGCTTTTTGTAATATGTCCTTGAGCATATTTTTAAATGCCTTTTGATATCTTACTCAAATGGCTTTGTTGTGGTCCGTGGGTTTTTGCTGGATATCTATCTGTCAATTTATCCCGATGGACAGCTAATGTAATTTTAGATTTTGGACATGTTTTAAACAATTTCTTTAACTCAATACAAGACGAGAAAATTTTAGACAGGTCCAAATTGTAAGGAGTTGCAGATGACAATTTAAAGGTTATAAAACAGTTTGATTACGACCTAATGTCGGCCACAAACCAATGTCATTGTGAGCTGTTATATATGCTCGCTGATTTTCAATTCTGTAAAGCTAAGTTGAATAATTATTGTAAGGACTTAACCCTAGTCATGCTGACTAAAATGCTCTGTTTAAAACTGCATTAAAATCCATTGAAGCTCTGAAAGCACTGTAAAGCTTTATTGTGATGAAATGGTTTTTTTTAGAAAATCAATTTTACAAATAATTCTGGCTAAAAAGGGACAAACAGGTGGTTTAGACTAAGATCTGACTAGATATATATCAATGCCTACTGCCAAAGAAGGAATATTCTAAGATCAGCATATGGCAATGGTTAATATAGGCACTTTTTGACGAAATTCAGTGAGTTGATTACTGACCTTGTCTGTTTGTTTTCTTCATTTAAATTGGGGTCAAATGCAAGCGAGGTCACATGTTATTGATATCTGAATGGTATGAATTGAATTCATTGTTAACCCTTGTCATGCTGATCCCAGAATATTCCTGATTTGACAATTTCTTTGGCAGGTGTATAGACTAACATCAGCCTGCACAGAAGTGCAGTCTAATCTAACTCTACACTACCTGCTTGTTCATTTAGTATTGAGGAAATATTTTAATAGAAAGTAGACCTCAGTTTAACAAAAAATCAACAGGACCAGAGTTAAACTTTGGATGTCAGTGAATTCTGATTCAATCGTCTACTTCTGCCGAATCTTAGTTAGATAGCTAGATTAATTGATTGAATGGGGTTTAATGCCACTTTTAATATTATTCTAGTCATATTGCAGCGACTGGGGCACCTAACAATGGATTCCTGATATTTCTCACACCAGTACTACCACTACATCCTTTCCTAGCCTCCAGCTGCTATCCCACTTAGGTTTATGATTATTCATCTATTGGTGAGAGACAAATGTCGAAAAGATATGTGCTGCCGCCAGGGATGGAAACCCATGACATCCCATTATGGAAGATTGAAGGTCTGATGTACTACAGACTGAGCTATGACAGTGGCTGATAACTACAAAAAGCTACTTTTGCAATTCAGATGACCATTAGCCTTCAAATATAACCAAGTCTCTGCATGTGCCACCCAAAAAATGATGAAAATACATTTACTATGAGAAAAAGAGAAAATTCTTTTATTCTCACAGTGTTTTCTACCCGATTTAGCTGCCATCTCTCAAATGTAGCCTCTTTTGAATTGTCATCTGCAATTTCTTTCAATCAAAATTGACTGTTCTAAAATTTGTCACGTAATAAGTAACATACTAAATGCTTGTTTCAGGGTATTTTTGGGGACCATGGAGAACTTAATAAAAATCATCACTGCTAAAGTTTAACAAAAGGGTGGTCTTAAAAATAGAATGCAAGCTTGGTTTGGACTCACAACTGTTAGGTTATAGGTCAAGTACTCAACATCATGAAGTCATTGGAAATCATTAGGGTCCAGTAGATACTATGGTTCCAAATAAAGGGAACATGTTATCCAATTCCCACACAGTGATGCTTTTGGACACCCAACGTGAAAAACAATTGGGAAAACATTAGGTTAAATGAAGACATTGCTTGTAACAAGCAATGTCTTCATTTTACATAATGTTTTCTATCCAGAAAGTTGAAAAAATCTAAAATTTCATAAACTTAAAATTGTCGTCTGCAACTTCTTTCAAATTAGACCAGTCTAAAATTGGGTTGTATTGAGTTAACTGATTGGGAAAGGGTCAATAAACAGATTACATAATTCATGATACATGTATGTGGTTTACTATTAATAGGTTACCTGTGTATTACATATGGGTTATTTCATAGATCATTGATCTCTACAGATAATCTTGTTGCAAATATCTGCATTCAATCAGAATTTCTATAAATGAATTTATATTCTAATTCACTATACTTTTCCTTGTGCGCCTAAGGTCCTTTAAACCGATTTCGACACAATAACACTTTTTGACTTCAGAGCAAATGTGCCAAGTTATTTTCAAATCCATCCATTAATTTGAAACTCATGCTTCAGACAAGGTAAATTTTGCCGTTTCATCTTCAAATGTGACCTTGAATGTATCATAACAAACATTTGGCATGACACTTGCACTCCTCAAGAACAATTGTGCCAAGTTATTTTCAAATCCATCCATAAATGTAGAAGTTCTACTCTGGACAAAATTCCGGATACACGCAGGCATGCAAGCACACTAACACGGAAGAGTAATTGTGACAACTCTGTCTGATGGCATGCAGGCTCGACAGAATCATTCACCAATCAAAAGCCGTGACCATATTAGCTCAGTGGTAGCGTGTAGAACTTTTGTAATAGGGTCCTGGTTTTGGTCCCAGGCTGGGCGAATATTCTTTCTGACATTTTTTTGCCACGAATTGGTGAATAATTGTAAACCTATGTGGGATAAGCAGCTGAAGGCTCGGAAAGGATGTAGTGGTATCACTTGTGTGAGAAATACCAGGAATCCTTGGTTAGGTGCTCCAACTGCCATCATATGACATACTATTAAAAGTGGCATTAAACCAATTCAAACAATCACCTCTCAAAATATTCCAAGCAATACTGCTTGTGTACTCAAGAAAGCTATAGAATTTTATAAGGAGAAAGCTGTCCTCAAGGTTATTATAATGACATATCCCCATTATTATACATGTATATCATATTTGACAGGAAATTAGGTGCACAATTAACATGTTCAACCTGTCATATAATAATTGGAGAGTTCATTTCTTATAGATTAATTAATTTGCCCCTACATTTACACCCATTCCCACACAATCCTGCTTTTTGATGCCCTGATGAAAACAGCTTTTGAATACTTTGTGGAATATGAGGAAATTGCTTTTTGATCAAGAGAAGGCTTCTTGGTCCATCTTTGGCCCAAATAATCGGCAAGAGCACTGGTGTAACATCCGGGAGGTAGAAACAAGAGGGACTAATTAAAGACTAACTTAAGTTAGTTTAGTTTATACTAATTCATTTTAGACTAATAATAGTTCAACTGCAACGAAAGCTTTAAGCTTATTGAGTCACTCTCAAACGCACAAACTAGATGTTTTATGTCCCTGAAAGAGAGGCAGTGCCTTAACCCCACTACTACCCACTTCTACAGCTGGGTAGACTGAGGCTGGCTATTAAGTGGCTTGCCCATGAACACACCTCGGTGACGGTGGGGGCTCGAACCCGAGACCTTCAGATCACGAGTCAAGTACCTTTACAACTTGGCCATTGAGGCAGTAATTTAAGTTGGAAGAACGTGTTTCCAAATTGATGTAAAATAAATAGGTTTACACTAAGTGTGAAAAGAGGGGTTGTGCAATAAGGGGTTAGATAAAAATTACACTTCTGAAGTCATGATCAGCTATTAACTGTACTCACCATTCATTTTACACTTTCCCATTCAATCCTAGATTTTTATGCTCCTGTAATATTATTCTTGCGAAAACATTGTGGAAAAAGAAGTTGCTTGTAAAAAGCAATTTCTTCTTTTCCCCCAATATTTCCATCATTTAGGATGTTATTTTTTAATAGCGCTTACTCTGTACTGTTGTCTGCTACCCTTTTGAATCAGGACAAGGTTTAACCCATTCCTGTTTGTAAAAATTTTAGACTTTTCCAATTTCAAAGAAGTTGCCGAGGACAATTAAAAGTGAGTGCAATTTGAAAAGTAACCAACCGATAGGGTAATAAATATTGTGAGATAAGAAGAAATTGCTTGTCACAAGCAATTTCTTCTTATCCCCACAATATTTTTTTAAGTGTAAAAACTCAGGGACATAAAATCCAGGGATTAACCAGGAAAGGGTTAACCCATTCCCACACAATGACGCTTTTTGAAGCCGTCTGGTAAAATACTTTACGTGTTAATTGGCCAAACACTATAAGACACATCGAAGGAAAAGGAGAAAAAGTGTTATAGGCGACTTACAGGAGTTCTCTTCTTCAATGTGAAGTTTTTCCACAGTAACAGGTTTAGCTGATGGAAGAACCCCATCTCGTCTCGGTGTATGGACTCCAAAAACCGCTGTAAATAGAAAATAACACGGCCGTATGGTTTATCGTGGAGACATCATTGTTATCTTTGGGGCACATTCACTGTGGTCAATAATTCACTTTCTCTACACGTATGCAATATGTCATTTCGAGCTTACACTGGATTTGAATAAACAAGTACAATTTTAAAGATCAAGCTTATTTCGTGTTACTATATCATTTTGATAAGTTCAGTACACGTCCAAAATTTCACAATTTTTTATCACTCCATTTTCTCTTTATCAACATCGTAATATTTTGGGTTCATGTCACGTGATGATATTAATGAAAATCGATTGGGTGACGTCATTAGTCAATCTATAAATAGCTACACCACGTGCATCTGTTTACCGAAATCAGCTGGTTTTGCAACACAAAGAAAGGAAACTAGGTCAAGAAATAAATGGGTCGAATGAGAGAATACATTTTCCAGACGACGTTGGTCATATAAAACAAAGATGAAAACCAAAATCCAATTTTGTTTATTCAATATCATACAGCAAATTCTTCGATATAACCCACTGTAATAAACAACCGCCTGCAAAGTGCGACCAAGTGATGATAAGATCCCAGACATAATTTTAGAAGTCCCGAACAAACAACTATGATAGCATTTCATTTACAATTAGGATTATGCCTTTGTGTAATCGTAGGTAAGATACGTTTACATGATTGAATGCATGAAGCATTTTTAAGTGATTGAGAAAAAAGTACAGTAACTGTGTCCCAAAGAATGCGACATTTTTACTCCCCTCGGGGGATAAGCTCTAGAAAACACTGTGCACAGTGAAGAAATTACTTGTAACAAGTAATTTCTTCAATGTCCAAAAGGTTTTATACCCTATAAGACTATTAAAACTAAGTTTGTTGTTGTTTTGAATTTCACAAATTAGAAATTGAGGACGTAGAAAAGCAACGTTTTTGTCAACCGAAACACGTTTTATGGACATTGGCCTCTAACATCGCCGTTTAGCAAAAATTATAAAATACCCTATTTTGTAAAATATATAGTCTGAGACATAAGTCAAAAATAGTCTCTCTTTAGTTGACGTTATAAAGATAGTTATTACAGTAGCTACGCAAAACATACAAAATGCTTGACAATTAGGCGAGGTCAGAATTCCTTCCCCTGTCAGATTTAATTGGCCATTCGATGTTTTGATTGGCAGCGACGATCCCTGAATTAATGCAGCTGTTGTTTGAAGATTCCAGCAAATTCAAAGTAATTCACAATATCCTTTTTACGTATCGTAAACTATATGTTGATTAGCCCTTAAGTTATATTTTCTGACTTGTGATTAAACTGCATCTAATATTTTCTTACCATTTCATTATTTTATCCTTATTCCTTTGTTCGCAAAACTCCTCTCAACATAGACCACAAGTAATTACGCATTTAAAATCGACTCATTCAATCGCCAAGTCGGTATAGCCTACCCTGAACTCCAATAATAGTTTCAGATTTTACTTTCTGCAGCGCTCGAAACTGGAACGCCTGTTAGCCTGTCACTTTATCATTATAGGCTACGTGTTCTTAGATAGTCTGTATTCTTATGGCACTGAATTGAACTAATTTGTACTGAACCAAAGCGCTTAGAAATTAGATTTTCGAATTAAAGCCACATTTAAAAAAAGCATTTACATTATGTGCGTAAAGTGATATCACTTTCAATTCAAAGTTATTTGAGGTACAATTCATCGTGGAAAAAGCAGAAACATTCATTTTTTACCAATCGCTGGCCCATCCTACTTACCGCTTTTGCCACGCCCATTGACTTCGACAGGAAGTCCCGCTTCGATTTTAAACGGCGTTATTTGCAGAAACTATAGTCAGGTGCATGTATCAAAAAATCAGAATCGTTGGTTGGCGAGCTGTTTCAAGCTTTAGGTACGATGTTTAAGTCGCCAAACAACAACAAAAAGATCACATAAATGGAGGCCGATCTCGGAGTTTAAATCTCTATTCCGGACTGAAAAAAATAATTTGATTGGTCGATATATTACTTTATTGACAGCCGCGATTTGTCAATTATTCTATATGACCAAATGTAGAATGCCCGAGACTGGTCTAACACTTATCATAGGAAAGGAAAACGATAGGTATTCTCCATAAAGAAGAAAATGTCAAATCTTGACGGCCATTGATTAGTGAGACATAAAAGAACGGGACCGAGTTGGGGGTCGGGGATAGGAGTTGGGAGATATGGGCACTGAACAGTCAAATAAGGGACCTTGCCAAAGACTTTAAAGTCCCTGATTTTACAGCGACAAGCAATTTCTTCATTTTCCAGTATGCTTTCAAAAGCATTTTCTTCGGGGCGGGGGGGGGGGGGGGCACAAAAAGCGAAATTGTGTGGGTATGGGGTAAAGTAGATATTAGTAATTTACAGCTCCGATACTGGGGCCCAACTTCAAAAAAGAATTGAAAAATGTCTAAACAGTCTTCAATTCTACTCTGAAGTTGAACCCAAAAGAATCCATGAGACTTAGACATTTTTTAGGGTCCTTACTCATGGTTATTTCTTGTGTGTCTCAGACTTGTAAAACCTGCATCCCTTAAAGGTCTGTATGCGGGGCCCAATGAGGGCAACGTAAGAGACTGAGACAGAGAGACAAAAAGGAGTTTAACCCTTCCCTGTCCTCTTGTTTTTACGTCCGTGTGATTTTTATAATTTAGAAAACATTGTGGGAAAAGAAGAAATTGCTTGTAACAAGCAATTTCTTCTTTTCGACAATATTCCTTCCCCAATAAATTGTTATTTTTTTGAAATTAAATCCACTTTTATTTTTCGTCTTTAAAGACTTCTGAATTTGGATAGGTCTAAAATTTTACAAAAACAGGAAAGGTATATCGTAAGTGGGCGAGGAAATTGGATAAGGCTGTAGTTACGACATTTTGCTAGCCCAATAGCGAATTAGATCAAGGGGAAGATTCCACTGTTTTATAGCTTGTGATAAGGGTGAAAGAAAGGATTTTGTGTTGAGAAACTATGTTCATCCAACTGTATTAAATAATTGACAGAAATGTATGCAATTTATGATTAAAGATGAATTCAACACTGAAAGATCTTATTCTACATGTATGTACTTTTCGTAGGACCAATTCCTGTGACCTACAACACAGGTATAATTGATTTCAAGTCTACATCTCCTTATACATGTGCGGATCAAGGTATGAGGGAACTAGGGGTCCAGACCCCTCCCCCTGGAATGTCGGTAAAAAATGATTTGAAGATACGAGATATCTTGAAAAAACAAAGTATTACGGTGTTATTAGGAAGCCAAAATGTCATAACTACAGTATTGTTCAATCTGTATTTACGACATTACGCTTGGACGAAATATTAAACCGAAATGCCACGTGACGATGCTTTACAGTGAGCACGTTCAATAACCATGAAGGCAAGCCAAGCACAGTCCACCTTCTTTTATCCTTGCACTATCACACGTTAAAACCTTGCATGGGCTATTTATGGACATCGTTCATATGGGAAAACGCTACGTCCCGAACACAACACTTACCATCTTATTTCACTATGATCAATTTTACTCAGCAACTCTCATTTCAGTTTAATGGTTCCGTAACATTTTTTTTCAAGATGTGATAAAAACTCACATAAGGCTAATAAGTCACCAGGTTGATATATCCCTTCATCACGGGTGCAAATATGAGAAATTAATAACCATTTTCCTTTACCAGTACGATTTCATGGGAAAAGTCACATAAAATGATCTACAAATTGAATATAAAATTCGTCCAAAATGTTGTGGACGCTGGACTAACTTGCTGATCGCGACAATCAAAGAACCAATCAAATCATTCAGTTAGACCGGAAGTGAACTTTGAAGTTGGACATTGGCCGACATTTATGAGAAACATTTTTTTGTTGGTTCGGCGACTTAAACCTCGCAACTACAGTTTATTCAAACCAACCATTTCACTTTTTGTTACATTTATATCGAAATGATTTTTTTTATTGGATCTCAGTGTGCGCTGCCATCCATCCGTCAATTATGGCATTCCGAGAATATTTCTCGGTTCTCCGCACCCTCAAGATAGAATCGCCGTAGATTCCTGATTTTAACGGTTGACAAATAGATTAAAGTCATGATGCAGGACCATTTTCAATTTCGACGTTCATCATCGGTCAATAGTTTCTATTTATATCTGGTTGAACACCACTTCGATTGAAATCTAGATCGTTGGGTTTGCAAGTAAATGAAATTCAGCTGTGATATTTATGATATAACAATTCCTCCGGTAGCAATTATGCACTAAAAATCCAACGCTCCAACAAAAGTTATGAAATAACAAAAGCTACATAAAATCCCAAAATATATCTATAGGTTTTGCCAGTAAAAGCTTTACTGGTTAACAATTTACGTAATATGCACGCGGAAGCTGAATTTCTCTTTGTTTATGGCTCGACAACACGAAGGCTTTGGTTTTATTGGCTAGTTAAACTTGAGTTTGCAATTAAAACCCCTGGTTCTAACGCTACACGGAGAGCTGCTTTGAAATATAGCAAGCTAGCTCCTGAAAATAAAAGGGGGAAATGATTTATTAGATTGTAGTTTTGTATGTAAGGGAAACAATAAAGGAGATCGCAATAGTTCCAATGCAGGGGCCTTCCACAGTTTTCATACCTTGAGCTTGTTGAACGGTGCCAAGAAAGAATTTTTAGATGATGCAAGGTTTTTAAAACACTGACCAGGTTTGACAATGATGCATTTTGAAAATCAATTGAATAGGTCGTTTGAATCTTCATATACAAACATCGGCCCGCGTTTGATCACGACGTTTTGAAACACCAATAAGCGATCCAAGGATGTTATATTTGAATAGTGGCAATATATTCACACCCGTTAAACCTTTATTTATATCAAGACATTGTATGAAGTACACACTATTCGCACAATTTTTAAAACCAGGTTTCGACCCTTTTTCTTTGTTTGTTTGAAGGGGATTAAACGATACTTTTAAGAGTATTTCAGTCGTGTCAAACCAACTAGAGCACCTAACCATGTATTCCTAGTGTTTCTCACACCAGTACTACCTCGACATCCTTTCCGAGCCCAGCTGCTCATCCCACTTAGGTTATCCACCCATTGGTGGAAGACAGTTGTGACCTTATTGCACTGACTAATACATCTTAGCAAGAATAAAAGTATTTTTTCCTCAGATGGTAGACAACCCGTAATGGATTAACCCATTACCAGACGGCAACATTTTGGAATGGTCTTAATTGAATGTAGTTGCTGACGACAATTTTAAGTTGATGATATTTGTAATTTTTTTCAACTTTGTGGGCAGAAAACATAGCGTAAAATGAAGAAATTGCTTGTTACAAGCAATTTCTTCAATTTACACAATGTGTTCCCAGTTGCTTATCTTTAAGGGACACCCAAAAGCGTCATTATGTTGGAATGGGTTAAAATGGAGTTAATGGCTAATTATTATTCAATGAAGTATCACAGTATCATAATAATGTTCCTCAGGGAACTGTTTAAACACTATACAAAATCACTCTAATTTTCAATATTTCGGCAAAAATGCCTTTATCAAGAAAAAGAAAATAAATCTTATATCTAGAACATAATTTTACGATCACTCATTATAGCCATTTTGTTTTATCTCCCATATAAAACATATAAAACAAAATGGCTATAATGAGTGATCGTAAAATTATGTTCTAGATAAAAGATTTATTTTCTTTTTCTTGATGAAGGCATTTTTGCCGAAATATTGAAAATTAGAGTGATTTTGTATAGTATTCAATGAAGTATTTCAAAAGAAAGAAAATTACAAAACAGCATGCTAAGAGCTATATGAGGGTGGTTATGAGGTTTCTTTGTTGTCTTTGTTTGGCTGTTTTTTATAAGTTACGACATTTAGCTCGCGAAGCTTACACCTGCCAGTAATACCCGAAAGGGGAGTTGGGCAGTATATATAGATAGATAGATATGCGACCAAGTTCGAAACCATTAAATGGTCATCAAAACTAACGTTCAACAAATTCTAACACAATCCTACGTTTTAGGGGCTATAACATTTTAAAACATTGTGAGAAAAGGAGAAATTTCTTGGAACAAGCAATTGCTTCTTTTCTCACAATGTTTTCTACACTATTTGGAATTTATTTTCAAATTTGCTCCAGCTTTGGAACTGTCGTCTGCAACCTCTTTCGGTTTCGAGTTTCGACCATTCTAAAATCCTGTCGTTTGGTAATGGGCTTAACGCTGTCTAATGTTACGCCCTTGGTGTAATAAGGGTCGATGTTGCTAACTTCGGTCGCTGTCGTCGCCGTGCAAAAACTTTAACCAATGTCATGCTAACCCGGAATATTTCTGCTTTTGTTAGGAAATATAGACTAAGACCCGCCTGCACATATGTGCAGTCTGATCTCAGTCTACACCTGTTTGATATATTAAGAGAGAGTTGTTTACTAGCTATGAATTTCGCAAATTAGTTCCGTTTGGTTTCGAAGTAGAACTTCCTGTCGGAGCTCAGTGGGCGTGGTCAGCGATCCGTCTATATTATCCACACCCTGTCTATAATAGTGTCGATAGAGAGTATTGACAATGCAATGGCTGGCTCGTTGGCCGAGTGGCTAGCGTGCTCGACTCGTAATCTGGTGGTTGCGTGTTCGAGCCCCACCGGAGGCGGGTAGGACACTTTACAGACAGATCCCCAGTCCACCCAGCTGTAAAAGTGGGTAGCATTGGTTAGAATCCATTGCCTCTCTCTATATGTGCATGATAAATCTTGTATGAGTTAGGACCCCGATGGAAATAAGAGTATTTCGACCGGAAAAAAAATGATGACAATAAAGATTAATCAATATATTGAATTGATTATTGTCAATAAATTGACGAACAGTGCATGAGACCCCTTCCGTCCGGAAACTTCATTTCACTGTACGTCCTTAGAATCGAATTAAAATCGTTGGACACGCCCACTGACTCCAACAGGAAATCCCTCTTCGATCGTAAACGGCGTTATTTTGCTAAATTTTATGACCAGTAGTATATGTAACAAAAAAGTAGAATAGTTGGTTGGCGACCTAAACGCAGTAACTACAGCTTGAAAAGCTGTAGTTACGACGTTTAAATCGCCAAACCAACAAAGCAGATTAACATAAATGGCGGCCAATATCGGAGTTAAAAATCATTTCTGGTATAAAGGAATGATTTCATTGGTCGACTGATTAATTAATTGAAATCGCGGTTGATCAATTTCGCTTTTCGGTGGCGGTTAATATTTTCAAAATTGAGCTTAACAAAGAAAGATAGGAGTTTTATATCAC
Organism: Fragum fragum; assembly: GCA_946902895.1. Taxonomy (NCBI): domain Eukaryota; kingdom Metazoa; phylum Mollusca; class Bivalvia; order Cardiida; family Cardiidae; genus Fragum; species Fragum fragum. Next base: position 71,807,416 of record OX336367.1, on the reverse strand, counting down.
AAATCCCGTTAACTGACATTTGAATATGAAAAGCTCGGTAATTGAAAACCCATGGAGATGCATAAAACATTTATATGAACTTCGTATTTTGGATTATATTTCAAATTTTAACCGTTTCTTTGTGTGGTCGATATGACGAAACCACATGATCAGTGAGACCCTCTTTCGGCGCGATCGAACTCGTATGTCTCAATTTCACCATTTTTTCTCTCCATTTTAATTATTTGGGATAGCAGGGTGAGGCTAGGAAAGGATTTAATTGCGGTGCTGGTGTGAGAAATACCAGGAATCCATTGTTATGTGCTCCAGCCGCCGCGATATAACTGAAAGATTGTTGAAAGCGGTGTAAAACCCGTTTTAATTATCCTGGCTCTCCTTAACCCATTACCGGGCAGCAAAGTTGTAGACTAGTCCAAATGGGAAAAATTGCAGACGAAAATAATGAAATTTAAGATTTTCAAGTTTCTGGGTTGAAAGTATTGTGTAAAATGAAGAAAAGTTGCTCAACAATTATTTCTAGATGGACGTCAAAAAGCGTCTTTGTGTGGGAATAGGTTAAAGAGTGTGAGAGGGCACAATCCAGCTATTTCCGACAAGTCAAATAGTTGAAAGGGTGTTAATATATGTGACTGATCTAGCTAAAATGGACTATACAGAAACCCCGAAACATGATTTTTAGCTCAGGTCCACGAACGCTTTTTTTAAGACTTGTAAAAGAGAATTGATTTGAATAGCACGTCGAAACCACAAGTTTAACAAGCTTGAGTGATTCTGCTTTTCTTCGTTAGGGAAAGAAAGTTTAGATAAATTCCTTTCGGTTATTCGACTTCGAGAATTTTCATGTACATGTGCTCGTAATTGATGGGTTTTAACCGATTACCACACGATACAATTTTAGACTGGTCGAAATTTGGAGAAGACGCCGACGACAATTTTGGGTTGATGAAATTCTAAAATTGTTTGTCGTTTGGGGTAGAGAAGATTGTGGACATGGAAGAAATTGCTCGAATCAAGCAATATCTTCCATGTCTATAATGTTTTCAAAAGCTTTTTATCTTGAAGAGCGTAAAAAGGGGGGTTGTGAGGGATTGAGACGACAGAATTGGTCCAAACTGAGTAGAAAACATTGGGGAAAATAAATAAATTGCTTGTAACGACTAATTTCTATTTTTTACACAATGTTTTCTTATACGGCTTTCAAGGCCGCAAAAAAGTGAGTTTGTGTGGAAATTGGCTATATTTTTCACATTTCAAAATAAAAGTCTTGTCATTGGGTCTAGAACAAAATAAAAAAGGTTGCAACAGTTGAATTAGAATTTGAAAGTATTGATTATAATGATGGTATTTATAATAAGTGTTTTATGTGATAGAACATGCTAGAAAAAAAAAGGGGGGGAGTCGTATATAACAAGCAATTTCTTATTTTCCCACATTGATTTTCATAGTATCGGGGGGTTTAACGCATTCCAACACAACCCCGCTATTTGACGAACCACAAGAAAGATGCTTCGGAAAACATTGTGCACAATGAAGACAATTTCTTTAATGTCAACAATGTTTTCTACTATGAAAGACAAGCTGTTTTCTCAATTCCAACTACTTGAAAATGTCGTCCCCATTTGGACCAGTCCTGAAAATTTAAGAACCTAAGAATGCACGGGAAGTAGATTTGATAAGAGTTTGGGTAGTTTATTTTTCGATAAACAACCCAGCAATTAAGGACCATAGATCTTTCTGTCTTTGATGATCGGAAATTAAACTCGATAAAACATGTATGTTCGTTATATCAAAGTGCGTATGTTAGCTAACCTTAAAGAGATAATTGACAGGTGTTGCTATTGGCTACCAGAACGTGCGTCGTTTTAGAAACCCGTTCCAATCTTACGATATAAGATGTCAATATTGGAGAGCAGCGTCGATGAGAAAGTTTCACTAGTCTACCGTAGCAGAGATCCATGGCAGATGGCAAACAATTAAGAAATATCAGAATAGATGACCTTGCTTGTTTGTAGCATCGTCGGCTACCCACGGTACTTTGATCACGTTCCGTCATTTCACTCAGGAATGTAGACCGGTACCGCCGTCGACTTTAACAAAGCCGACAGGTAGATCCCAAACGACTGCATATAGAGATTGGCTGATGGGCATTTAATGACGTAATCCAAACATCGAATCTGATTGGCTGGTCAATTGTTTGTAAACAATATGGCTGAAGCGGAACGCGGAATACCTTATATATATTACATGAAAAGGATAACATTCCAAGGTTTTCCTCGCACACAAATTCGATTGATCATGTGAAGATGTTTTAACATTAAAACTGGATACTTTAAAACTACAAAAATTAGGATTTTTTTATCGTACTGGGTGGAAATCCCGCGGCGTGTCCAATTTTTCAACAAAATTAGCTGCGCATACGTAAGCCTCGTTTTCGAATAAAGTAAGGAAAATAACCTAACGGGCCAGGCTTTCCGTGTATGTACCGAAATTCGGTGTGTACCTGTCGGCTTTTTGGTTAAAGTCGACAGTGGTACCAGTCTATCAGGAATGGAGTTACACGTTGGGGGCCGACGAAGGTTTAGTAGAGGCTTTTTAATTCTTGTCCTCTTAACCCATCCACGCAAATCTCGCTTTTTTACACAATTAAGAAAATAATTTAGGTAAAGATTGTGAGAAACGAAAAGTTGCTAGGAATAAGCAATTATTTTTCACAATTACTGTTTTCTACCTCATATGGCCCTTAATTTTCAATTTAAACCATTTTTTTGTCATCTGCAACAAATTTTAATTTTGACCAGTCTGAAATTGTGTCATTTTAGAAATGGTTAACCTATTACAAAACGACAAAAGTTTAGACTGGTCCAATTGAAAGACAAATTAAAGCTGATAAAATCCATTATTGTTAGTCCTTTAAGGTAGATAACATTGTTGGCAATCAAGAATTTTGGGACCCTCTTTTCTTTGGAGCATCGAAAAGCGGGATTGTGTAGGAATAAGTCAAAATAGATGAAAAATATGTACTATAGTCAGTGAGTGCGTAGTCAACGCTTTTAATATTTTCTTTATGAACTTTTTTTCTATTTGTTCTACTCAGTCAAATTTGGAGAAAAAAAAACAACACAAATCACCATCTCTTGTTTTCATTTCTATCGTAGATAGATAGATAGATAGATAGATAGATAGATAGATAGATAGATAGATAGATAGATAGATAGATAGATAGATAGATAGATAGATAGATAGATAGATAGATAGGTAGATAGATAGATAGATAGAGAGAGAGATAGATAGATAGATAGATAGATAGATAGATAGAAAGATTGATAGATAGATAGATAAATAGATAGATAGATAGATAGGTTGATAGATAGATAGATAGATAGATAGATAAATAGATAAATAGATTTTAGATGCGGATTTATATAATCAGGAGTAAATTTATTTGAATTTTCTATGTACGCAAAATACTTTCGTGTTCAAAAGTGTGTTTATGAACTTATTATCTAATTGTTCTACTCAGTCTAATTTGGGGAAAAAAACCCATAAAACACCATCTCTTGTTTTCATTTCTATCGTAGATAGATAGATAGATAGATAGATAGATAGATAGATAGATAGATAGATATAGATAAATAGATAGATAGATAGATAGATGGAAAGAAAGAAAGAAAGAAGATAGATAGATAGATAGATAGATAGATAGATAGATAGATAGATAGATAGATAGATAGATAGATAGATAGATAGATAGATAGATAGATAGATAGATAGATAGATAGATAGATAGATAGATAGATAGATAGACAGATAGATAGACAGATGGATATTGCGAACGGTTACACTACGCGGATTGCGCATGCTTAACAGATTTGAAAAATTTTACAACACTGAGATTTCTTTACGAAATGCAGATGATATTTTTCATTGAGGTATGATCATACAAGCTAAAGTAAACCACACTTAGATGCGTATTTATATATTCAAGCCATACATAGCAAATATACTCGTTAGGAATAAAATTTATTTGAATTTTCTTTGTACGCAAAATACTTTCGTGTTCAAATTTGTGTTGATCAAAGTATGATAAAAATCGTGTCAACCAAAACTTTTGAATCTCGATAGACAAAAATAGAATTAAATTATTTAAATTTGGAAAGATCATACAGGCTAACTTTTATTAATTCTTAAAAAAAGCTCCTGTCTCAC